>PYUH01000265.1:437706-558400 GCA_016808085.1 Suaeda aralocaspica | reverse complement strand
GTGCCATGATTGCCACACCATTAAATTCCACACTGAATATAAGCTTGACGTCTTGAAGTGCATTAATTTTCTTCATTCATTATCATTGGAGGAGTGCTGGGCTGTTATAATATGCATGTATTGATGGTTGAGTTGTTTATTGTAATTGCTATCCCAAAAATCATTTTGTTTGTTCGTTTGGCTGTTGGGCAGATGTTAATGATCCTTCAGAGGTTCAAGCAAGACCTATGCCAGATGGATCAAAAGTAGTTCCCTTGTCTGATTCAAGTTACACGCACAAGGATTAAAATCTCTTGATCTATATATAAGCTGTCAGAACCTGAAGAGGAAGAAATGTCAGTGTCGACAACCCGCCCACTTCTCCAAAACATACGTTGTCTGAAAGTGGATCAAGGCTCACCAAAAAAGAAAGCTCGCCACTCAAACAAAATGGAGTGCAAAAACTGCAGAAAGCAGATCAGAGAATTGCCAGCTGCTTCAATGAGTTTGAAGGTAAGCATTTTCCTTTGATTCTCGTATCAATATAGTTTCCTACCCTAAGAGTTTTTCTCATTATTAGGTTTCCCTATCTTTTGTATACGCTTGTATTAAATTGTTTGGTTGATGTTTTGCTGAGCTTAATCATGGACAGTTAAAGATGGATGTCATGTGTGTGTTGTTTATAACGAATTGTATTGGTGAAAACTAGAGAAAGACTAGAGCTACGGTGTATGGTATGCTGGGAGTTGTGGGAATTATATTTGGTTCGGTAGTAGTATATGGAGTTCCAAATGCCAAGTTAATATTCTGATAGAGCCAAAACTGGGGATGTGATGGGCCTGATGGCATTAGTTGATGAGAAGACTCTTTGTGAGTTTGCTGAGCTTGTGTAATTCACATAATTATGTCTAGGTGGTTAAATAGAGAAATTGGATATTGTGTAAGTACCATATCCTATATTAAGGTTAATCTATGACGATTTTGGACTGTGTTGTTATGGGATAAAATACTAGACGTATGATTCATTTAAATCAATGAAATGGCGAGTGATTATTTTAGTATAGGATGGGAGATCTCGAGGCTGATAGCAAAATGGAGGGGTACCATAGCAGAATGATTATGTGGTTTGGTCTGAGCATGAAACAATAGGAAAGCGGGAGTTTGTAATGATATGAATTTTATTTTTTCTTTTTATTGCATATGGAGAGCAAGTTTATATCTTACACTTTTCTTGTAATATATGACAGTTTATTATTTTGATAGACTCATTGAACGTGTGTTACTTTGTGCTGGTTCAATATTGTAAGAACACCAAAAAATGCTTCCAGGTGGAAAAAGAGAAAAAGAGGAATGTGGGGTGTGTACCTAATGAGTGTGTGATATGTGGGTGTTTTAAAAATGGAGAGACTGTATTTTGTTGGTATAAAACAAAAGAAAAACAAATAAGAACAATTATACAGAGAATAAAAAACACGACTAACAAACACTCAACTAAACATAGTAACAACCATAACCCAAAACAAACCAACAACAAAAAACAACTCCAAAAAAACTGTAAGTAAAAAATCTTAAAAAAAAAAAGATGAAAAAGTACATTCGGAAAAAATTGCATGCCCAAAAACGAAGAATGGATAAAAACAGAACATATAACCAGCAAAAGAATTTAGAGGGTTATTGCTATAAAATTTGCGTACCTGATCTTTATGTTTTGTTCACAAATCACAATCACAGTTCAGTAGCATACAACAACTCGAAGATGCATTATTCATAGTATGATACGTTGGAAGTTTGGGCTTTCTCAGATTTATTGAGACCTGTGTTCATTCTTATTTTTGAAGATTCTCAGCTGGGGAATATCTCTTTTTTCAGTGTTACAATGGCCACTAATTTTGTTCCTTTCCATTGGAATACAATGGACTTATGGCTGTCAATTGTTTGTGCTTCTTATTTGTTATTACCTAGATATGAGTGAAGTTAATTGAAAGCAGTTTTGGTTTTCTTTGCGTAGAGCTTCTCTGATCAAGTAGTATGTGGAGCCATTGTGATATCCATTCCCTAACCTGTATTTGTAAATTACTCTAGGTGATTGAAATCATTGACCTACTTCTTTCCTTATGATACGTTCCCACTTGTTTGAATGTATTTCCTTTTTCCTTTTACACGCTGCATCTTTTTAGTCTGAACCTTGAAGCTGTAGAGTTAAATCACCCTTTCATACACATGAAAAGGAAGTAATGATGTGGCTGTTAATTCTTCTGTTGTCTATGTGATTATATGCAGGAACTGGAGTTCTTCTGCAGATATCTTGCGAAAACAAGAGGTGATTGAATTGAAAAAGCTTCAATTACTAGAACTTCAGCGTTGCCTCGAAGGTGCTGTTATCTTCTGCTGGAATATTCTCTCTTAATAAACTCCAAATTCTTAACAAATCTTTTTCTACAGCAATATTCTTAGTGATTTTTCAAACCCATACAAACGGAAATGGATCGGTTGAAGTCAATCAAGAAAACATCGAATTGGTAGAAGGTTGAAGCATGTTGAAAAATAGAGCAAAGATGAAGGAAGAGCGACAAAAGAGGATAGTGAGGACAGAAGGAGTTTTTCAGTGAAGTAGAAGTTCACAAGTGTGTACAATGCTTATTCTAATTTGTTTTTGTGTATTTTTGCAAAATCTTGTTTTCCCCATTAATTTATGTGTGGGACACTTGTATTCAGGAGAGATTGGAGGATGTGTTTAGTATAAGAGGGAACGCTGCAAGGGCTTTAATGGTACGTGAAGGAGTTTCACAAAAAGGAAGGAGCGGATTTACCGTGAAAAAGATTGACAGAATTCAGCGAGAAAAGATTAATTTACTGAAAATCAATGATGTGGAGGGTATTTACGGATGGTTCAGGTATTCATGCCTCTCTAAAATATGAAATAACTTATTCATGGAACCATTGCGACTGCTAGCCTTTAGTACTGTGTTTACACTAATTTTTGTTTTTCAAAAAAATGCTTAGGATGCAAAATCTGATAGAGTTAAGCAACTTCTCTAAAGAAACAGAGAAATATCTTTTGAAGCTTGGTTCAAAGCTTAAGGAGGCAAAAGCTGCTGCTAGACAAGTTGAGATGGATGAAAACAGAATTGCAAATGTTGATGAGAGCTGTGACATTTTCAGAGACAGAAGATGAGAATGATCAAGCAAAGGCTAGTAGTGTCAAAGAATTTCTGTTTTTATTTTGTTTTTGTGGGACAATTCCCTGATCTCATATTTGCTTATTTTTCTTTTGTGCAATACTCTTAATCTCATTTTGTGGCAATTTTTTTCCTTAAATTTTGCAGCATTACAAGGAAAGCAATGAGAAATAGTACACCTGATTGCTCATAGGTATCATCGCATGTCTTCCACTATCATGTCTTCGTTTTAACCCTTTCTATTCAGATTATATTTTGGTGGTAAGATTGCTTTTACTAAGACCTATATCCTCATCAAAAGAAAGGCTATTCAGAGGCCTATATTAGGATTGTTTTTTGTTAAAACATGGGGTAATGCAAAGTTACTAAAATTTCAGTATGCTGGTGATGTTGTTAGGATTCTTAAATAATCATGAGAATGGGAGGATTTAAGCTTGCAAAGCTTGGCAAATGGAGAGTGCAGACTGCATATGAGATTATCCAGTGACAGTCTAAAAGCTGGGTATGCAGCATGTTAACTTTCGAGGGCTGTAAAAAGGCATTTCATAGTTGAGAGGTAAATTTAACTGTCCCAAGATACAATGGTCTTAGGGTATGTAATATCTTTATGATATACAACAACAACAGTGACACCAAAGCCTTAGTCCAAAATAATTGGAGTCGGCTAGATATGAATCAATAAGAAAAATGCAAAAGTCATATGCAGATATTCTCTCTCTCTCTTCTTCCCATTAGCACTAGAATTCCTTAAGCCCCAACAACACTCATATCTCCACTAACAGTTCTCGTTGAGGTTTGCTTAGGTCTTGCTTTAACTCCTTTGTCCAACCTGTTGCCATTCTTCCTACCTCTTACCGGTTCGTGGTTTTCGTCTTATATGGCCAAACCATCTTAGACGGTTTTTCCTCATTTTATCCTCAATAGAAGCAACCCCCACTTCTTCAGTATAAGATACACATTTTGCCGCACTCATCTTATGGAGGTGATGATATTTCAGAGCCCCAGCATGTTCGTCACCAATTTCAATGTCATCAACTAACACATTATCACCCCAAAACATCATGCACCAAGGGCTATCATGTTGAATTGAACTTATCAATTCGTCCTAACTATGGCAGAAAGGAAATGGCCAAGGGTAGAACCATGATGTACACCAATTTGATAGAGAATTCTCTTTTTCCTAACACTAGTTCTTATACTCGTTGTACCCTCTCAATATGTCTTTCAATAATGTCAATAATTCTCTCTCCCTTTTTTTACCATATATTCCATTTCCATATCCTTCACTATTTTCTCTTCTTCTACCTTTTCTTCTCTCTGTGATATTTTTCGTACTCCTTTCCCAATCGTTTTTCTTTTTTGCTTCTTTTTTTTCTATTTTTTCAAATACTTTTGGAAGATGTGGATGAAGAGTGATATTGGCAAAGATTTAAATTCTCACTGCACTATTATGTGGTTATTTGTTGATGCTCATGCTTTGCTTTATGTTTTCTTTCTTTCCAAAAAAAATATTAGAAGAATAAATTATTGAACTTGATCCATGTGAAGCGTGCCAAAGCATGCAAGGTGCACGGGGTCCTCAATCGTCTTGGAGCACTTCTCGTCTTTTAAAAATAAGGTTATAGAAATAATAAATCAAAGGCTTGTAGACATACGTATTAGGTCGAAAAAGCATTTATGATACATGAAGTGTTCAAGGCAATGAAAAGCTATGTTGCATGGCCAATTGAAGGTTGCTGAGCAACACATCACAAATCCACTCAAATGTGATGATATCTTACAAGACAATTCGTTAGTAGCTGTAGGAAGACCTTTGGTATGTATCTAGTAGCGTTTCTATGAACGGCCCTTTGGTTTGGGGTACCCATCAAAGGGAAAGGGAATAACATCCGTTGTTCCCTGAGAGGGTTTTTACTATTACCCAAAACCCTATTCCTTTCCCCCCTCTTTTGCTTTCCCTTCCCTTGTCTCCACCAATGCCTCAATTACACTACCCTAAAACCCCCACCACAGAAAATATCCACCCACCCCACCGCTAGCGTCCTCCACCACTCTTGCCGCCTAAAACCACCTCAAAAAAACCAAAAACCTTCCTGCCACCACACCCCCTCGTCGTGGGTGGGTAAGGGTGGCAAGGATGGGTAGGCTTAATTGGGTGGTTTTGAGGTACTTTTGGTGGTAAAGAGGGTGGTGAAGGCCAGCTGTTGGTTTGGGGGGGGGTGTGTTTTGGGTTTCCATGGTGGTTTGTTTACTTCAGCTTAAATCAACTCAGCTCAGTTCAGTTCAGCTCCTTTTTATTTTGCTAATTAATATTTGCTAGTTATATTTTCCTAATTAATATGTTCCTTAATATTGTTTGTTCATAATATAATTATGATACATTAATTATCATTTTATATATTGCCTTTCCTATGTAAAACAGACAACATATGATGATGATAAGAGAGTTGCTTTCTTTTCCTCGTCAAACCTTTTTTATGTCATTCCCTTTCTCCCTTGTGAAACCAAATGGCCCCGAATGTTTTCATGAAGATTTGTTTGCATCCAGTCATTGCTCTTTTATTTTGTTTTTATTATAATGCTATAACATCCCCCCCTCTTTATTTACGTTGCACTTCATTTTTGCAGCGTCAAGGAGAGCATTGCGGAGCAACCAACTGGACTTCGTGGTGGAAAACTTAGGGGAGTGAGTCAAACAAGAACTTATTATTTTTGGGTTATATTTTAGCTCGTAAATTCCTCGGCTCTTTCATTTTACACCAGAAGCAATAACGTTGAATAATGCGTTATAAATTTCTAATTTGTACAGGTACCAAATGAATGGGCTGCGATGGCTTGTCATTGTACAATAATTTAAATGGGATTCTAGCGTGATGAAAAGGGTCTGGGAAAACTGTGCAGGTATTTTTGATTTCCTAATGGTGTTGTTAAATAATTTTAAGCAGTTGCAGATGTTAATGGGAAAATGATTTAATGTATTCATACTGTAGGTGATTTCCTTAATTGTTACTTGATGGAGAATAAAAATGACAGAGGACCCTTCCTGGTGGTCGTTCCGTCATCAGTTCTTCCGGATGGAACAGGAAAAGAATAATTGGGCGCCTGGCATAAATAAAATTGTTTATGCAGGGCCGCCAGAGGAGCGAGGCAGACTATTCAGTAACTGGCTTGCATCATAGACATCCAATTTCGGACTATATAGTCTTCTTGAATAACTGCAGATTAATTTTTTGTTGTAGGAGAGTATCATCCATCAGAAATTCAATGTTCTCCTGACTACTAGAATATCTAATGAACAAACATGACAGACCTAAGTGTGAGTAAAATTTATTGGCATTACATTATAATTGATGAAGGTCACCGGATAAAGAATGCATCATGCAAGCTCAATGCTGATTGAAGCTTTATCATAGCTCACACAGATTACTACTAACGGGACACCTTTACAGGTGATGATTAATTGTTTTAACCCTTTACAATTTTTTTTACTATAGTAATACCTCCGTTAACTTTTAGTTGCAACACTTAGTGTGCACAGTTTTTTCCTTTGAAATTCCAAAAACACCCCCAATTTAAACATTCTAATCTAAATTTAACTCTAACACCCAAAATCATTAATCAATTAAGTTTATTATCCTATACTAATAAACCATCACCATCACCACTCTTTCTCTTTCTCTCTCCTCTCCAACCACCCAATGAAACCTCCACCACCCCTTTTGTTTCTCTCTCTTTACCCACCAAACCCACCATCACCTCTAAATCCTCCCTCACCTCCGAATCCTCCATCATCATATATACCCACCATCATCATCTTCGTCTTCGACCACCACCAACACCACCACTATCCCCCCTTGAAATCAGCCCCTTTCGAACCTCCAACGTTGACACCGCGGAAGCCTCCACCTCCACCTCCTCTACCGCCACCACGAGATTGAGCCTCTTTGACGGTGATTTAACGGCCGTCAAGCTCCTGACGAAGACCCCACCACAGATCTACGAAGACCCCTTTCGAACCCCAAAAGCCCAATCGTTATTCCAACCACAAAACCCCACTCCACCGCCATAAGCCCATAATACCTTCGAACACCACCAACAATTTCCGAAAGCCACTCTAACACCCTCCTTTTTCGGTTTTTGGTTTTAGATCGAACCACCTTAGTCGAGATCGAATATGGGTTTGTGGTTTTTAGATTCTCTTAGTATTGGTTTTGGTGTGGTTTTCGGTGGTTTTGGTGTTGTTTCTGTAGTTATGGTAGTTTTGGTTTCGGTGGTTTTGGTGAGGTGGTTTTGGTGAGGTGGTTTCCAGTGGAAGTGGATTTGGTTTGGTGGTTTCGGTGGATGTGGTGGCATGTCAGTGGTTTTGGTTTTGGTGTCTGTGGTGGCGTGTCAATGGTGGTTGTTGTGGTGTTGCCAGTAATGGTTGTGGTGTTGATTATCTATTCTCTTCTCTCCTAATTACTACCCTTACTTTTCTAATTTTGTCATTAGGAAATTTTGTCTAGGACTTTGTGCAACACTAAGTGTTGCAACTAAAAGTTAACGGAGGTAGTACTATAGTATAAAAAAATTGTAAAGGGTTAAAACAATTAAATCATCACCTGTAAAGGTGTCCCAGTTAGTAGTAATCTGTGTGAGCTATGATAAAGCTTCAGATCAGCATTGAGCTTGCATGATGCATTCTTTATCCGGTGACCTTCATCAATTATAATGTAATGCCAATAAATTTTACTCAACTTAGGTCTGTCATGTTTGTTCATTAGATATTCGTATGTAGTCAGGAGAACATTGAATTTCTGATGGATGATACTCTCCCTACAAACAAAAAATTAATAGCTGCAGTTATTCAAGAAGACTATATAGTCCGAAATTGGATGTCTATGATGCAAGCCAGTTACTTGAATAGTCTGCGTCGCTCCTCTGGCGGCCCTGCATAAACAATTTTATTTATGCCAGGCGCCCAATTATTCATTTCCTGTTCCCATCCAGGAAGAACTGATGACGGAACGACCACCAGGAAGGGTCCTCTGTCATTTTTATTCTCCATCAAGTAACAAATTAAGGAAATCACCTACAGTATGAATACATTAAATCATTTCCCATTAACATCTGCAACTGCTTAAAATTATTTAACAAACACCATTAGGAAATCAAAAATACCTGCACAGTTTTCCCAAGACCCATTTCATCAGCTAGAATCCCATTTAAATGATTATTGTACAATGAGACAAGCCATCGCAGCCCATTCATTTGGTACCTGTACAAATTAGAAATTTATAACGCATTATTCAACGTTATTGCTTCTGGTGTAAAATGAAAAGAGCCGAGGAATTTACGAGCTAAAATATAACCCAAAAATAATAAGTTCTTGTTTGACTCACTCCCTAAGTTTTCCACCACGAAGTCCAGTTGGTTGCTCCGCAATGCTCTCCTTGACGCTGCAAAAATGAAGTGCAACGTAAATAAAGAGGGGGGGATGTTATAGCATTAATAATATAAAACAAAATAAAAGAGCAATGACTGGATGCAAACAGAATCTTCATGAAAACATTCGGGGGCCATTTGGTTCACAAGGGAGAAAGGGAATGACATAAAAAAGGTTTGACGAGGAAAAGAAAGCAACTCTCTTAGTCATCATCATATGTTGTCTGTTTTACATAGGAAAGGCATATATATAAAATGATAATTAATGTATCATAATTATATTATGAACAAACAATATTAAGGAACATATTAATTAGGAAAATAATAACTAGCAAAATATTAATTAGCAAAATAAAAAAGGAGCTGAACTGAACTGAGCTGAGTTGATTTTAAGCTGAAGTAAACAAACCACCATGGAAACCCAAAAAACACCCCCCCCCCAAACCAACAGCTGGCCTTCACCACCCTCTTTACCACCAAAAAGTACCTCAAAACCACCCAATTAAGCCTACCCAGTCCTTGCCACCCTTACCCACCCGACGACGAGGGGGTGGGTAAGGGTGGCAAGGGAAGGTTTTTGGGTTAGTTTGAGGTGGTTTTAGGCGGCAAAGAGGTGGTGGAGGACAGCTAGCGGTGGGGTGGGTGGATATTTTCTGTGGTGGGGTTAGGGTAGTGTAATTGAGGCATGGTGGAGACAAGGGAAAGGGAAAGCAAAAGAGGGGGGGAAAGGAATAGGGTTTTAGGGTAATAGTAAAAAACCTCATCAAAGGGAACAACGGATGTTGATTCCCTTTCCCTTTGATGGGTACCCCAAACCAAAGGGCCGTTCATAGAAACGCTACTAGATACCATACCAAAGGTCTTCCTACAGCTACTAACGGAATTGTCTTGTAAGATATCATCACATTTGAGTGGATTTGTGATGTGTTGCTCAGCAACCTTCAATTGGCCATGCAACATAGCTTTTCATTGCCTTGAACACTTCATGTATCATAAATGCTTTTTCGACCTAATACGTATGTCTACAAGCCTTTGATTTATTATTTCTATAACCTTAGTTTTAAAAGACGAGAAGTGCTCCAAGACGTATGAGGAACCGTGCACCTTGCATGCTTTGGCACGCTTCACATGGATCAAGTTCAATAATTTATTCTTCTAATATTTTTTTTGGAAAGAAAGAAAACATAAAGCAAAGCATGAGCATCAACAAATAACCACATAATAGTGCAAGTGAGAATTTAAATCTTTGCCAATATCATCTTCATCCACATCTTCCAAAGAGTATTTGAAAAAATAGGAAAAAAAAAGAAGCAAAAAAAGGAAAAACGATTGGGAAAGGAGTACGAAAAATATCACAGAAAGAGAAGAAAAGAGTAGGAAAAAGAAAGAAGAAAAATAGTGAAGGATAATGGAAATGGAATATATGAGGTAAAAAAAAGGGAGAGAGAAATATATTGACATTATTGAAGACATATATGAGGAGGGTACAACGAGTATAAGAACTAGTGTTAGGAAAAAGAGAATTCTCTATCAAATTGGTGTACATCATGGTTCTACACTTGGCCATTTCCTTTCTGCCATAGTTATGGACGAATTGATAAGTTCAATTCAACATGATAGCCCTTGGTGCATGATGTTTTGGGGTGATAATGTGTTAGTTGATGACATTGAAATTGTGACGAACATGCTGGGCTCTGAAATATCATCACCTCCATAAGATGAGTGCGGCAAAGATGTGTATCTTATACTGAAGAAGGTGGGGGTTGCTTCTATTGAGGATAAAATGAGGAAAAACCGTCTAAGATGGTTTGGCCATATAAGACGAAAACCACGAACCGGTAAGGAGGTAGGAAGAATGGCAACAGGTTGGACAAAGGAGAGTTAAAGCAAGACCTAAGCAAACCTCAACGAGAACTGTTAGTGGAGATATGAGGTTGTTGGGGCTTAAGGAATTCTAGTGCTAAATAGGGAAGAAGAGAGAGAGAGAATATCTGCATATGACTTTTGCAATTTTTCTTATTGATTCATATCTAGCCGACTCCAAATTATTTTGGGACTAAGGCTTTGGTGTCACTGTTGTTGTTGTATATCATAAAAGATATTACATACCCTAAGACCATTGTAATCTTGGGACAGTTAAATTTAACTCTCAACTATGAAATGCCTTTTTACAGCCCTCGAAAGTTAACATGCTGCATACCCAGCTTTTAGACTGTCACTGGATAATCTCATATGCAGTCTGCACTCTCCATTTGCCAAGCTTTGCAAGCTTAAATCCTCCCATTCTCATGATTATTTAAGAATCCTAAACAACATCACCAGCAATACTGAAATTTTAGTAACTTTGCATTACCCCCATGTTTTAACAAAAAACAATCCTAATATAGGCCTCTGAATAGCCTTTCTTTTGATGAGGATATAGGTCTTAGTAAAAGCAATCTTACCACCAAAATATAATCTGAATAGAAAGGGTTAAAACAGAAGACATGATAGTGGAAGACATGCGATGATACCTATGAGCAATCAGGTAGTACTTCTCATTGCTTTCCTTGTAATGCTGCAAAATTTAAGGAAAAAAAATTGCCACAAAATGAGATTAAGAGTATTGCACAAAAGAAGAAATAAGCAAATATGAGATCAGGGGAATTGTCCCACAAAAACAAATAAAAAACAGAAATTCTTTGACACTACTAGCCTTTGCTTGATCATTCTCATCTTCTGTCTCAGTGAAAATGTCACAGCTCTCATCAACAGTTGCAATTCTGTTTTCATCCATCTCAACTTGTCTAGCAGCAGCTTTTGCCTCCTTAAGCTTTGAACCAAGCTTCAAAAGATATTTCTCTGTTTCTTTGAGAAGTTGCTTAACTCTATCAGATTTTGCATCCTAAGCATTTATTTTTGAAAAAACAAAAAGTTAGTGTAAACACAGTACTAAAGGCTAGCAGTCGCAATGGTTCCAATGAATAAGTTATTTCATATTTTAGAGAGGCATGAATACCTGAACCATCCGTAAATAACCCTCCACATCATTGATTTTCAGTAAATTAATCTTTTCTCGCTGAATTCTGTCAATCTTTTCACGGTGAATCCGCTCCTTCCTTTTGTGAAACTCCTTCACGTACCGATTAAAGCCCTTGCAGCGTTCCCTCTTATACTTAAACACATCCTCCAATCTCTCCCTGAATACAGTAGTGTCCACACATAAAATTCATTGGGGAAAACAAGATTTTGCAAAAATAACACAAAAACAAATTAGAATAAGCATTGTACACACTTGTGAACTTCTACTTCACTGAAAAACTCCTTCTGTCTCTCACGTATCCTCTTTTGTCGCTCTTCCTTCATCTTTTGCTCATATTTTTCAACATGCTTCAACCTTCTACCAATTCGATGTTTCTTGATTGACTTCAACCGATCCATTTCCGTTTGTATGGGTTTGAAGAAATCACTAAGAATATTGCTGTAGAAAAAGATTTGTTAAGAATTTGGAGTTTATTAGAGAGAGAATATTCCAGCAGAAGATAACAGCACCTTCGAAGGCAACGCTGAAGTTCTAGTAATTGAAGCTTTTTCAATTCAATCACACTTCTTGTTTTCGCAGAGATATCTGCAGAAGAACTCACAGTTTCCTGCATATAATCACATAGACAACAGAAGAATTAACAGCCACATCATTAGCTTCCTTTTTCATGTGTATGAAATGGGTGATTTAACTCTACAGCTTCAAGGTTCAGACTAAAAAGATGCAGCGTGTAAAAGGAAAAAGGAAATACATTCAAACAAAGTGGGACGTATCATAAGGAAAGAAGTAGGTCAATGATTTCAATCACCTAGAGTAATTTACAAATACAGGTTAGGGAATGGATATCACAATGGCTCCAACATACTACTTGATCCAGAGAAGCTCTACGCAAGAGAAAACCAAAAACTGCTTTCAATTGAACTTCACTCATATAGCTAGGTAATAACAAATAAGAAGCACAAACAATTGCAACAGCCATAAGTCCATTGTATTCCAATGAGAAAGGAACAAAAATTAAGTGGGCATTGTAAGCACATGAAAAAAGAGATATTCCCCAGCTGAGATACAATCTTCAAAAAATAAGAAATGAACACAGGTCCAATAAATCTGAGAAAGCCCAAACTTCCAACGTATCAATACTATGAATAATGCATCTTCGAGTTGTTGTATGCTACTGAACTGTGAATTGTGATTTGTGAACAAAACATAAAGATCAAGGTACGCAAATTTTATAGCAAAATAACCCTCTAAATTTCTTTTTGCTGGTTATATGTTCTGTTTTTATCCATTCTTCGTTTTTGGGCATGCAATTTTTTCCGAATGTACTTTTTCATCCGTTCTTACCCAACATAAAATACAGTCTCCTCCATCTTTTTAAAAAAACCCCACATATCACACACTCATTTAGGTACACAAACCCAACAATTACACTCTTTTTCTCTTTTTCCACCTTGGAATGCATTTTTGGTGTTCTTACAATATTGAACCAGCACAAAGTAACACACAGTTCAATGAGGTCTATCAAAAATTGACATAAACTGTCAATATATTACAAGAAAAGTGTGAAGATATAAACTTGCTTCTCCATATGCCAAGTAAAAAGAAAAAATAAAATTCATATCATTACAAACTCCCCGCTTTCCTTATTGTTTCATGCTCAGACCAAACCAACATAATCAATTCTCGCTTATGGTACCCCTCCATGTCTGGCTATCAGCCCTCGAAGATTCTCCCCATCCCTATACTATAAAGTAAAATCACTCGCCATTTCAATTGATTTAAATGATATTCATACGTTCCTAGTATTTTAATCCACATAACAACAGCAGTCCAACAATCGTTCAGTAGATTTAACCTTAAATATAGAGATATGGTACAGTTACACAATATCCACATTTCTCTATTTAAACCACCTAGACATAATTATGTGAATTACACCATAGCTCAGCAAACATAATCAAAGAGTCTTCTCATCAACTAATGCCATCAGGCCCATCACATCCCCAGTTTGGCTCTATCAGAATATTAACTTGGCATTTGGAACTCCATATACTACTACCGAAACAAATATAATTCTCCACAACTCCAGCATACCATACACCGTAGCTCTAGTCTTTCCTAGTTTTCACCAATACAATTCGTTATAAACAACACACACCATGACATCTCATCTTTAACTGTCCATGATTAAGCTCAGCAAAACATCAACCAAACAATTTAAGTAAACAAGCTATACAAAAGATAGGGAAACCTAATAAATGAGAAAAACTCTTAGGGTAGGAAACTATATTGATACGAGAATCAAAAGGAAAATGCTTACCTTCAACTCATTGAAGCAGCTGGCAATTCTCTGATCTGCTTTCTGCAGTTTTTGCACCCATTTCTGTTGAGTGGCGAGCTTTCTTTTTTGGTGAGCCTTGATCCACTTTTCAGACAACGTATGTTTTGGAGAAGTGGGCGGGTTGTCAGACACTGACATTTCTTCCTCTTCAGGTTCTGACAGCTTATATATAGGATCAAGAGATTTTAAATCCTTGTGCGTGTAACTTGAATCAGACAAGGGAACTACTTTTGATCCATCTGGCATAGGTCTTGCTTGAACCTCTGAAGGATCATTAACATCTGCCCAACAGCCAAACGAACAAACAAAATGATTTTTGGGATAGCAATTACAATAAAACAACTCAAATCCAGCAATACATGCATATTATAACAGCCCAGCACTCCTCAATGATAATGAATGAAGAAAATTAATGCACTTCAAGACGTCAAGCTTATATTCAGTGTGGAATTTAATGGTGTGGCAATACAGTGTAATTTTTGCCTAATAGCATGAGATACAAGATAGGTGTGTTTTCTTCTGTTTCATTACCAAGCCTGAGAAGGCTATTTCACATACTTGGATTTATTCACATGTAACCTGATCAGTGGAATAAGGTAACCCAGCCCACCTCTTTCCCACACCCTCACCCCCTCTGCCTTTAAAAATGGAAATTTGCTTCTCATATGTAGGATTGTGTACGCTAAAAGATGATATTTCTACAAAACAAGGTTAGCTTTTAAGAGTCTGTTTCATTTAAAAGTTTGAAATCAGCCCCGTTTTCTACTGTAATAATCAGAATGTAGCCTATTCCTATAAGCATCACTAACAAAGTATTCTGCTCACCATGCAAAGTATTTCTAAGCAGCGTATTAGCATCATTTGCTGCTCTAGCCCTGTGATGACCATTGTCAACACCTTGAATTGACTTCCAAGATGCGGATAACTGACTATCAGCCCGTTGTTGATTCGGAATGTTGCTATCGCGTTGAGTCAAAATTAAGGAGTTCTCATTGCTGCTCCCTAAATCATGTTGAAAAGAGGCATGCAATGGCACTCGAGAAAGGTCACTGTGATTGACTCTCGACCATCTCATCATATCAAGCTTTTGCTGTTTGTGAATGCCAACACAAGCAGCATGGTTTGGCCCTCCTGGTTGCTCCTCATGGATAAGGTTGGATGGACTTCTTATTCCTGAAGTATCAGGCTGCAAAGAAGATGTTACAAGAGCAGAAGAGTTTGCTATTTCCTGACTCTCTGTATCATCCTCCAGCATCCCACTTCCAGGAGGATATTGTCGCTTTTCTTCATCAGTTCGTGAAGGGACAGTCAATGAGCCAGGCCTTGCCACTAAATTTACATTCTCAGCATCTTTAGAGACTAGATCAGCCCTTGCATTTCCATCACCCTTCATATTAGCCAGGCTGCCTGGAGGTAAAGTGACTTCAGATGTACTGCTTGATTCAAAACTAGCATGATGTTTTCCTTTATCTTTAAACAACTCATTTTGAGCTCCATCTGCACTACCGCTGGATCCTAGAAGCATCAAAAAAAATTCATGTTAGCAGTATTCGCTCAAATTCTGCAAAAGAATTTCGTCTGTTTATTTAATAAGTTATTTTGTGAAAAAAGAATTCCAAGCTCAAGCAAATGTAGTGACCATCATACCTTCTTTAAGAAAGATGTTTCCAAGGGCAATCTCAAGATGCAGTCTTTTAGGGGACAAACCATTTCTACGCAAATGGGAAGGTAAAAAAAATCAATCTTAGCAATTCAAATTCTCCAACATTCTTCAGCAAATATTTACATGATAACAACAGAACAACATTCACCTAAATGCTAAAAAAACCAGACATTGGGCTCTCAGTTGCTTCAAATGATGCTCTTTAAAAGGCATGCTAGATGCTAAAGCAGGAACTGCAGGATACTTTCCTGTATCTCTAGAGGCTGAACTTCCTGGCATCCCCACGTCACAGAGATTGCTAGGATTGCCACCCTGAGGAATATACGAGCAAACAACATCAGATTCAGTAAAATAATAGGGACAAAACCCTGACATGAGAGTTTAACTGTAAAAAATACAATATCATGTGTTTTACATATAAATAAAAATGAAAAAATTTGCAGGAGTAACATATACTAGAAGGGTAAAAAGTAGGAAAATCTGGTATTCAATATGATCATACATTTTTTATAATAAAAGACTCCTAAGAACAAGCAGTAACTCTGTTATCTACTGTTTACAAGAATCACAGAAATACTCTAGATCACCAACCTTGCTTCATGGCAGAAACTCAAAGAGCAAATCAACATAAAGTATGGAGCAGGAACATGAAATGTATTTTTTAACTTATATACTTTTCACATCATTATACTTGATTTATATTACAAGCCATGATAGATTAAGTTGTGGCACTGCATGTTTAATGATAAATTTATCTGTGGCACTAGGGGTACAGTGTACACACATACATACACACACAAAAAAAAGGGACACACACAAGGACTCTGTTCATTAATTTTAATAAAATCCAACATTGAGATGACATCAGAAACCAGTCACAAAACAAAACTCACCAGCATATTAGCAAGAACTTCTTCAACTTTGGAAGTCGATTACATGTTATTCCAAATTTTAAGATTATTGTTACTGCGCAAGACCATCCAAGCTGAGTTGGACTCGAGATATAAACTATTACTTTACTAGTAAAAAATTCAGAGGTCCAGTGGCATTTCAAATAGTTAACAGAAATATTATTTGTGAAGTATAAGTTTAAAAATTAAAAGTTGCAAGAACTCATCAGAAACATAGGAAGAGTTTGGGAGGTTAATAGTTTTAGCCATTGTATATTATACATTTATACATCCTCAAACGAATAAGATCTTTGCAAGGCTTAGGTTTATAAATACCTCAACGCTTTTATTTTTTACAATCAGTCAATCACTGACAACTGGAGCACGCTGTACCAGGCATGGACTAGTGTTTTGGGCCACACTTTGACTTGCATGTAGCCTGGACAAGCCTCAGGCTCACTTTTAAAACCAAGGCTACATGTACAAAATTAATATGGCCTCATAAACATGATACAGACTTGAAAAAATCATCAACCCCTCTCAACCACACTCTCCTCAAAAGTCATCATGTCGTTATCATTAATTATTTTATTCAAATATGTTCAACACTTCAACCGCAAAGGATGCAACTCTCACCACTCCATACAGAAAATCACAAATCATTGTGTTATACACTGATACATCACAGTCAATAAGCAATTCATGGGGTCACAAATCTCTTCATATAATAGCATAGAAGTAATACTAGCAAAACAATTGTTCTTCACTGCACTATCCTAGATTTCTAGGCCCTAGGAGGTAGTTTTCCACCCCTCCAAGACCTGACCGCCAACCCAAAACAATAATTAAATTAAATAAAAGTAGTACAAATAGATATAACTCTAGGAGGAAACAATAGGAAGGATAAAGGGGTAGAGGGAAATAAAAATAAATTGCAGAAGGAACAAGAAAGAAGCACTGGGTCGCCTAAGGCAAGAAATCACCTGAGAAAACCTGTCACCATTTAGAGGTATGTTAGAAAATCCAGCAGCATCCAAAGAAGATGCTGCATTCAGGTTTCTTGTTGCAACGTCAACATGAATGCTAGGAGATAGATTGCCAGGTACAGCTCTCTCTTGGAAACTTGCTGCACCCTTGATGAATCCCTGCTTCCAGCCCTCAGAATCAACTGCACGGTTACCAGTGGACAGATTAACAAACCAAACCATGCAGATAAGCAATAACAAGATGTTTCATCTCTTAGCCACAGCATTAAGTCATTGACAAAGAGTGCATACTAGTGCTAATGCAGACAAGTAGAAACTAAGAAAAAAATTCTTTCAACTAAAATACGCAAGGGATCAAGAGTCAAGACCTGGTTTAACACTTTACCTAGACCAGGGGTTCATAGAGAAATGGAGGCAAAATATAAAAACTCGAGGGTTTAAAGTCAAGCAAAGCAAAACTGGGAACGTAGAATGTCACTTCAATACCCGAAGGGGCACAAGTGGCTATATAGTCATAACTCATAAATTCATAATAGATGAAAAAGGGTTGCCCAGGAGTAAATGCCTTAAGTACCTTGAAACTAGAATACAGAGAAATCAAGATGCAAACCAAGAAATAACTCATAGGAGGTTTTAAATGGAAGCTATAAAACCAACATTGTTACATGGAGCAGAATGTTAAGCATCTAAGAACACATTATTGTAAATTGCAAAAACATCAAGTTGGTGAGTGTAAATGTCAAATGATTGACTCCACAAAACACAAAGAATTCCATCATCGTTAAACCATTTAACCATAGAACAACAAAAACAAAAAAAGATCATTCCACAAACAATCCAATAAACTTTAAAGAAATCAAAATATGTTGACAACTCTCCACAAAGCCCTTGCCATTATGATATGCTCTACTAAGAAAAATTCCTTTCAGTCAGCAGTACTCCCTTAAAGTTACAAGAAACGTCACAAATAAATGAAATAATTAATATATAAACAACAGCAACAATTCATAACTTCTAAGTTAGATGCTTACTGCCTAGGTCTCTAGAAGCAAGAGGCGTTGCTAAATTGAACTACTACGTATTTCTCAAAGTCATGTAACTCATGTTACTTGGACTTGAATTGACGAACGGGAGCTAAGTGGTAAACTCGGCATTTCGTAGAAAATTTCAAAACTCTGTCCAATGCGATACGACACAAAAAAAAATTTTTGAGGTCAATGAGGGTATCTATGTTACATAAAAAGCAGCAGAAAGAATCTTAACATATTTCAGTGATCCGGTTTTGACTCACATGACCTCATATTTACTAAATGAGACAGGATTGCAGCTTCCTCATCCATTGAAACCTAATATCTCCATTGCTGTCACTATTAAGCCCATATGTACTAATGCGGTATCAATAAGTAAAGGCCCCGTGCTCCTAAATTGTGTATTGTTGCAATCAAAACATTGTATTGAGTATCCACAATTTGACTAAGTAACTAAACAAACACAAATGATTTCCCCTCCAAGAAAGGCATCATCTCAAAAGGGATTTATTTCAAAGGCCATCCATATTGCATAGTACATACAAGAAAGTTTTTGGTACTTCGATAACAAACAACTTTGTACAATGCAACTCTCAAAGCCCCTACAACCGTAACTAATCTTCCACGAACAAATAAATGAAGTACTGAAAAAAAGCCGAATTATGAACATTTACCTGGAAGAGCTCCTCCTGCTTCAGACTTACATGTAAGCCTCTCCTTCCTCACATCAGGCAAGCCAGAATGAGAATCAAGCTGCTGGGCAATATCATTCTGTGTCTCTATGCCAGATGTATCATTTCTCTTTCTTTTGCTGCTAGCTTTTTTAAGGTCTTTTTGAATACCTTGTTGCTCCCAACCTGGTGCTTCACGTCTATCCTGTGAATGTGAGTTAGTAGATCTAGTGTCTATACTTGAAGGGCTCTCATGATCAAATGACTTTGCACTCCTTTGGGAAACAGAACCTTGGAAAGGATCGTTCCCTACACTACTAGGACCAGCAGGTGGCCTGCCAGAACCAAAACCATCAAGTCTGGTGGGATCATTTTCAATCATGCCTGATTTAGAATCAGTAACAGCTCCTACAGCCTGTGAACCTCCTGCAACAAAATTCTCCAATTACAAATCAGACAAAATCAACGATTATGGCTAAAAAATAAGGAAACTCCAATAGGAGTTGCTACCGTCTCCTAGTTGTGGTCTAGCTGACTCTCCCACATGAGTCCCGGTGCTCAAAGGAAGACGAGACAACATCAACGCTTCAATATCAAGGTCATGCTGGTTTATAACAGTCTCCATGGCCCTTGTAAAAATGACATTCACAGACAACGAAAGTAAGCCTTCATGTAGAACATTTTGTTTTTAATATAAAGACAATCGATTGAAAGCTAAAAACCAAAGAGCAAAACAATAGACCATAACACCCCTAACACTGTCTTGCCAAGAAAAAAAATTTCATTAAACAATTTTTTAAGGATAGGATAATAATGAAAATTCATTGAATGAAGATAAAAGACATATGTAACATCCACTTGATCAATATTTATGCTCATTACCTCACAACAAAAATGTTCATTGAAAAAAAATGAAAACATAAATTAATTGACATTTAGAAGTCCAAAATAGGATAAAATTCTGTAACAGGTTAAGTGAAGTGGTGAAGAATAACAATTACTGTTTGGGTTGTATATCAAATCAAAATTTATAAAATGTGGAGTGTTGGGTCGTTATGATTTTGGGTGACATTTACAGCTTTTTGCTTCCTTTCTGTTATTCCATTACCATTCACTAACATACTTAAGAGTGGTGTTGTGTGGGAAACAAATTCATACAGGAAAATGACAACTTGGGGTGAACTAGTATCATAACATGAATGAAAATTGATTTTACATACAATTCATTCCTATTACCATCATTTCTGACCGACTACCAAACAATTTAAGGTAATGCACAATAAATTATGTCAGCAAGTTGGAGAAGAAGCTAATAAGTTTAGACAGAGAGAGGTAATGTTGAATATAGATGGATATGATTGTCATTTACTTAGGACATGGGAGAGAATCCAGCCTTTTGATAGCTTGATAGTAGTTTTATTATGGGGTTATCATTTATCATTTAAGCAAAACATAATAATCTTTAAACGAATTTAATTTAACTCTTTGAATTTCAGCCCAACAATGAAAGCAATTGGTAAGTGAACATTGTACTGCCGGAAATAGGAAATCAGGTACTCCTTCAACCATCATCTAAAGCAACAATGAAGATTACAATGTATGATGACCTAGAGCAAAATTATAGATAGAGCATTTGCTCCAACATGAATTTATAATATTAAATGAAGAGCTCAAGGAAGTTTAGCATATCTATGATGAGGATGATCAACCATCACTATGCCGTTTTCACGAGAGAAGGGTAGCATTGCAACTATCATATGATGGGGACGTTGAATCTGAAGAAAAATAGACTGACATTGGAGTTGGAAAAACGAAAGATAAGACATCATGGTTCCCCGATGTTTTTGCTAATGGCAAGAATGGTGATAGCTATGTAGAAAGATGATGACAGAGGTAACATTGTAACGACACAATCGCAAGGAAGCAAGGATGTACATGAGGCAGTCAAGATATTTTTCTACAACATTTGAAGGAGTGGGAAGGTTACTTGAGAAGGGCAATGTTGAACCAACAAATTTTATTTAATTCATAGTATGGAGATGAACCTAAAGATTTTTGTTTTAAAAAAAGATCTTTCTATAAATAGATCTCAATTGGGAGAGGAAGTCATGTTGTTTATGAAGGAAAGCTCAAGTTGCATAGTTTGGGGAGAACCAAACCTCACGAATGCTTGATACTATCTTTATTTATGTAAATTCATTTACACATTCATATTCATTTTTCTTTCATTTCAATTTTCATTTTATCACTTTGAAGCTCTAAAGGCTATGTCAATTCATAGCACATTAAGAGGTGGATCTCATGGTCAAGAACGAATCTTGCTAGTTTTTGTGAAGAGACATTCAAGCTTTTTGGAAAGGTCAGCGATCATCTTTACTTGTTCATGTTCTAGTAAGATCTTGTTTCTGAGGTTTACGTTTTCCAATTTGAGAGTGTTTTATTTGTTTTAAGTAGATGACTTAATTTAGCAGAAGTCTTACTAAGGAAATTATTTAGAAAGTTGATCTCATGGTCCAAAACTATTCTAGCTAAAAAAAACCATAGTTTGTTACATATACTACCACCGTAAACTTTTAGTTGCAACAAAGGGGGTGTGACATACTCTTAGGAAAATTGACTCAAACTAACATAGTAAACACATTCAATGTTACCATCACCAATGATATTTAAGCTTCAAAGTTCACTATCTCAGACTTTCAGCAACTTTCTGACAGTAAATAAATGCAACTTGTGAAAAAAGGGGACTGAAGTACTACCGACTCACCTAGATATTACTTGGTAAGGCATGGAATTTTCCTTTCCACTTGCTTTCATATGTTGCAAAATCTGAACAGTACCAAATATTGAAATATTAAAATATGCATCTCATTTACATCAAAATCAACTAAAAAGATGTGTGAACAAGCACAGAATACAAAGACACTGACAACATAGAGCTTAGTCGCCAATTTTGCCGGCTCGTCAGTAGACTCGTGAATAAGTTTCTGCAAAAACTTTGCAGCCTCAAACTCAACATTGTGTGGATCCGCCATCACCTCCAACTAAAGCATCAGTTAAGTCAGTTTAGAATCTCACAATTAAGTTATCTTCTATGTTCTTGTAATTGACTTCCAAATTAAATCAAAAGTAACTTTACATATTGTTATTTAAAGCTACAGTTTACAAGAAAAAAGCTTAAAAACTACAGAAAAACAGAAGTAGAAGAATAAGCACAAAATAATTCAGAAATTTGAGAATTTTCCAGAATTGAATATGCATAACAAATTGGAGATGTAAGCCAAGAAATATGCAGATCGGAGCGCATCAAATTATTCAAAAAATCGAGATGAAATCCAAGGGAATATACAGCTCAAAGCAACATTCAATTATCTTTAGAAATGAAGACGAAACACTTTAAACAGGCAGAAGAACAGTAATCAAACCCTAGAATCGAGAATCATCAACACTCTCAAGATAAACTTTCAAATTAATTAACGACGAAAAATTAAATAAAATCATGTGAGTAGAGAAGAAGGTAGAAAAATAACCTCGGTCTAGGGTTTTTCCTGATGAATTCGAAGTGAGAGAAGTTGATTGTTGAGTTCGAACATAGAAACAGTGAAAGTAGAGGAAAAAAAAGAGGAACTACGAGGTTTTCTGAAGTAAACGTGAACCGACCGAATATTATACGTTGGTTAGTAACTATTCGGAAGGTTAACCAATAAATGACTATGATATATAAAATCTATATAATATATTAAAAGGCGTTATTGTCAACGAAACTATACCACGTGGCGCTATGAATGTGATACATGAAATATGAAAGTTTAACCATGAATCATAATAAATTTGATGTTTAATATTTCAAAGTAATGGATAATACAGTTTTGCAATCATATGGTATGAGCTTTTGATTTGTATCGTTTATTCACTTACACCAAAACTATGACATTATTATTTTTACCCAAGACTTTTATAATTGGTTTACTTTTTTAATTAGTAACTTATTTACAATCCATGCAATTTAATTTCGCACTAAACGAAAAATACATTATGAAAAGCAAACAAAAGCATATTTGGTAATTGCAGCCGACCCGGAACATTGTCCGGGCCAAAATTCTAGTTACAGATTATAAGGACGTTTGGGTAACATGTTATAAATTTAGTAAAAGAGTGGCTTTTAAAAGCTCGCGTTGAATGTCATGCACATGTGAGTTCGACCTTGGTTGTGGCATTGAGTATGTATATAAGGGGTTCGTAATAGATCCGCGTCGAAAGCGAGAGTCGCCACGTGTCTTTAAGGATAGAACACGCACACCGTAATACTTTCGGTTAGGGGTCCAGAATATGACCCATGGCCAGTTTGGATACCAGAGATTGGATTTGGGAGTGAAGGTACAGATATTGGTTTTGGTACCTTATCCTCCCGCGTGTTGCAACCTCTTACTCGGACATTAGCACTAGTGGTTGAATCGCCGGCTACATAGAATTTTTCGTCTTGCTGTGGCCTTACTTGCATATAATTTTCCGTCTTGCCCTAGCCTTACTTACACATAGAGATTGCTAAATTGTCATGTGAGTTAGTATTACTGCACACATATTATTGCCTTTCGATGACCATTTTGATTTATTTAAGTTTATCTAATGTCAGATTCCATGATTTATCTTATTAGATGTGACTTGCACATACCAGTCTTTTGTTAAATCCTAAGTACTAGTGAGATGCAATAGTTTTGTATACAGTTTCAAGGAAGCGGAGAGGTTATCATGCATATGAAAAAGGAATAACACATGCTCATGAAATGCATACATCACTAACATAAATATATGAAGTATATAAATTGCTTTGGGTGTTTAACTACATGGGGATCACGTTCACTCTTTGACCCTCCTTGAGCTTTAAGGTAATTACGGTCAAGCTAATGATATGATCTTAAACAAGCACTTTGCGGGAGGCAACCCGTATGTTAGTAGTTTTCTTTCTCCCTCTAGCAATGAGGGCATTGTTGAGTTCGGCTTGGGGGAGGTAAGTATTTTATTGCTTTCCTATTTTAGTTATTTATTGCTTTCTAGTGTAGTTTTTATTGCTTTCTTAGGATGTCGCATGGTCTGTACCATTCGTTAGGAGTGGGAGTTTACATGTGACCAAAAAAATTGTACTGTTTTTCTTAGGATCATTCTAGAGAGAATATTGATTAATGAATAATTCTCGTCCCAGCTTGAGTTTTATTGTTGGAATTGACTACTTCTGTACCCCTTGTGCTTATTTTTGAAAACTTTATGAGTTTTGACTGCGGATGGATCCACATGTGTGATTTGTTGGCTATGACTTGAATTTAATTGTTTGATTTCCTTTTATTGGTCAACTATTTCAACCTTGCTTGGGTCTTGGACTTGAGCTGTGTTAATGGGAGGATTTGAGTCGTTTTTGCATATAATTTTACACATATTTTTTTTTCAAGTGTGCTTAGTTCCTGGTGCAATTATAATCTTGGATTTGACATTGGATTCTAGTAACTTTAATTGTGGATTTTGTGTATGGTACACATGATAAAAGACCTTTATTTCTTCTTTTGAACCTCAAAGTTTCATTTACTACTCTTACATATTTCCCCTTGATCTTATGTTATGAGCCTTTATCCCTTTCAATTGTATTTTTAGCCACATTACAAGACTTATTAGCCTTGCTACATAATTCATTATATGCCCAAACATGGTTTGGGGGAGTTAAAGTGGTTGTGATGTTGTTAAAGTAACTTTTAATGGTTGTTATGGAGGATTGATGGTGAAATAATTGGAAACTAGCTTTGGTTCCCGGGCGTTGCCCCGAATCATTTGATAAAATTTCATTGTAAGATTTCTTTCATTTGTTTTGCCTTTTTCATCAAAATATAAAATATTGTAATTATATATTAATTTAATTTAATTTTGTAACAAACTGAAATGTAGAGTGAACAAATAGGAGTATTATTACAAGATTAATAGATAACCATGAAATATTTGATAATTGCGATATAAAAGTTTCAAATAATTGCGAATATAATGTGAGTTTAATATGTTTATTGATAAAGAAATAAAATATAGATTTTACATTTGAACTGTTGAACACATGATTTTAAAAGAAATTTAATGGGTCCAAATAAAATATCAATTGTGATATTGACAAAGAGATAAAATGAACATTTAATTATCATAAAAAAATATATTCATTATTATCCATTTTTCACATGTTTTATTTATCAACGTAGAAAAGGAATTATTAAATTTAGTGAGATATTACTTTTTATGATATACATGTTATAATAGTTTTGTTGTGGAAATATTGACAATAATGGCATATAGCTTAATTGGTAAATAATGTGTCTCACAAGTCAAAGGTCACAAGTTCAATTCTCATTAAACACATTACACATTTTTTACCATTGAAAATTGATTTCCAAGCTAAGGATATTTTATAAGAAGTATGAAGTTTGTGAAGTAGTGGTTGAAATATAAAATTTATGGTGTTGATGTGAAATATAAAGAAAAGTTTGGTTTGATTTGGTTGAATTTGGATGCTGGAGAATGTTGATAATTTTTGAAGTTGTTGATGATTTTCCTTGATTTTATATGCGTATACCCCGCATTCCACCACATTATCCCAAATTTATCCTACCCATCACCCTAGCCATGTTACAAGCTTATTAAAGTCCTTTTTGATCTTCGTCCACATGCTAGGGTTGCTTTGAAGTGAATCTTTTGTCAAGGTCGTAGAGTATTAATTGCATTTTGAGTCGACATTTAAGATGAGTGGATACCCTTAAATACTTGCATGAGGTGTGAGATGTGGGTTTCGGGCTCTTAAAATTGCATTTAAACACATTTTGCATTGCATTCCATATTTGGTTGGGAGTTGAGGGTTATAACTTCATTGTTATAAGCTCATCATTAATTGTGTGGAGTGACAACCCGTGAGCTACTCTAGTCATCAATTCATTAAACTTGCTTGGTTGGTTTTGTTTCACCCGTATTTAGGAAGGACGGTAATTGGATGCTTGATTTGCTGGCTTTGATCCATGTGTCTTCGGATGTTCTCTTGAGTTATAATGGTTATTTTGTTTTTATGGGGTGTAGTCAATTTATTGATTGTGTTTGTTCGGGACGAGAAAAGGTTTGGCTTGGGGGAGTTTCATGTGTCATTCCCTAATGATTTATGGACTAACTAGGCTCATTTGAGCCAAATTTGATGCTAATGGTGTTCTTTTAGTGTTTTGTGTGGGTTTGTAAAGTTTTGTAGGAAACGACCAATTTTCGGTTGATTTTACTACATAATTTTGGCACTTGAGAGATGAAGATCACTTATTAGCATTTGGAGAATGGTAGAGACATTTTACAACTCATTGAAACAAATTTGACGTCTTACATGACAAGTTGGAGAAATATTAGTAAAAGTGAAAAATTAAAAAGTTTAGAAGTGAAGTTTTTGACCACTGTCCCCTATTTTGATCATATCTCACAATCTACACATCAGATTGATCTGATTCTTGTTGCATTGGAAAGTAGACTCAAAGATCATTCCAATAGTAGGTCATACACCCCATGGAACATCATGTAGAAAAATTTATAGCGATTTCAAAATGATCGTAAAATTCCGAAGCTACTGACCCGAAGTGCAGGTGCATGGAACAAATGCATTTTGTTCTTTGCGGGCGCATGAAGCCTTGTTTGCAACCCGATGATGATTTTTCCGATTCTTTTGTTGGTGGGCTTTATTATATCGAAGCTCATATGCTATAAATAGGGCTATGCTTAAGGACGGTCTTAACTAGTTTTTTAGCACTTTTAACATTTTAGAATCCTAATTAACTCCTTAATCACTTTCTCTCTCTAGATTAGATTAGTTTAGTTTGTTAAACAATTTAAATCAATTCAATTCAATTCAAGCTTTTATTTGGTAATTTCTTTCCTTTCTCTTTTCTTTCTTTCTAGTTTTATTATTTTGGTTTTGTTTCTTAGTTTTGATTATTGTTTTGTTTATGTTGATTAGTTTTAGTTTCTTAATTAATTCTTGATTAATAATTTGTTAATTATTGTTCTTATTTGTTTATGATCATGAATTTAACTTTGTTTATTGTTTTACTTTTTATAATTATGAGTGAGTAATTTATTTTTTAGGGTTTAGGGAATCTATGAACTCATTAATAGACTAGTTTAATATTAATCGATTAGTTTCTGATTAGTAATTAAATTCCTATTACTGATTTTTATTGATTGCAATTAAATTATGGCCAGATTTAGTTGTGAGTTAGGTAATTGTTGAAATCGAGACCGAGAGGTAAGATTACCACAATAAGACCACTGAATAATAGACAAAACGAGTTTATGCGAGCGAGAGCCGGTAAAGGAGTTTTGAGGGAGTCTAAGTTCGAGAGAATTAGTGTACCCTAATTTAATGAACGTTTGTGAATCATTTGATTTTTATTTTATGAATTTATTGATTGTTCATGGTGAACCAATTGCCCTAGGATTTTATAATTGATTTTAAATTCATATTTTCCGTTGTTTCTTTTAGTTGTTAGTTAATTAGCTAAGAAACTCAACCAAGGCCCATTACACAGTTTTTACTTTTTAGAACCAATAGAATTTAATAACTTCTCTGTGGATTCGATCCCTACTTCCCTAGCTATATTAGTTAGTGTTGTTTGGTTTATTTTTGAGAGGTGTGCGATATCCTACATCAGCCGTGAAAGTAAAGAGCTTATGCAATGTGCATCATACTAAAACAAAGCCACTTATAGAAATATTAGGCATGGATTCTAACAAAACTATTAAAACACATGAGCCCAAAGACTACTACATGAAGTCTAAGAAAACAGTAAGAACATGACATGAGACATGCATAGGAAAGCTAAACAAAACATAGGAAAACCAAGACAAGAAAGCAAACCTAAACATGATACTAATTAGGAATTAAAAGAAAACATGCATAATAAAAATTAAGGGCTACGAAGAACAAACACTGGAATAATCATGTTCAAGATTTAGACAATAAAAAAAGTGAATCAGAGTTGTAATGAAGGAAATATGAGCAAAACATTAAAGCCGAAAGATCTAAATTTCAAAAGCATGCACAAGTAGAGTTTTGTGAAAGTGATCAAACAATTACCTTTCTCACGTGTTCTTCAATGCTTTAGGAGCACCCACAAGTAATTCCGAGCCCAAAATTTTTCATTAGCACAAAAAACAAAAGCCTTTAAAGCTACCTAATCTACTTTCTGATCTTGAAATAAAGCAATGATTTGTTTAGGATGCTATGGAAAATATATTTAAATATTTGAAGTGATTTTAGACACGGTGCTTATTCATGTATTAGGATCATTGTGTTAAAATTCCAGATGCTAACTCGAAGTAGTTTGTGAGATATTGGTGTTTTAGTAGGCGGAGGTCAAGGTGTTTTTCAAACAAAATGAAGGTTGTGTGTGTAATGCGTTCTTTTTCTTTTAAAAGTTGGATCTATTTATAGAAAGTCGAGTCGTGTTTGCGCAATGGCACAGCGGATCGTGTGTGAGTGGGTGTGTGAGCCATGGCGTGAGTGGATCGTTGGTTACTAGGGTTGTGATGCGTATTCGATAGCATTAAGTTAATTTTGGTTAATTAATTTGATTGTCCTTAATTATAATTGAGCACATGTGTAGTTTCTCGCAGCCAAGTGATGTATGCAGTTTGCTTGCATGGCTTGCATGAAGGAAATCACTTCCTTTGAGATAATCAATACACATATTTAATATAGTGTTTCCCCTCATTTTCGGTTGATTTATATGATTAATAGTTGAGTTTATGATACAAATATTGATCACAACTTCGAAGGTTTGATTAAAGCTGCAAATAAAGGTGCAACCATGGGGGAATTGATTGCTTATGGAGACTCAAGTCTAATGGGTGCATCTAGGGTTGGGATTTGCGTGTACATGGTCACACATACCTAAGTGGGCACAGGAAAGATGGTTGACAAGGGGTTTAAGTTGGTTTTGTCTATGAGTTTTTATCCTATTTCACTTGATAGGGTTTTTCTCATTTTAGGCATTGAGTCTTTCATTTCTTGGTGGGTATTAATCATCATTTACAGCCTTAAACACATGGAAAATGACTTCTTGAAGGTTTCTTGATTAAAAGATTAAATCTTGAAAGATTTCTTGAAGATTTGAAGCAAATCTTGAAAATTGCGCAAATTTGGAGCTTGCTTATGTGGCGTGATTTTGGGCGATTTTGTGTGGATTTGGGTAGATCAAATTTTTGTGTAAATCTGGTTGTAATTTGTTGATTATCTTATTTATCAAGTTATTAGGAATTTTGTTAGGATATTTTCTTAATTAGATAAAGTTTGTTAGAGTTTGTTAGCAAGATGAGATCAACATGCATTGCTGATGTCGCAATCTTATCTTGTGAGTCATTGATGAGTCATTTAGGGTCGATTTTGTTGTGCTTGTGCGTGTGTTTTAGTTTGTTTTTGTTAAGATTTTGTTGATGATTATTACTATAAATAATCTCAACATTAGTTTGTAAAATTCAGATTTGGATATTGAATAAAAGTTTTGTATTGTTTACTTAGAAAACAAAATTCCGAAAATTTGAGTTGGTGGAAATTTCCTTTAGTCTCTGGTGAGATTGATTAGTGGCTTTGAGGGTGCCTTGAGCTTTAATCAAAGAATAATTAATCAACCTAAATTTGTAGCCTTTAGAAATTCGTGAATTTAGTTTCTATCCTTGTAAAGTTTTGTATTCATACGAAAATTCACATCAACTTTGGTGCTCTCATTGAGAGATTAAAACAATCTATACTCAAGCGAAATTAGCTATGGCAGACAAACAATCTATAAACAACAAGAAGGGAATTCCTTATGAGCAAGATAGAGACATTCAAAGGGACAATGAGATCAAAGAGTTGCACAACATGTTGGAGGAACTCATGCAATTCGTGGTAAGCAAAGCCAAAAGCGCAAAAAAATCCAACGATTTTGATGAGGCTAGTTCAAGTTTTAGTGATGATGATTCTACTAGAGGCACACGAAAACCTAGGAGGATCATATACTCAAGTTCAAGTGATGAAGACGATAGAAAAAGGCACAAAAACCGAGACAAACATAGGGATGATGACAGAAACTTAAAGTTGGACGTTCCTGAGTTCATTGGAAGTTTGGGTCCTGAAGTTTTTCTTGATTGGTTGAGGAGAACCGAAAGGGTGTTTAATTATCAGGAGTATGATGATTCTAAAGCCTTCAAAGTGGCGGATTTGAAGCTATCATCTTATGCTAGTCTTTGGTATGAAGGCTTGCAAAGAAAGAGAAGGAAGGAAGGTAGATCTAAGATCACCTCTTGGCTCAAATTGAAGAAATAATTGAGGAAACGATTTGTTCCTTATGAATATGAACAAAATAACTTCCTAAAGATGCATGCTTTGAAACAAAACTCTAAAAGTGTTGAAGAATACATCAATGAGTTTGAAAAGATGGTCATCATATGTGATATTGAAGAGAAGGAGGATCACAAGGTGGCTAGATTTGTTGCAGGGCTTGATGAATCTATCAAGGAGAAGGTAGAATTGCAACCCTATTGAACTTTTGATGAGATTTGTAAGGTAGCCTTGAGAGATGAGAAGCAAGGGCTCTCAAAAAAGTCTAAAACTTTCTTCAAAAGCTACAAACCCAAGAAGGAAAAAGAGGTGGTGTTTGCGCAAAACACTAAGTCTAGGGTGGAAGGTGGAGAAGAAACTAGGGTTATTACTCCTACTAAATTCTCATCAATTCCTGATGACAAAAGAAAGTGTTTCAAGTGCCAAGGGTACGGACATGTGCAACGAAATTGTCCTAGTTCAAGAGTCATCACAGTTTGAGAGGCAAGGGAGATTGAAGAAGCCTATCTAGATGTAATCATTGAAGAAGGGGAGCAAGATGACATTGAGCAAGAGTATAAGAGTAGTAATGATATGGAGGAAGTTGATCCTGAGACACATGGCCAAGCTTTAGTGTTGAGGAGGGTTTTACAAACCAAACCCACGCCATTGGAAGAGAGCCAAAGAGATAAAATCTTCATGACAAGGTGTGTAGTTCAGGGTAAACTTTGTGATGTGATTATTGATAGTGGTAGTTGCACGAATGTGGTGTCTACTTTGTTGATTCAAAAGCTCAACTATCCTACTCATAATCATCCTCATCCATACAAGCTTCATTGTCTAAGCAATACTAGTGGTGTTAAGGTAACTAAACAAGCTTTAATATCATTCAAAATTGCGCAATTTGAGGATAGTGTGTTGTGTGATGTTTGCCCTATGGATGCGTGTCATATTATACTTGGAAGACCTTGGAAATATGATAGATTTGTTCAATATGATGGTAGAACTAATGTTTATGTCATCAAAAAGCACGCCAATGGCAAGTCTATTGCATTAAATCCATTGAAAGTAGTGAAGGTTAAAAAACAAGAGACTATGGAGAATAAAAAAGGGGCGTTTTTTACGAGTGTTAGGGAGGTGGAAAGGGAGTTGAATTCTTGTAATCAAGTCTTTGTTCTCATGGATAAGGAACTACAAGAAGGTTCCTCATCAATTCCACAAATTTTGAAGCCTTTGTTGCGTGAATATGAAGATGTGTTTCCGGATGATCTACCACCAGAATTACCACCTATAAGGGGCATTGAGCATCAAATAGACCTTATTCCTGGGGCTCAAGTTCCAAAAAAGCTAGCCTATAGATGTAATCTAGAGGAAACAAAGGAGATTCAGAGGCAAATTGAGGAGCTAATGGAACGTGGATATGTGAGAGAAAGTATGAGTCCTTGTGCGGTTCCTACTTTGATCGTTCCTAAGAAGGATGGTACTTGGAGAATCTGTATTGATTCAAGAATGTTTAACGACATCACCATCAAATATAAATTCCCAATTCCAAGGTTAGATGACTTACTTGATGAATTATATGGCTCTAATGTGTTTACAAAGATTGATCTCAGGAGTGGATATCATCAAATTCGCATGAAGGAAGGTGATCAGTGGAAAATAACTTTCAAGACTAAGTTAGGGCTCTATGAATGGTTGGTTATGCCTTTTGGTCTTACTAATGCACCTAGTACCTTCATGAGGCTTATGAAAGAAGTATTGAAGCCATACCTTGGGAAGTTTGTTGCTGTTTACTTAGATGACATCTTGGTGTATAGTAGAAGCAATGAGGATCATCTACAACATCTAAGGAGTGTTTTCGAAACTTTTAGACAACAAAAACTTTATGGGAAGCTCAAAAAGTACTATTTCATGGTGCCTAGTGTCACGTTTTTCGGATATGTGGTCTCAAGAGATGGAATTTCTATGGATCAAGCAAAGGTAGAAGCAATCAGAACTTGGCCTACTCCAACTAATGTCACTGAGGTTCGTGTTTTTCATGGATTATCTTTGTTTTATAGGAGATTTGTGAAGAATTTCTCATCTATTATAGCTCCTATGACTGAGTGCATAAAAAAGACAAGCCTTTTGAGTGGACAAAGGATTCGCAAAAAGCCTTTGAGAGGATCAAGGAGATGCTATGCAACACATCTATTCTTGCATTGCCTGACTTTTCAAAACCTTTTGAAGTTGAAACTAATGCAAGTAATGTGGGGGATTGGAGCAGTATTGGTTCAATGGAAGAGGCCTATTGCTTACTTTAGTGAAAAATTGAATGGAGCAAGGTTGAACTATTCTACTTATGATAAAGAGTTTTATGCAATTGTTAGAGCTCTTGATCATTGGAGTCATTATCTAAGACCTAACCACTTCATCCTGCATTCTGATCATGAATCATTGAAGCATATTAATTGCCAACAAAAGTTGAATCCTAGACATGCCAAGTGGGTGGAATTCCTACAATCTTTTCACTTTTCATCAAAGTACAAAGAAGGCAAGTCTAATGTTGTTCCAGATGCTCTCTCACGAAGGTATTCTCTTATTAGTGTGTTGAATTGCAAGTTACTTAGTCTAGACATGATCAAAACATACTATGAGCATGATGATAATTTCGGTCCTACATTGCAACAAATTGACAAGGGTGTTATGGGCTCTTTTGTGATGCATGATGGGTTCTTATTCAAGGGTAATCAACTGTGTGTGCCTAAGTGTTCAATTAGAGAATTGTTTGTTAGGGAAGCGCATGGTGGAGAGTTAGCCGGGCATTTTGGCATTACTAAAACTCTATAAATGTTATAAGAACACTTTTATTGGCCTAAGATGATTGTTGATGTTGAAGCTATCATATCTCAATGTGCAATCTTTCAATTGTCAAAAGCTTCTTTTCATCAAGGTCATTACACACCATTGCCTGTTTCTGAAGGTCCTTGGGAAGATGTCTCCATGGATTTCATTGTGGGATTACCTAGAACTGCAAGAAGCAAGGATTCTATCATGGTTATGGTAGATAGATTTTCGAAGATGGCTCACTTTACACCTTGCCGTAAAACAGATGATGCTATGAATGTTGCAGACCTGTATTTTAGAGACATTGTGAGGCTTCATGGAATTCCTAAAACAATTGTGAGTGATGGGGATACAAAATTCATGAGCTATTTTTGGAAGTCTCTATGGAAGCTTGTTGGCACGAAATTGCTCATTAGTACATCATATCATCCTCAAACTGATGGGCAAACAGAAGTCACAAACAGAGGTGTATTGTTGCGTGGTTTGGTGAGCAAGACACAAAAGGATTGGGATTTGAACCTTGCACATGCAGTGTTTGCCTACAATAGGTCACCTACTTTTGCTACTAAACACTTGCCATTTGAGGTTGTTTATAGGGTGAATTCTAAGTTACCTATTTATCATATTGATATTCCAAAGGGTGAATTGGTGCACAAAGATGCTTTAGCAAAGATTGAGTACATGCAAAAGCTTCATGCGCAGGTAAGGGTTAGAATTGAGAAGGTGAATGAGCAATACAAGGCTCGTGCAAATAAGAATCGTCAACAACATTCATTCAAGGAAGGAGACTTGGTTTGGCTACACCTAAAGAAGGAAAGATTCCCAAATAAATGAAAGAGCAAGCTTATTCCTAGGTGTGATGGTCCATTCAAGGTTTTGAAGAAGATTGGTGACAATGCTTATCACACTACAAGAAAATAGTTTTTTAACGACGGAAAAATCCCGTCGGAAAAACCTTAAATTCCATCGGAAAAAGTGTTTGCGACGGAATTCCGTCGGAAACCGGTCGTCGCTATTTCCTTCATCGCAAAATATTGGGTTTTCCGATGGAATTTTCGTCGCAAAAGTTTTGCGACGGAATTTTCCATCGCAAATCAAAATTTCCGACGGAATTTTCCATCGCAAATTTGCGAGGGAATTTTCCATCGCAAATTCTAGATTTGCGACGGAATTTTCCATCGCAAAATTCAAAATTTGCGACGGAAAATTCCCTCGCAAACTAGTGCTCAATTTGCAACCATTTAATTTTCCATTTTTTTTGCGACAATAAATTCCGTCGCAATAGTTTATGTAATTCTTATATGACAATTTGCGATCAATATTTCCGTCGGAATTTTGCAAATTCTTTTTAAAAAGACTACTTCAAACCCTAATTCGTACCTGCAGATCTATATATAGACCATAACCATTTCCGTTCTGTTGCGACGATAAATTTCGTTGCAAACTATTTAAAACATAAATTAATTTGTGTGTTACAACTACCATTAAATACTACCATAACAAGTTTAACAATAATAATAATTGCATAGAACTATACTATATATCCATTCGATAATGCGATATATCATGAAACACAAGTAAGCTAGCTAACTAAACTGGAGTGCCTTCACCTGCGCCACTACCCGAGTCATCTCTGGGGTCTCTACGATGACTCTGGAACGGAGAACAACAGTCAGTGCCGAATCCCTGAATCCGACTCATCAGCTCTTCCACATGCTCTCTGTTTCTCTGCTCCATTGCGGCCATCTCTGCTTGCATCTCATTCCTAACCTGCTCTCGAACCTCTTGCCTTAACTCATCACGAATCTGGGTCCTGATTTGCTGCTGGAACTCTTGCAGCTGGGTTGTGACATTCTCTACCCTCTTGTCAAAATGTTCTTGCATTTGAGAAACGACAGAGGGAGTGTACTGCTGTGACGGTCCACATCGCCTGAACGACCCGTAGTAAAGCTCAGCACCACTACCAAGACCTTTGACGCGACCTTTCTTGCTGCGCCCACCAGCTGCCTCCCAATACATCTCATTTGGCGTCTTTGGACTTTCCACATTANCCTGCTGCCTCCCAATACATCTCATTTGGCGTCTTTGGAGTTTCCGCATTGGAGGAATCCTCAACCTGGTTCTGATATGTTTCCTACAACATGAACTTGATTGAAACAAACATACTAATAGAGGAATACACATAGACAACTATTTCAATTGTGTTAAATTATGTGTCCAAATTCGATAAAAAATGAATGAAACATTCCTATAAAGCATAGTTATAACTTTGTAAGGTTTAAATTTAATGCCTATCCTCTTCTCAAGTTAAGTTAAAAGTGGGTAATATCATGGCCAAGTCACTAGTTGTTCTTCATTTAAGCTTATAACCAAGTAAAACATTCCTAAATCAAGTATTTACAAGTCTATAAGGCCTCAAGTTAAATTAAAAGTCAAATGCCAAGTGTGTTGGGCTCAATGTCACCCAAAATGAGTCAAAACACCTCAAAATGGCTGTTTACTATCCCATTTCATTACCGTCTCTTCAATTCCGCTTATAAGTACCTTTAAAATTTATATACTGCAAATTTGAGGTGTATATGTTTTTAATTTATTGAGATGTGGCAGTACACCTGTTATGGGCTCAAATTCACTCAAAAAAGCTCCAAAATCCCGATAAGTGGGTTATATCATGGCCAAGTCACTAGTTGTTCTTCATTTAAGCTTATAACCAAGTAAAACATTCCTAAATCAAGTATTTACAAGTATATAAGGCGTCAAGTTAAATTAAAAGTCAAATGCCAAGTGTTTTGGGCTCAATGTCACCCTAAATGACTCAAAACACCTCAAAATGGCTATTTACTTGCCCATTTCATTACTGTCTCTTCAATTCAGCTTATAAGTACCTTGAACATTCATATACTGCATATTTAGAGGTGTCTATGTTTTTAATTTATTGAAATGTGGCATTACAACCGTTTTGGGCTCAAATTCACTCAAAAAAGCTCCAAAATCACGAAAAGTGGGTAATATCATGGCCAAGTCACTAGTTGTTCTTCATTTAAGCTTATAACCAAGTAAAACATTCCTAAATGAAGTATTGGCAAGTGTATAAGGCCTCAAGTTAAGTTAAAAGTCAACTTCCAAGTGTTTTGGGCTCAATGTCACCCAAAATGACTCAAAACACCTCAAAATGGCTATTTAATTGCCCATTTCATTACCGTCTCTTCAATTCAGCTTATAAGTACCTTTAACATTCTTATACTGCATATTTAGAGGTGTCTATGTTTTTAATTTATTGAAATGTGGCAAAACAACCGTTATGGGCTCAAATGTAGTCAAAAAGCTCCAAAATCACGAAAAGTGGGTAATATCATGGCTAAGTCACTAGTTGTTCTTCATTTAAGCTTATAACCAAGTAAAACATTCCTAAATGAAGTATTGGCAAGTGTATAAGGCCTCAAGTTAAGTTAAAAGTCAACTTCCAAGTGTTTTGGGCTCAATGTCACCCAAAATGACTCAAAACACCTCAAAATGGCTATTTACTTGCCCATTTCATTACCGTCTCTTCAATTCAGCTTATAAGTACCTTTAACATTCATATACTGCATATTTAGAGGTGTCTATGTTTTTAATTTATTGAAATGTGGCATTACAACCGTTATGGGCTCAAATGCACTCAAAAAAGCTCCAAAATTTACATACCACAATTTGCTTGGCTTTGGAGTTAGCTGCCACCTTTCCTTTCCCTGGGATTTCCTTCAAATGCGTACGCAGAGCAGGTCTACTGGGGTTGGTAGCTTGCCATCATTCCGCTTTGCCTGCACATGTGACGGAGTCGAATAGTTTAAAAGTAAAATCGTATAAAGTATAACACTATCACATACGAAGAAACAATAGAAAAGCTTTCATTACCATCTTCTTTGCATGTTGCACAGCTGAGATGGAACCTTGAAAGTGGGTGGGTTCAATGGGGTTATCCATCGAGCCACCTCTCCTGTTCTTCTTCTTCTGAGCACTTCTTCTCTTGCGAGGGATTATTCCGTCGCAAACAAATAATTCCGTCGCAAAAAATAGGTGCTCCTTTGATTTGGTTTGTCACTTTTTTGCGATGGATATTTCCGTCGCGAAAAATTGGAATTCCGCTGCAAATTTGCGACGGATCATATTCCGTCGGAAGAGTTTGCGAAGGAATTAAATTCCGTCGCAAAAATCCGTCGCTATTTGCTCGTTTTCTTGTAGTGTTGTAAGTTTCATCTTCTTTAACCACAGCCAGCATAGCCTTGTGGACATCCTCAGTGACCCATTTAGGCTTACTCCATTCATCGAGTGGGTGACGGTGTAGAACATGTCACGCAATCGATTTCCAAGCCTTGTAACGAATTGTTGTCTAACTTGAGGTTCCAACTCAGGATCCCAAGTGCATTGCCTCTGCGATTCAAATCAAATGTAGTTATCATACTCAATGTCAAACAAAGTGTTAAAAAACCAAAAGTTTTTATTTAATAAAAACAATTTATACCCCAAACACGTTCCACCAGTGATTTTTGGTGGCATCATCAACTTCCTTGTATTTTCTCCAAGGGGCATTGTAGTATCCCTGAATCGTTTGCGTTATCAACCTCTTAACCTTATCATCTTCAAACCTGAACACAACAACCAATTTTTTTTTCAAAGTCTTACGAAATCAAAGACAGTTACAAACAAAATTACGATAACGCGTGTCAAAGTTATGCATCTGAAACTGTTACCACAACGAAGTAGGGTCCAACACCAGCCTCCCTAACTCATCTGTAGCTTGACCTGCTTCTTGTGCCGAGGTAGTAGCATGTTGGTTCACCTGAGTGTGAACCTCTATCTTAATTTGACCGTGATGATCCTGTGTGACGTTGTGATGCACGTTCAGCTGCTCCGGAGGTCGCTGCTGTTGTTGCGATGACTCACCCAAGTTGATCGCGGTACCATGAACATTTGAAGTTCCTTTTTTCCCCTTCTTCCGTGCATCTCGATGAGTATCATCCTCCATGAATACCTGAATCAATGTTAATCACTATTAACACACATATATATGAGTGACAATATTTATTAGGGACGAATCTGCACAATACATGAATCTGAATACTAATAGAATGCAAGATAAAAGCTTTAAATGAAAAACGATAAAACAACAATACACATATTCAATAGATGTAAATGGACCTCCAATAAGCGTTCAGTACACATAATGACAACAACAATGGCTCAATCCCTAAGCTAATAATCATCTTATTCCAACACTTGCATTACATGAACGAAATAAGGTAACTATTCACTGCTATGATCTGTACTATATCCGTCACTACTGTCATCTAGGTATACAATGGTGTCGTCCTCTTCTTCTGATTCGCTTGAGCTTAGTTTAGATTCATCATCGTCATCATCTGCAATCATTTCATCGTCATCAAAATCAGAGACAACAAAGTCCTCAACAACATCATAGTCCGGAATCTCGTTAGGTGGACAAAGGGTTGAAGCTGCGGTAGGTAAAGTTTCATGTAGAAACTGTAGGTCAACTGGAGCATCAACTACCGACCTAGCGTGTGTTTTGAACACATCCCACCATTGAGCGCGATCTCGTTTAAGGCTTGGATAAGATGTGTAGTAAACCTCGTTTACTTGATAAGATAAGACAAATGGGTCATACTTTGGGTATNGATTGTTGTTACCGTATCACGGAACCACTTTGGGAATTCAACTTCAAATTTTTCTTGAACTGCTTCTCTATCCAAAGTCCGATGGGTTGAGAGAAGGTGGTCCTCAAACTTCCTACAAAATGGATGATTCCAACTCAACGAATAGAAATTAAACATAGTTGTTCACATGCTATGAATATACATGTAACATTTTTCAAGTAACCTTTCGTAGTCACCCAAAATGCCGCAGTTGGACAGCACAAAAAGTGTGCATGTTGGAGTTCTTTCTCATCTAGAAATCTTGACTTCCCTTGATTTGTAACACGACCAGTGTCGACTGTGAATAGTTCTGGAACATCATTGATGTGTATGTCACTGTCAATATCAGGGTTGACATTCTGATCTACATCTCTTGTTTTTGTGTCAAACTTGTAGTCAAAGTAATGCGAGCAAAAGTTTGCAACCTCTTCAGTTAGGTAAGCGTTGCATATTGAACCTTCAACACGGGCTTTGTTCCCAATTTACGGTTTCAAGTGATTTAGGAACCTGAAATTAATATTAAAGAACAGTAATTATGTTTAATCAGCGGGTTATATAAATGACAATATAATAATTATGTTTGAATTCTCTGGCTATAACCTTTCAAATGGATACATCCATCGATATTGAACAGGTCCACACAACTTCGCTTCAAATGGTATCGATAAATGTTCCATTGAGTTGAAAAATGAAGGAGGGAAAATCTTCTCTAGCTTGCAAATTATCTCCGCAATGTTTCTCTCCAATCGTTCCATGTCACTTACTGTAATAGTGTAGCAACATATATCTCGAAAGAATTGACTTATCTCTGTGATTGCATTCCATACATGAATGGGCAAAAATTCTTTAAGAGCAACAGGCAACAACCTTTCCATGAAGACATGACAGTCATGACTTTTCATTCCTACTAGTTTACAACCTTGCAAATCAACACATCTGCTCAAATTAGAAGCGTACCCATCAGGAAATCGCAACTGCTTCACCCACTCACACAAAACCTTCCTTTGTGCTCTATCAAGAGTGTAAGGTGCCTTTGGCATGACATCTTTTCCTTGATCGTCTTTTTGTAGATGAAGCTGGGGACGTTTACAATGAGCCTGGATGTCTAATCTAGCGGCGGCCGTGTCAGAAGTTTTTCCCTTGACATCCATAATAGTTTGAATTAGTTGTTCAAAAAAGTTCTTCTCAATGTGCATCACATCTAGGTTATGGCGAACGAGAAGATGTTTCCAATAAGACAGCTCCCAAAATATGCTTTGCTTTGCCCAACCTCTTTTGGCCTTTTTGACCTGTTTAAGTGCTTCGGGACCATCAACTGCCTTTGGAAGGTCTTTGACACATTCCCAAAGCTCACCACCCGACATAATGTGTGGAGGATCGCCTTTCTCAACTCTATTCTTACAGAAAGCTGTCTTGCTTTTCCTGAAAGGGTGATCTGGAGATAGGAATTTCCTATGGCAATCAAACCATGTTACCTTACCACTGTTCCTTAACCAAAATGCCTGGCTTTTCTCCATGCAGTAAGGACAAGCTTTCTTACCGGCTGTAGACCACCCAGACATCATACCGTAAGCTGGAAAGTCACCAATGGTCCACAAGATGGCTGCTCGAAGAGTGAAATTTTGTTTTGTTGAAATGTCGTACGTAGTTGCACCAATGTCCCACAATTGTTTCAACTCTTCAATTAATGGTTGTATGTAAACATCTAAGTTTCCCTTTGGGTTGTTTGGACCGGGAAAAATCAACGAAAGGAACATAAACTCCCTTTTCATACACATGGAGGGTGGCAAGTTGTAAGGGGTTAAGATAACAGGCCAGCAAGAATACTTACCGCCAAATTTACCATGAGGATCAAACCCATCTGTACACAACCGAAGCCANCCCAAGCCGAACATTACGAGGTTCAGATGCAAATTCGTTAGAGCATCTATCTAATTGTTTCCAAGCGTCACTGTCGCTAGGGTGTGCCATTGTGCCTTGCTGTCGAGGATTCTTTGCATGCCATGCCATTTCCTCTGCAACGTCCTTTGTTGCAAACATTCTTTGCAATCTTGGAGTAATTTGGAGGTAAGTGAGAACATTCAAAGGCACATCGTTCCCTTTAGAAGTCTTCTTGTATCGGTCGCTGCCACAGACCGTACACGTAGAAGCGTGGGCATCCTGTTTCCAAAACAACATGCAACCTCTCGGGCATGCATCAATTTTTTGCACAGGCATCTCCAACCCCTGAACAATCTTCTTCACCTCGTAGAAGGTCTCGCCTATATAGGTGTTCTTTGGAGCCGACTCACTGAACAAAGAAGCAATAGCATCGACACACCTATATGGCAAATTGTACTCGCATTTCAAGCTAGTGATTTTAGAGGCCATCTCCAACCTAGAAATTGAACTCCCTTCAACCCAAGGTTGCTCAGAAGCCTTAAGCATATCAAGGAACTGTTTGGCTTGAGCATTAGGTTCCTCCTCTACATCTTGGGCCTGGTGATCACCCCCTTGATCTTGGTTATGTCCTAGAGCATCCAAAACCATGTCACGGTATTCATTGGATTTCCCTTCGGAGGAGTCAGGAAAGCTTTCTCCATGGTTCATCCACTCGTAGTAATTCGGTGTGAAACCCTTGCGATACAAATGCAGTTTAATCGTTTCTGGGTCATGGATACGTAAATTCTTGCATTTCACACAAGGATACCTAACTTCATTTGGGTTAGAAGTATGTGGATGATCTTTACAATATTGAAGGAATTCATCAATTCCTTCTTGAAAAGCACGGTTTAAAGAGTACCCATCCAACCTATGATACGTCCAACTACGATCCTTTCGTTTCATGATGATAACTTCTACACAAGTCACAAATAGCCAACACTTTAGTGAAATATAATATTATTGTTAATGTCTAAGCATTGTCATTATTATGACAATTAGAGCACTAATCACTACACATTCCTAAATTTTTAATGTTGTAGCAATTGTTTTTAATCCTGTTAAAAAGTCACAAGAAAGCAAGCTTTAATAATAACTACAACACATGAGACTTATGTTGTTCAGGATCCTTATATACATTAAGTTGTCATACTCAATGCATTGCATTGAGCAATACTTTTTCTAGTCTATTTGTCGCTAAGAAAAAAGAGCAACAAAATCTGTGCTTCTATCAGTAATTTGGCCATTATTATCAAACATCCCCACCATCTTGTAACGTTCACTTTAAGTTCATAATCAAAGCTCAAACAAGAATTTGGGATTTTTGAAATTTTTTATAGGCAACCAAAACCAAGTTTTTGTTGGTTAAGTTCATGATTACTAAACAACATAATTTAGATGTGACATGTGTATAAAAGAAGTAGCTATAAACATGTAATCATTATTGTATCATACCATCATACAAAAGGGGGCTACATGGTTTCCAATTAGAGTTAAAGATAAGATTGTTAATTAAATCTGAAAGCTAAATATAGAATACAAGTAGTAAAGTAGTCACCAAAATCATAACACCCATATGCTGAATTTCCATCATCAACATGAAAACAATAACAATTCACCTCAAATTTCCAAAAGGGTACCCTAAAATTACAGCAAAAAAAACTCAATTAATCCCAAAAAACAACAATAACCTATTAACCCATATGGACAAGAACAAAATATGGAGTATGAATCTCAGAAGTCAGAACTGTTTAAGCCATTTTATTCATCCAACACATAATCTTTCCTCATTACATAATCAAATGTAAAGCAACAAATGGTCAGGCATCGAATGGTTCACTTACTTAGGCATGTCGAGAGAATAGTAATTACCTTACACTTTAATTCAAAAGATATCCCAAGAGCCTCAGGTTGACGGAGTTGTCCGGATTTCACACGAACAACACAGCTAGTACAACAACCTGCACCAGTAAAAAGGTTTATATTATTCTTCAACTAACAGCAATAACATTAGTAGCAGTAAAAAGGTTTATATTTAACAAATTAGCTTCAATTTCAACTCATATAATCCGTAATAAGCACTTAATCAAACAATTTCAACTCATATATCTCGTAATAAGCACTTAATTAAACAAATGATTAAGTAAATTTAACAAATTATGGAAAGATTAAGGGATAATATGGATAATATGGATGGTGCTGAACTTTATGGTAGAGTTCTTACTGTTAATTATGCTCTTCCCGAAAGATTAAGGGTGGTGAACAAGGATGGGCTGCTCAACCTAGTATGTCTTCTTTTCTTTCTTCTCAATTTGTTATTTGTGGTTAATCATTTTAATGGGGTTTTTTGTTACGGAATTTTGAGTTCTGGGGTTTTGTTGGATTTTTTTGGGGTTTTACGTTGATTTTTGATGAATTGGGTTTTGTTTTGTTGTTGTGATTTATTGAGCATTGATTTTTGTGAATTTTGAATTGAGGGTTTTTGTTGAATTTTTGTGGGGGTTTAAGGTTGATTTTTGATAAATTGGGTTTTGGTTTGGTGCTGTTTTGTTGCTAATTTTTGTGATTTTATTTGAATTGGACATTGAATTTTTGTGGATTTTGAGTTGTTTTTGAATTGGTAATTGATTTTGTGAATTTGTGGATGGTGGATTTTGCTTTGTGCTGTGATCCAACTCATATAATCCCTAAACGACTTAATCAATCAAACAAATATGTAAAACCTCTTATCATCAGACTTGCTCCCTCGAAATGATGACACCTGCTTAAAATTTATATTTAATCAAAATTCTGCAATCAATTAAGCAATCTCACTGATCCCATTAGCCCTCCAGCAAAAACCAGGTATGACCTAGAACAACTGGCTTAAGGTGCATTTATAGTTTTGACAAAGTCTTCCCGTTTGAAGTTTCAACATCAAAGCATTAAGTGCTTTATAAATATTCAACTACAAACAGAACATGCCATTGAAACTTTCCATTCAAAATCATCCATTTTCCATGTAATTTAACAAGCAGATAAGAAGGGGGCATTAGGGCTTATAAGGGTCATAGTCACGCACTACGGTTTGACTTTGATCCATCTGACAGTTAGTTTTCTTGTTGATTGTCAATTAGAAAATGGTAAGCAGAAATTAGCTAACAAGTAACAACAAAGTGTATGTCCCCGATAAAAACAACTGATGACATAGAACCAAGAGTGTTTATTGTTGCAAAAAAGTTGGGAGAAAAAAAAAACGAAAAAAAGAAAAAAAAAAAACAACCCAGCATTTGAGGTGTTGACAGTTGCAAGCAAATTGATCCAAAGGATCAAAGCATTTAAAAATTCAATTTGCATTGAAACAGTTTTGCAAAGGGGTAAACTAATATACCACCAAAATTTTTCACCAGAAATATAGTTGTCCCAAAATATTTACAAAATTCAAATAGAATTCTCAAAACAAAATTCAAAACAAAAAATCAAACAAATTCAGAAAAATACCTCTAACAAATTCAGATAAGGCGGCGAAGAAGAAGAAGCCGGCGAAGAAGAAGAAGAACGACAAGGCGTCGAAGAAGAAGAAGAAGAAGCCACTGTCGTAGAAGAAGAACAAGAAGGCGTCGAAGAAGAAGAAGACTGGAATGCCGCCGGCGCCGCCAAGGTCAGGGAGTAAGGTTGAGTGTTGAGAGGGAGTACGGTTTGAGTGTNGGGAGTAAGGTTGAGTGTTGAGAGGGAGTAAGGTTTGAGTGTTGAGTGTTGAGAGGTAGTTAGGATTTAAGGTTTCTTTTTTTTGTTTTACACGACAAAATATCAGATAAAGCATGGTGAAGCATTTTGTCGGGATTTTGCGACGGAATTTCCGACGGAACCAATTCCGTCGCAAAATACCGACAAAAAATTCCGTCGCCCTTTTTTTTTTCCGTCACAAATTCATTAAATTTCATATGAAGTTTTGTAGGAAACTTCCGACTGAAAATTCCATCGCAAAGGTATTAATTCCGTCGCGAATTTGCGACGGAAAATAATGCCGTCGCAAGTTGGGTTATTTGCGATGGAATTTTATTCCGTCGCTAATAAACAGTTTTCTTATAGTGTCAACTTGAATTGCCAGGTGAATATGGAGTCCATGTTACATTTAACATTGCTGATTTGACTCCTTATGTTTCTGATGATCAACTTCGAGTTTTGAGGACAAACTCTTTTGAAGAAGGGGAGGATGATACAAATATTGATCACAACTTCGAAGGTTTGATTGAAGCTGCAAATAAAGGTGCAATCATGGGGGAATTGATTGCTTATGGAGAGTCAAGTCTAATGGGTTCATCTAGGGTTGGGATTTGCGTGTTCATGGTCACACATACCTAAGTAGGCACACAAATCAAGGAAAGATGGTTGACAAGGGGAATAAGTTGGTTTTTCCTATGAGTTTTTATCCCATTTCACTTGATAGGGTTTTTCTCATTTTAGGCATTGAGTCTTTCATTTCTTGATGGGTCTTAATCATCATTTACAGCCTTAAACACATGGAAAATGACTTCTTGAAGGTTTCTTGATTAAAAGATTGAATCTTGAAAGGTTTCTTGAAGATTTGAAGCAAATCTTGAAAATTGCGCAAGTTTGGAGCTTGCTTGTGTGTGGCATGATTTTGGTTGATTTTGTGTGGATTTGGGTAAATCGAATTTTTGTGTAAATCTAGTTGTAAGTTGTTGATTATCTTGTTTATCAAGTTATTAGGAAGTTTGTTAAAATATTTTCTTAATTAGATAAAGTTTGTTAGCAAGATGAGATCAACATGCAGTGCTGATTTGGCAATCTTATCTTGTGAGTCATAGATGAGTCATTTAGGGTCGATATTTGTTGTGTTTGTGCGTGTGTTTTAGTTTGTTTTTGTTATGATTTTGTTGATGATTATTACTATAAATAATATCAACATTAGTTTGTAAAATTCAGTTTTGGATATTGAATAAAAGTTTTGTATTGTTTACTTAGAAAACAAAAATACTGAAAATTTGAGTTGGTGGATATTTCCTTTAGTCTCTTGTGAGATTGATTAGTGGCTTTGAGGGTGCCTTGAGCTTTAATTAAAGACTAATTAATCGATATAAATTTGTGAGTTTTGGTGACCTAGCCTTTAGAAATTCGTGAATTTAGTTTCTATCCTTGTGAAGTTTTGTATTGATACGAAAATTCACATCAGTTTATGGCTTTATTTTGGTCGAAATATCATTCCTCGGTGTTAATTTATAATTTGGATGAGTTTTAGTGGTTTTAGTTGATTTCTAGAGCTTTCAATGTTAATTATATGCTTCCTTGGTTATTACGTGTGGTTTTTGGTTTGTTTTATGTGTTATAAGAGTGTAATAGGGAGTTATAAAGTCAACTTGAGCTTAAACGAGTCAAAATGTCATCGCCTCGACATGCGTGCCAAGGACGAGAAGCTATGAACGAGATTTGAAGGAATCGAGCGAAGAATTCACTGAATCGTCAAAAAGTCGCTTAGAATGACCTCATGCGGGCGCAACCTTCAAATGACTTATGATCTATGCCCCCGCAACACATATCAGATTCATCAGAACTCGCAAAATAGACGACTTGCTGGCGCAGGGAAGAAGTGGGATTTTTTCCTTGCGGGTGCATGAAGCCCCATTTGGGGTCCCTTGGGTTTTTCTCCACGGTTTTTGTTCGTGGGCTTTATTTATCCAAAGCCCATGTACTATAAATAGGGTTTAGATGGGGTGGACAACCTTACCTAGTTTATTTAGTTAATTTTATATTTTAGAATCCTAATTAACTCTGTTATGACTTTCTCTGTCTAGAAATATTAGATTAGTTTTGTTGAACACTTGCAATCCAATTCAATTCAATTCAATTCAAGTTTTTTTTTTGGTAATTTCTTTCCCTTTTCTTTTCTAATTTCTTTTTAGGTTTTATTGTTTATTTTATTTCTTTGTTAGATTAGTTTTTATTTTTGTTTTGATTTGTTTGTTAATTAGTTTAATTTCTAGTAATTAGTTTATAATATTAATTCTTTTTAATTTAGTTATGTTTATGATCATGTTTATTTATTTGATTTTTGTTTTTGTTTTCATATATATGAGCGAGTAGTCGATTTTTCTAGGGCTAGGGGAACTATGAACATGTTATGAATTAATTTTATGTTTATTGATTTATTCTTAACCAGTAATTGAATTCCTATTATTGACTACTATTGATTGCAATTAAATTGTGGCCAGATTTAGTTGTAATTTAGGTAATTATTGAAATCGAGGCCGAGAGATAAGATTACCGCAATAAGACCATTGAATAATATGCAAAACAAATTTATGCAAGCGAGAGACGGTAAAGTAGTGTTGAGGTAGTCTAAGTTTGAGAGAATTAGTGTGCCCTAGTTCAATGAAAGTTAATGAATTGATTGATGAATGTTTTATGAGATTGTTGATTGTTCATAGTGGACCGACAACCCTAAGTTTTCATAATTCGAGTTTAATTCATAATTTAACAAAGGCCCCTTATATGGTTTAGACTTTTTAGAACTAATAGAGTTTAATAGCATCCATGTGGATTAAATCCCTACTTCGCTAGCTATATTAGTTAGTGTTGTTCGGTTTAAATTTTAGAGGTGTGCGATAGCCTGTTTCAAATTTTGGCGCCGTTGCCGGGAAGACAATTTTTAATTCTATTAGTCCAGTTTGAACTGTCTTATTTAATTTACTTTATTTTTTTTTTATTTTTTGTTGATCTCAAAGAACTACTTAGTTCTTTGAGGTCGATTCTCATATTTGTGTGAAGTTTTAGTTTTGTGTAGGTAATAGGTATGGAAAATCCTTCGCAACGGTTTTTGAGGGATTATTCGCAACCTAGCTCTGCACATGTACCGAATGGGTTTCCTATGCCACAAATTGAGGTCGAGAACTTCCAATTGAAGCCATCTCTAGTGAATATGGTGGAACGGAATCAGGTTGCAGGTACTACACTTGAAGATTCTAATCTTCACATATCGAATTCCCTACAATACTACAGGAGAAGGAGATGCTAAAGTTGATGCCATAGCTCATGAGTTAATTGGTGAGAAGATGACTCTAGAAGAGAGCCAAAGGTACCACACATTACCTCAACAATCATATTCTGTCAAGGAGGTAGCACAGCCTGAAATGAAACCCCTCCCCTCTAATTTGAAATATGCTTTATTAGATGAGAATGAGATATATCCAGTTATAGTTAATTTTGATCTTACCAATAGCCAACTTGAAAGATTATTATCTGTACTTAGGTCTCAGAGAAAGGCTATTGGTTATATATACACTTGGTGATTTGACTGGTATAAGTCCTGACTCACTACAAGAAAATCCATTTATTGCAACGACAAAAAATGGTCGTTGCAATACATCAGTTTTAGCAACCATAAGCTAAAGTCGTTGCAAATGTTGTTGTAAAAAATCGAAAATTTCATTTCCCTCCAACAATAATTACCCGGGGGTTGAAAATATTTTGGTCAGCTAATGGCAACAAAAGAAGTCGTTGCTAAAACATTTCACCGGTGTACAACAACACTAAATATTGTTACTAAAGATGAGCAGTACTTTTAGCAACAATGAATGTCGTTGCAAAAAATAAGTGTATAGTATAGCAACGACTTGTCGTTGCAAAACGTATATGGTACTAATGTACACCCTCCAAGTTTCTTATACGTATACTTAAAAGTAATTCCACAATTTTATCAACTTATCTCCTCAAACAATCAAAACCCACCGCCCAAATTTATCTCCTTTCCTCCACCCCACCTACAACAGCACTCCACCGAAGACCACTATCACCCTCATAGCATAACAGCACTTACACAATATTCACAACAGCTTTCCAGCGAATACCACCATAACTCCACCGAAGACCACCATCACCCTCACCTCACTCAATTCGCACAGCAGCAACCTATCACGACCTCTTTGCGGCTTCGCCCGCTAGCCCACCATCACCCCACCTTCAGCCACCTTCACCCAGCAGCACCGAATCCCACCATCACCCTCACAACACTCAATTCACACAGCAGCAGCGCACAGTCGCCCTCAAATCCTTCAATTCCCTCAATTGGCCCTCAACTCTTTCAATTCGCCCTCAACTCCTTCAATTCGCCCAACAACCTCGCCCTAGTTCATCTTACAATATTAAGGGTAACTATGTTAATTAATTCGTTTAATTTTCATTTTTTTGGTTTATAATTTTATTTGGAAATTCGTTAAAAAGGGCGTGTTCTTTGATTTTTTTTTTTTTTTTTTATGAATTTGGACCTGTTCTTATTACACCCATTTTGTGTTTTTGTTGATTTGTGGGTTTAATTGGATGAATTTGTGAATTTTCCTAATTTTTATGATGTATTGTATAGTGTTTGGTCAGGGGTCCAGTAGTTCAATGGAGGATCAGGAAACTGCACCCAATTGCCCTCAAAACCTCTTTGCGGAAATCAAAATCAGAGCCTTAGCCTAAACTTCAGATTAGACAATTTCTCAATCTCAGTTCAAGTTTAGCAACTGAGGATCCATTACGCATTTCAGGTGAAATAAATGACCCTAACAGCGAATTTGTTACCTGAAACCAATACCCACTTTTAGTTTTGCTTAATTTATGATTTTAATTTGCGTAATTTTTGAGATTTTTTATGTTTTAATGATCATTTGTTGTCATATGTATAGTAAAGTTCAGATTTTTGTATGAATTTAGTAGTTTAAGGTTGCAATTAGTGTGGATTATGATTGTTTTTTTTTTTTAAAATTCGTGGATTATAATTTTCAATCTAAAAAATTTGTGCTTAATTCTAAGGATGTATTCAGAATTCTCTTTCAATTTCCTATCATTAAGATGTTTAGTTTTGTGTGAAAATATATTGGCATAACGAAGCATGTTTGACTGATTTTGGGATGAGCTTATTATGATAGCTGCTAATGCAACTAGTCTTATTTTCCTTCTGCCTTGAAGTAACTATTTTTAGCTATCGATTGTCTTTGAGCTTTTGCTATCATCTATATTGATTTCTATTCATTATTTGTTCTCATCTGCCGTTTATTTACCCCAATCCACATGTGTAGATGTTTTAAATGAGTGTGGTGATGGCATCAGTGTTTGGTGCCATAATAATCAACCCCTTCATCAATCTTGCTGCTTTGAGATTTCTATGATTGATCTTTCATCTTTGATTCTGTTGTTTCTGTTTTTTGATATATGACACCGCACTATAATTGATTACTGACACTTCAGCAATATGGTGTTAGTTGTCATTTATAATCAGCTGGTGAGTGTTGAGAGGTGCCGTTGGAGTTTGTTTGGACCTTTGGTGGTTTAGTGACATTTTATATTGATAGATTTGGGCTTCTTAGTCTAAACTTTACAATCTTCATTGTCTGATTTCATGAAATGAAGAGACTAAGGGAGCGCAATATTGTTCATCACCATATGGTGGAACTACTTTGATTCACCACAGAACCATGGAATAGCCGAGTAGCTTGAAGTTTATGTGCCAGAGACTAGCTTTTCCATGCACAACCCTTATTCTTTCAGCCGCTCCTTGTGTTTAAAAAGTAAGAACTGAGTTCATCATCTTCGTAAGTAGTCTGTGGTTTATATTGACTGCTAATGCTAGAGTATGAGATTATTTTGGTGTGCAATGTATATTAGGGACTGGAGGACTTGTCTCTTCCAATTACCCATGATAAATAGTAATTGTTCATTTTTTACTGGTTGGTTGTTCTTTGTAGTTTATACTTTATATTTGCGCATGCTTATATCTCAAACCCTGATGAATTTGACCTGACAGGTTCTCTGAAGCTCATCAGTTTGGGAAGCCTATTGATAAAAGGGGCTTGAAATTGATGAAATTCTGTGCTACAGCTGTTATGGAGGAATATCATGACTTCATATTTTCAAATATTTAGTGATGTATATAGGTATCAATGCTGCTTATGCTGCTTATCTGCTTGCTCGCATTGAATCTTGAATGTTATTAGACTTTTTACTGTTTCCTCTTGCAGTTTTATTGAAAAAGGAGTCCAAATTTTACCAAAGACGTGAAAGCAGGTTTGTGCTCAGGGTACCACACTAGTGATCGCATTTTGTTATGAAGACGTTGAAGGTTGCTAATTGTATGCGTAGCGCTTTTGGGTAGTAACATTGCTATAACTTTTGCTATTGATAGGAAAGTGAGAACATTCTAACATCAATTGACATAATGTATGTTTTGGAATCTTTATGTAATGATCACATATTTTTGGTTTGTAATATACATATTCTAAATATATATATATATATATATGTTTTATTTGAAATTCTACTTTTGGAAGTGGTTGGATAATGTGCAACTAAAATGTATATTTCCGCAGTATATTTGGTTAAAAGATCGATGATTCGTTGCAAAGAATGTTGTGACTTTAGATAAGTTTTTGCAACAAAAAATTGTTGTTGCAAAAACTGTATGGTATGATATTTAATACGTTTAGTAACGACAAAAGTTGTTGCGAAAGACAAGTACCATTAGAAATGAGAACATTTTGCAACACCAAAAGTCGTTGCAAAAAGAAAACTAGCAAGAAAAGGATAACTTTTGCAACGTAAACTGCCGTTGCTAATCAAGATGTATTGCAACAACTATTGTTGTTGCGTAAGACCGTATATATGTCGTTGCAATAAATAGTACATTAAATTTGGATACAGGTGTTTTTGGCAACGACATTTTAATAGCAACGACAAAAGTCGTTGCAAATGCTTTCACTACAGCTATACCCGCAACGACCTTGCAACGACAAAAGTCATTGCTAAAGCTATTTACAGCAACGACTTTTGATCTTTTGCAACAACTTTGATCGTTGCAATAAATAGATTTTCTTGTAGTGATTTTTGTATGCAGGGGCGGATCCAGGAATTTCAAATAGGTGTAGTACTCTAAAAATTTCGATGTTCGGATCAATTGATTCGGTTCAACAACAAAAGGTTCGAATTTATTAATTCGGTTCATAAATAAAAAGTTGCAAATTAAGCTTACACTAAAGTTAATACAATAAATAATAAAATTTAAGACTCAATATGAGTCAAGTTTAAGTCTCAATAGTCAATACAAATTAAAACATCACTAAATCAAATTATGCAAATTTAATCAAGTTAAACAAATTAGAATCAACAAGTCAGATTAACATCACTAAATCAGATAAAACAAAATAAATAAATTAGTTTTAAACAAATTTAAGCAAATAAGAAACCTAAAACAAACAAACAAATTAATTAAACATAAACAAAAACTAAAAAACAGATAAATTTAATTATTGAAACAACCAGAAATTTTGAAAAAAAAAAACAATTAAAAAACTAAAAAAACAAATGAATTTAATTGTTTAAACAATCAAAAATTTTGAAAAAAAAAACAGATTAATTAAACGGAAATTTAAACTAAAACAGATATAAATCAGAAAAAAACAGATTAAATGAACATGATCTAATGTCAATTAATTAGAAGAAACATAAATTAAATAAACTCAACTTAGTTTAAAAAAGAAAAAAAAATCAGATTTTAATTTAAACTTCATCCTTAAACACTAACAGCTTCCGGAGAGTCGAAGTCTCGAAGATGAAGACGTCAATGAGTGGATCTGGTGGAGTCGGAGACGCCTGATACTCTAACTGTCAACGGATTGAGTGATGAAGAAGGCCGAAGGTGACAATGCGACATGCGAATGATGAATGATGATGAATGAAGACAGTGACGGTTGAGGCAGTGATGGTGGCCGATTAGCCGGTGACGCAAAGAGGGGTAGCACGTGTCACCCCGTGCTACTCCTCTAGCTCCGCCCCTGTTTGTATGTATAGAATTCATTTAGAGGAAGGTCATAAGCCTTATATACAGGAACAATGAAGAGTCAATCCTAACATGCATGATGTGGTAAAGAAGGAGGTTCTGAAGCTCCTTGATGCAAGTATAATTTATACTATGCCAGATTCTCAATGGGTAAGTCCAGTACAGGTAGTCGCTAAGAAGGGAGGAACAACTGTTGTAACACCCTGGAATTTCCTAACTTCTTACTTCTCATTTTTCCGGAAAACATATAATAATTATTCAGAATTATATTTATTAAATCTTCTAAATATGGAAAAACCAAAGTATTACCGCCACTGTGATAACGGCTAAGGCATTTATCAAAGTACTACAACAGAAGTCTTAAAACCAAAAACCAATTTAAAACTACACTTCAAAACAATCTCAAAATAAAAGTCAACTTTAAATTTATTACACTTCGGAACCATATTAATGGCCCTTAAAAGCCAAAACTAAAAATCTTTAGAAAATAAAACAACATCCAAATAACTGTTAGTAATTCATAAGCAATGTAAAATGAAGTAAAGCTACAAAACCCACCAAGCGCTCTCACTCCAGCCCATCATGAAATGACATATGCCCACTTGTACCTGCAGCTTTTCTTTTACTAGACAACTACTCACCACAAGTGGGTCATTGTAGGGCCAAGTCCAAGACAAAGCCATGCACACAAAACAAACAGTCAGCAAAGCTGAGTACATAACTACTAAAGACTATGCAATAGAACAATAAGCAAAAAACATACACACAACTTACCTTTGACGACCTTTCACCTGTGCATAGACTCAACTAAATTAATCATTATGGTTAAACTTATGGATCCTGCATCAAACGGGCTTCCTCCTTAAAAATCATCTCCCTATTGGGCATCAACTTGGGAGCAGCTCCAAGAAGGTATTACTATGTCACTTAAAGTGACGGAATTCCCGTGCATTATAGATAGAAAAGAGTACAATGTCTTGTACTCCAATTAGAAGTCATAGATCACTGTTCCATACAGCTCCCCCCATTGTTCTTACTCAAGGTATATACGTTTCAAGAGTTTTGATGCAAGTCCTCTTACACTTTACGTGATTAACCGGTTTAACAATGTTATGACTCACATACAATCATCACATAAATACATGCATCAAATCAAGCAAGCCATATTAATTATCTTCAATTTAAGGTGATTCAGAATTAATCTTATGTGTGTCCTTTAATTAAACTAAACCTCCTTTACCACACATTAACTGTGAGTGGCTAACTGTTTACTTTCTCCTTAACCACACATTTAAGCTGTGAGTGGCAACTTGTATAAATTAATTGCTCATAACTTCTTTTAATCATGTGAATAAAAATTCACCACTACCTTTCTTGTTGATTAAGTAACTAACCAACTTAAAAATAACTTCCTTCCTTGATTCATAAACCATTGGCCAAGTTAAACTGATCATAACATTCCAATTCAATCTTATAAAAAATTTATATTACTATATAACATGGAATGTCAACATACTATAAGAAAAACATGCTTCTAATAAACTTGTCATGCACACAATTCATGATCCAATAATCATAACAATATTTCATACAATCAAGGATCATCCAAGCATGAATTCTAGCTCCCGTGTTTGTCTTTAGTACTTACGTACCTTGTAAAATAATGGTGCTCTGCCACAACTTCTAGAAGTGGATTAATTCAAAGTCTCCTACATAAGGAAAAACCGAAACTGAATTAAAACCTTGTTGTCTACGTTCTACAACAACTTCAAACTAACTTCTATATTGGAAACTTGTCCAAAACATTTCTTATATGGTCTCTATTCAATTCCATACTACACTTTACTTTTCTATTGTATGATTACTTGGTTTTCGGGACTTATTTATGCTTTTTTTTTTTAAACCTTAATATAAATTTTATGCCACTTTAGAAAAATGGACAGCAATTTAAAATCACCAAAACTCCTTGAAAAACTTCAAAAACAACATAAATCAATCATACAATGTACTTAATATATATGATCAATTCATGCTAATTACATACTTTAAAAGCCTAATTATTCACTTTATAAATTTTGGACAGTATGTTAAAAATGCTTAAAATCACTTTTAAACTTCATAAAACATACTATAAATTATATGTAACATCATAGAACTCATATGTGATCATAGTAGCATAATATGAGCACTTAAAACTTACTTTAACTTGTTTTTATAAAAATTTCAGAATCATTTATAAACTTTAAAGTCATGAAAAACTCATAAAAACAACATAAATTCATAGCAAAATTCTTCTACAATCAACTAACATAATTAAGAAACCAATCTATGCTTTAAAATAATTTTTCATAAGCGAAAACATGTTCATAATATTTATACAATTGAATTTCATGATTATAAAATTTGGACAGCAATTTATTTTATTTTCAAAGCCTTTAAAAATCAATCTAAACTCCATAAAATCATCATAAATTCATACAACAATAATTCATGATCATAACATTGAAGTTTAGGTCATAAAAACTCATATAAATCATAAATTTCATAGTTTATAAACCCTAATCTAAATTTTCATGAACAACGAATTAATTCATGCCTTAAAACAAATCATAACTTTATTAAAACATGATTAAAACTTATAAAAGCATGATTAAACATAAATATGAACATAATTTGCAAGATTGAATCAAAAAGAAAGAAGGAGAATTTTTTTTAAAGTTCCGAAAAATACCAAAACAAGGAGAGGAGTGCGAGGTGGCCGGCGGTGGCGCGAGGGGGCTCCGGTGGGGTCCGGCGAGGCACGAATCCCAAGAACAAAATACCCCCCCTTTTTTCCGAAAAATCCTCTCCCTTTTTTTTCCTCTTTCTCTCTCAAAATTTTGGAATCCTAATGACTAGTATGATGGATGAAACTAGAAAATTTTGGTTTTAAGGGGTATTTATAGGCCCCAAAGTAGGATTTGGAAAAGCCCATACTTATACTAACAAGTGGAAATTACCTTTAGGCCCTTGCCTCAAAATAAATTAGGAAACTCTTGAAAATTCTATTTTTAGAAGCCTTTTAAAATATTTTAAAAAAACATAAAGTATTATTTATGCACACAAATAATTATTGTTAATTAAAACTTATTTATTATTTATTTTTATTCATTTTATTATTATTAATTTCCTTTCATTTAATATTCTTATTGAACATAATTTTTCAATAAAAATATTAAAATTATACGAATAAAATACAAAAATACTTTCTAAAAATACGTGAAAATGTGGGGTATTATAACTGTGTTGCGTAATGATAAGAATGACCTTATTCATATTAGAGTTGTTATTGGATGACGTATGTGCATTGATTATCGAAAATTAAATGTTGCCACTAAAAGGGATCATTTCCCTCTCCCTTTTATTGATCAAATGTTAGAAAGACTAGTAAAGAATAAATATTTCTGTTATCTAGATGGCTATTCAGGTTTCTTTCAAATTCCTATACATCGTGATGATAGAGCAAAAATAACTTTTACATGCCCTTATGGTACTTTTTCTTATCATAGAATGCCTTTTGGTTTGTGCAATGCTCCTGCTACCTTAAAATATTGTATGATGGCCATATTTTTTGAGTACATAGAGTCTATCATGGAGGTCTTCATGGATGATTTTAGTGTCTATGGTACTGATTTTGTTTCGTGTTTGACTAATTTGACTAAAGTGTCTAAAAGATGTGAGCAGGTGAACTTGCTGCTTAACTTAGAGAAATGCCATTTTATGGTGATAGAAGGAGTAGTTTTAGGGCACTTGGTTTCTGAACGTGGTATTGAGGTAGATAAAGCTAAAATCCAGGTTATTGAACAACTACCTCCACTAGTAAGTGTAAAAGGTGTTAGGAGTTTCTTAGGTCATGCAGGGTTTTATCGTTGTTTTATTAAGGATTTTTCTAAAATTGCTAAACCCTTGACTCAATTGTTGCTAAAAGATACCGAGTTTAAATTCACTAATAAATGTCGTGAATCTTTTAATTTGATCAAACAAGCACTAAACTCAGCACCTATTATCTAGCCACCTGATTAGGATTTGCCTTTTAAAATTATGTGTGATGCTAGTGATTATGCAGTATGTGTAGTGTTAGGTCAAAGAAAAGACAAGGTATTACATGCTATTTAATATGCTAGTAAGACTTTAGATCTAGCTCAGGTTAATATGCCACTACTGAAAAGGAATTGCTTGCTATATTATATGCTTTAGATAAATTTCGTTCTTATCTTATAGGTTCGAAAGTTATTATCTATACTGACCATGCAACTCTTAAGTACTTACTTGGAAAGAAAGAAGCAAAACAGAGACATATTAGGTGGATTTTGCTACTTCAAGAATCAAATACATGATAAGAAAGGAGTAGAGAACGTGGTAGCTGATCACTTATTCAGAATTCGATATGAAAATGAGGAGATCTCGACCCCCATTGATGATCTGATGATCATCTTTTAGCTGTTCTTTCAAACACTCCATGGTTTGCTGATTATACTAATTATATTGTTGGAGGAGTCTTACCTCCTGATCTGCATATCAGCAGCATCAAAGGTTTATGGGATGATCGTAATTTGTTTCGTGAGTGTGCAGATGGATTATATCGCAGATGTGTACCTAATTGGGAAGTCTATGGAATCTTACATCACTGCCATTCATCAACTTATGGAGGACATGTCAGACCCACTAAAACGATGTTTAAGGTATTACAATCGGGTTTTTATTGGCCAACAATACTTAAATATGCTTGAGACTTTGTTATATCTTGTGATTTGTGCCAAAGAACAGGTAATATCTCAAAACGACATGAAATGCTTCAAAATGGTATTTAAGAAGTTGAAATTTTCGATGTTTGGGGTATTGATCACATGAGTCCTTTTCCTTGTTATAATGGTAATCTTTATATTTTAGTTGTTGTGGATTATGTCTCTAAGTGGGTGGAAGCGATTGCTATCCCCCATTGCGATTCTAACATCGTGTCGAGATTGTTTAAGCTGGTTATTTTTCCTAGGTTCGGAGTCCCCAGAGCTATCATCAATGACGGGGGAATGCATTTCCATGAGAAGAGGTTAGATAAGCTGCTAGAGAAGTATGGTGTTTACCACAAAACTGGGTTGGCATATCATCCACAAACCAGTGGCCAAGTGGAAGTTTCAAATCGAGAATTCAAGTCCTTCCTGGAGAAAACGGTTGCAAAATCGAGGAAGGATTGTAGTAGCAAGCTTCACTCTATGGGCATATAGAACGGCTTTCAAGACTCCAATTGGTACTTTTCGATGTTGATTGGTTTATGGAAAGGTGCGCCATCTCCCAGTTGGACTAGAGTACAAGGCTTATTAGGCAATAAGGAATTAGATATGGATGCTAAGCTTGCTGGAGAAAAATGGCTACTTCAATTGAATGAGTTAGATGAATTTCGATTGGGAGCCTATGATAGTGCCAAAATCTATAAGGAGAAGACGAAAAGATGGCATGATAAGTGAATTATGAAAAGGAAATTCCAAGTTGTTTATAAAGTGTTATTATTCAACTCAAGGCTATGATTGTTCCCTGGAAAGCTGAGATCTAGATGGAGTGGTCCTTTCACGGTCATAAATGTGAGTAAATTCGGCTATGTTGAAGTTCACAGCGAAAAAGGTGAAGTATTCAAGGTCAATGGTTAACGGTTGAAACTATATTATGAAGGAAATGTCATCAGTTTAGTAGACGTCATCCAACTCGATGATCCCGAAACACCTTGGTCACTAATCTGGCTATGGTCAAGCTAATGACCTTAAAAGAGCGCTTCTCGGGAGGCAACCATCTCGTTTTGCATGCATTTAGTTGTTTTGTGTGGTTTCGGTTTGTTTTCGTGTTTTTGCTCGATTAGTTTAGCTTTTAGTTTATATTTTGAAGCCTAGCTAAGAGTCTAATTAATGCCATGCTTAAGTGGGATAATTAAAGAGAGATTAAGGTAATAATCATGCTTAATTTTCATTCATAATATTAATAATTTAATATAATATAACACTAGTACAAAAAATACATTTTGCTGCGCCTTATTTGCTGCGGTTTTTTGGGGTTTTATAAAAACCGCAGCAAATAAATTGATATTTTTGATAAGGAGTATTATTTGCTGCGGTTCTTGTGTAACCACAGCAAATAACGTTTTTTGCTGCTATATATGATTATTTGCTGCGGTTTTTAACCGCAGCAAATAAGTGCTGTAGATTTTTTTTTCTTTTTCTTTTTTTTTTTTTCCGTTGGGACTGTTATTATTTTTTTCTTTGTTTTTCTTTTCTTGTCCTTCTTTTTTCCCGTCTTTCTTTATTCTCTCAAACACTCACACTCAAACACTCACACTCAAACCAACCCTAACTCCCTCATTCTTCCGTCTGAACTCACACTCACAAACCTAACTCCCTCTGAACTCACACTCACACTCACACTCCCACGTCTTTCTTCCGTCTTTCTACGGCGCCGGCAACCTCAACATCCACAACGGCCTCTTCTTCGTCGTATTCTTCTTCTTCTTCGTCGCCCTTATCTTCTTCTGTCGCCGTCTCCTACCTTCCTCGTTGGTCTTCGTCTTCAATTGTTGTTGTTTAGGTAATTTTTTGTTCTGATTTTTATATTTAATTGTTCATGTTTTTGTTCATGATTTTTTATTCTGATTTTTATGTTTAATTGTTGTTGTTTTTGTTCCTCAGCCGTCTCCTACCTTCCTCGTCGGTCTTCGTCTTCTGTTTTTGGTCCTTCGAAAACCCTAAACTGGTATTTGAAAACCCTAACTTTTTATTTTTGATTTTTTTGCAAACAATTGTAATTCAGTCAATGCTGTTTATTTTGGCTTATGTTACTCTATATGCTTATCAGTGTATGTTTTCATTTATTTTGGCTTGAAAACATTTTATGATTTCAATGCCGTTTGGACCGTTTGCTTGAAGTTCCTTTGTGGATTTGCTTTGTTCACTTACGTTTTAAAAGTTTAAAGAAGCTAGATTCAGGTTTAAGGTTTAAATAGAATTTCGAACTAGGTGGTATCTTATGTTGGTTTTGGTTCAAAAATCAAGGGTTATGCTAATATTGAGTATTTTTTCGCATCACTTGGCTTGTTGTCTTGTGGTTTACTGTATTTGTTGCTTAGAAATATGGTGTTTTTCGTTTATTTATTGGATGTGTTTAATTGTTTATCAAGCAACATTTTAATAACCGTAACCTATTTTTTCTTATAATGCTAAATAAATTGGCTTATTTATTTATTTTGGAGAAATTAATTGGCTTGCTTGATGCCTTTGTTTGTATACATTTGACTATTGTTTCAAAAACTGAATGGAACTTCCATTGNCCGAATGGAACTTCCATTATTTTTCCTTCTCTTTATATTAATCTTTATTTTTCATCATTTATCGTGTGTTTGGATTGGAGGAAATTAGGGGAAAGGGAGGGAAGGGAAATGGAGGGATAACAAATGAGGAAGGAAAGGAATTGGAGGGAAAGAAATGGAGGGATTAAATTGTAAAAAATTGATCTCTCCAACAATGGAGAGATTTGGAAGGAAAACTTATTATTTTTTCCTCCCCTTCCTTTTCTTTCCCTCTCTTTCATCACCCTTCCCTTCTTTAAACTCTCATTTTGCTATCCAAATAAACTATTAGTGTTTAAATACTGTCATGAAGTTATGATCTTATGAACTTGGATAATCGTTTACACTTGTTTGGATACAATTGTTAAGTTTTATTTGCTTGTTTAGATTTAGCTGAATTGCAATTTTTGTTCTATAGTTTTTATTTATTCTGGTTGTATTTTCTTCGCTTGATTTGATGTAGTTGAATTGAATTTTTTGTTTTTTAAATTTTTGTTTGTTTTGGTTGAGTAAATCGCAATGCTTAATCTAGCTGATGATACATTAATTTCTGTTGTTTGATTGCTTGAATTTGTTGATTTACTTTTCTCTTTATAAGAAATTGAGGTATTGGTTCTTTGTTTAGGGTTTAGGTTCTCATAATTTGTGTGGGTTGTTATGGGTTATTTTAAGAAAAAGTATTGTGGGTTTTCGTAAGCCTACACGTAATATGCAATTTCAAAAATTTTAGTATGTATTATTATCTATTACAATCTTTAATTATATACACTTTGTATTATAAAAAGCAATTTCTACTTCATAGCAAGTAGCTAAGATTAAGTGCCTACTACATATCAGTGACCTCACACAAAAATATGCCATAAATTAGTTAATTTATCATCTAGTGTAATATTTTCATATAATCCTCTGTTTACATATAGTAACCAACAAATTCAAAACTTGGAAACTCAAAATCCAGCTAAGCTGGAGCTCCATTTCAAATACTAAAGTCAAAACTCAAATCAATATTTCAGTTATACGTTAGAAGAAGTGTACATTTTCATTCATTCACAATAAAAATTATTCCATTACTAATCCATAGTAATACCTCAGGAGTGGGTGTTGGTTCAACCCTTCTATAGTAGTATGGAATGGGTGTCGCTATTAATGACGAAAAAGATGAAAAAGTTGGAATCATTTACCAAGGTATAGGATTCCACACCTCCCTTGTTAACATATGAGCGATGAGCCAAACAACTTATAAAAAGATGCAGATTTTCACTCCATACTCTATGGTTTCATATTCTCATTCCATCCCATTCCAAGTTTTTGAACCAACATGCTCTTAGTCGCTACTCACAACTCGAAGGCTATTGGAAAACAAAACCAACCTCCCAAACTAACAAGTGTACATGGATTTTGAAAAATTCCTTATGATCTCTCACTACTACGTAATTTGCTTCTTCAATTATAGTAAGCAATTGCTGAACTGATAAACTAATTAAATGTTTATTAAAGCAAGAAGTACATTTTTGAAAGAATTATACACAACCATATATTGAATTTACTATGTTATTGTACTGAATACCTTCAATTGTGTGTTGTTAGTTGCACAAGATGTCAAAGGATCGGTCATGGATGTACAATTGCCGTGATAAGGCGAAATTTGTAGAAGGGGTGTTTGAGTTTTGTGAGCGTGCAGAAGCATATTCACAAACTCAAAAAACCGGGGGGTTTTACTGTCCATGTTTCAAGTGTGCCAATGATCGTAAGTTTGAAAGTATTGCTGAGGTCAGGCTGCACCTACTTCTTCATGGTTTTCGACCTGATTATTATGTGTGGAGTTATCAAGGTGAGACAGGAGTCCATGACGGTCCTTCGTCGCGTGGTAATCATCAACATGATGATAGTAGTCATCAACATAACAAGGACTTTACTCATGCAACCAATGATAATGTCTTTAGGAATGATGATTACGAACGCGATGAAGCGGATCATAGAGTCGAAGAGATGGTGGAAGGCCTTGACAATGGACGAGGCTTTGAATCCATTTCAGAGGCCTCTCGAAAGCCTTTGTACCCCGGTTGTACTAAATTGACCATTCTTGTTGCTGTGATGGAATTGTTTAGTGTCAAGTCAGAAAACAATTGGACTGATAGAAGTTTCACAATGTTGCTAGAAAAGCTGAGTGGCATGTTTCCGGATGGAAATGAGCTTCCTAAGTCAACTTACTATGCTAAGAAGCTGATGTGTCCATTCGGCTTAGAGTATGAGAGAATACATGCTTGTCCAAATGATTGCATATTGTACCGAAAAGATTATGAGTTGTTGGATAAGTGTCCAAAGTGCAATTTGCCACGTTATGACCGACAAGGGGCACGGGGTAAAGCTGGTCCGCCGTCCAAGGTTTTGTGGTATCTCCCAATAATACCAAGATTCAAGCGGTTGTTTTCAATTAGTAAGGATGCTAAGAATCTAAGGTGGCATGCGGAGGGTAGAAGGGTTAAGGGTTTGCTACAACATCCAGCTGATGGTTCGGAATGGAAGACTATCAACAGGAAGTATAAGACATTTGGAGATGACAATCGCAATCTTAGGCTTGGGCTGTGCACCGATGGAACGAACCCTTTCGGTACTCTTAANTACTCTTAGTTCGAAGCATAGTTCATGGCCGGTAATTTTAACGATCTATAATCTTCCACCTTGGTTGTGCATGAAAAGAAAGTACCTTATGCTATCACTTCTTATTTTTGGTCCAAAGCAACCCGGTAATGACATTAATGTGTATTTGGAGCCCTTAGTTGATGATTTAAGAAAATTATGGGATGAGGGTGTTTTGGTCTATGAGCCATGAGTTGTTGTGTGTGTATGTTGGAGTTATTAAGGGAGTTGGTTGCGTCTTGTGGTTCTTAGTTGTTCGTTTATGTGTTCAAAGTTCCTGGTGTTCGTTTAACATGCACTTATGGTTTGTGTGATTGCTATTAAGGAAGTATCATTAAACTAGTTTTAAATTATTATTTATTAGGTATTGATAAAAGCTACATGGGTTCGAGAAGGGCCTTTCAGCAAAACACAAATAAGCGAGGTTCGAGACAAGGTTGCGACATTCTTGTACACACATTGTTTATGAAGAAGCTAGGAATATATTAGTACATTCACTTGACTTAGTTATTAATTGAATTTTTAGCTATTGGTAATTTGTGTATTGGTAATTTGTAATAACAATCGATTAATTTATATTAATTGAACTGAATTTGGTTTCGATAAATTGGGTACTAGCTGCGGAATATTATTTGCAGGGTGCGTGGATGATATTAGGAATTAGGAGCATAGAATAATTTCAGAAAATTACCCAAAAAAAAAAAGTATTATTTGCTGTGGTTATTCAATAAACCGCAACAAATAACTCAACTGAAATTGGAGGGAAACAGGACATTTGCTGCTGCAAATAACCCTGTTTCCCTCCATTTTCTGATGTGTTATTTGCTGTGGTTAACTGAATAACCGCAGCAAATAAAATTTCATCATTTGCTGCTGCTATAAGTGTTGCGGTTAAAAACCGCAGCAAATACCCGGCAAAAAACCGCAGCAAAATGCATTTTTTGTACTAGTGTAAGTAATTAGGAAGGAAAAAACGATATTAGCAAAATATCACATTATAGGGGCCTCATGCAGGCGCATAGGTCAAAAACTCACTCTTCTATGCGCCCACAGATTTAAACAGAAGCGTCCCATTTTCTTGCGAAGGGGACCTGTGGGTGCAACACCTAATTCATATTTGAACGTTGCGGGCGCAGCCCCCTCTCTCATTGCCCCGTTAGTTTTTTTTTCCGTCTTTTTCTTCGCGTGGGGCTACTTCTCTTATGCCCGCTAATTCTTGTCGCCCTCTTATTATTATTATTATTATTATTATTATTATTATTATTATTATTATTATTATTATTATTATTATTATTATTATTATTATTATTATTATTATTATTATCCTCTTTATTTTTATTCCTTAAATCTCTCTTAGTCTTTCTTTCTCTTACCTAATCGGTCTTCTTCTTCCTCTTCATACTCCATTAAAACCCTAAAACACCTCAACTTCAATCACCCATCTCTCACTACTCACAACTCCAAATCACTCCAAATTTTGACACAACACTCCTCTCACTCACCTAAACAATCTCTTAGAGTCAAAAATCGCAAAAATCAACCGAAAATCAATTCGTAGGGTTCGAAATCTCAAAATTTAGTTGCTTGGTTTTTGTGGATTTCTTCTCCAACTACCTTGCAATTTCTTGCTCCATTGTGATCTAGTGAGGTATAAATTCCTTTTTGTCCATGTTTTAATAAGTTTTATGAAGTTTTCATGAATTTTTAATTTTTGGGAAATTTTATTACGAATAAAACTTTGATTTCAAACTTGATTATTGTTGTTTATGAATGATTTATTGTTGTTTTTAAGCTTCAATTTCATGTTTATAGTTGTGAATTTTGACTAATAGGAAGTTTTGTATTATTTTGAAAAGTGAGGCATTGTTAGAATTTTTGGTGATTATTAGTGATTAGAAGTGATTTAATTAGCTTAATTTAATGGTTTGAATTGTTTATAATAATGGTAGTAATGCTATGATTTTATTTTCATGCTTAGCTTTGTTCTAATTATTTTGATGAATAGATTAGTAGCCTCGTACATGCTTTGTAATGCTCATGAATTTTAATAAAAGTTGTTACTAATCTTAGCTAGTTAGTAGTGTCAAATTGTTGATGGAATTGTGAGAATGAATGAATTTGTGCTCTATTGTTGTTGGAATTAAAACAGTGAGGCTTTTGGGACTTTAATTGGATTTTGGAGCTTGAGATTGATGATTCTTTTGTTGCATAGAATTAGTATAATGTTAGTGAGTTGGAATTGGTTATGATGAATTATGTTCATGGTTATGTTTTTATGAGAATTGTAGTTCTCAAGGGATTAATTGATTAAACAAACGGGTCATGCCAAATTTTTCGCTCAACTTTGTTTGTAATTTGAGTTATTTAATGACTACATTGCTACTTATCTTCTTAGATACCATAAAACATAGTTACTTGCATTATATGATCTCTATGCTACATTCCTGTCATGCTCATATTCTTGATGCTTTCAACTGTTAGGGCGGAATTATAATCTTTACTCTTTCATGCTTATGTTTTGTAGGATAATGAGGAAGACCCTGGGAAATTGTTCAGTGGAGGCCCCAAAAAGTCACAAAAGAGAGGCTTATCATCTTCAGATTCCAAGGGGAAGCAACCTTCATCTTCTCGAGCACCATCACCCAACAGACAGTTTAGGCTGCACAAGTATGAGAAGCTCTCGAAGAGAACAATTACATCCACCAGATTCTTTCACAAGGAAACTTGTGATAAATTGGGAATTACTAACCAGGTGATGAGGATGGCCTATAGAATCGGATAGGGTAACTTGATCAACGCCACCATGATGGGTCCAGACGACAGAACTAAACAGGTCCCACACACCTGTAGGGAACTCACCCTTGAGTTCCTCTCCAGCTACCACTTCCGAGTGACACAGGAGACCCCTTCAGCCAAAAAGAAGGGGCACATCAGTTTCACTATTTTTGGGCAACACTATGAGATGGATGTTGATGAGTTGCATGAAAGGTTCCTATGGAATACAAGAAACACGATATGGTCAACTGTAGAACATGAGTGGGGCCCTTACCTTGAAGGGGCATGGTGGGATAGAATCACAGATGGTAGTGCTCCTTATACTTCCACTACAGCAAAAGCATCGAAGGTTCACCATCTGGCGCACTGGTACTTCCTTAGATATCTGGTTTATTGTCTATTCTCTAGAGGTGAGCTCGGGCAGGTGTACCCAGATGAGATCAGGTTATTATGGATGGTTATAGAGGGATACGTCAGGCAGCCTCTACAATACAACTTCGGATTTTTCCTAGCTCGCCGATTTGCTGAAATTGCTGAAGGAATAACTAACACCGGCACTATCTATATTACAGGCATAATCACATGGCTAGCCTACTCCTTAGGCCATGTGGAAGACATCCACCAGCTGCATCCCATAGAGGAGAACCCATATCTGGATATCGGTGCCCTCAAAGCTGCTTACTTCTTGAGACATTACCAATGAAGTCACCAAGAGAGGTTCGTCTGGTGTGTTCGGGAGATTTCCTCGTGCTACGACTTACCCAATGCTTATGTCAGCATCACCTACCAGGAGCATCCAGATGGGCAGAACCCTTGGAGGATTCCACCTGACAACATTCCACTTTAGGAGAGGGCGAATTCCGAGAAGAGAGCGGTCTAGATGGTGAACATGATCCAGCAGGCAGGTGGCCAAGCTCCACCTCAGTGCCACCAGGCCCCACCTCGACAAGAGCCACCTAGACACAGCTATGCAGGCCAGTCTTCCTCCACCTTTGACTTGAAACCCCTTATGAGTTGCCTCGATGATATGTAACTATACGACCAGCAGCAGTTCGATTGTTTTGACCATTCACTTAGAGGACTCTGCAGATATGTAGACTTACCCCAGAGAGTCTAATGGAGGAGCATATGAGCAATGTCGAGGCAAGAACGGTCCAAGGGTTCCTAAATCATCCAAACTGACCTCCTACTTATGATCCCAACAACGAGCCTACCTCTTACCCCTGCCAGCCTTTCTATGGCTAGGACTATCCTAGGTACCGGGGATCTGGTCAGTAGAGCTCTGCTTCATCTCCTCCCATTCATTCTTGATGGCTATGTGTCCCGGGATGGGACAATGTTCAGTTTGGGGGGAGGATTCTTTCTTTTATATATATGTAATTAGTTTTTTGTTATGCTTATAAAAAGAAAAAAAATTGAAAAATTGAGAAAAAAACACAAAAAATTCAGAAAAAAAATGAAAAAAATTGTTTTGTTTTGTTTTGGTTTAATCCTTTTCTTTGGAGTTTGGTTTGTTTTTCCTTTCAAGGTTTGATTTCGAGCAATTACAAGATGTATTTTTGGATTTTGTGCTTTAGTGGACTCTTGTTTGAGATTGAATTTGGTTTGGTTAGATCATTCCAACTTTTCCTTTTCCTTTCTTTTCATGTTTGTGTGTTTAGTTAATAGTTTTTATTGCTTTCTTAGCTTAGTCTTCATTGCTTTCATAGGACTGTTGCATGGTTTGTTGATAAGTGCATTTTATTCGTATATTTTACCCCCTTTTTCAGTTTATTTTGACTCTAACCTTTGATCTTCACATAAATTTTGGCTAATATTTGGTTGTATGGAGTTGTTTGTGCTTGTAGTGACATTTTGCAAGCTTTAGGTGTTTTTGCAACGATTTCGAGGCGATTTTATGAGCTAGAACTAAATATGAGAAGCCATGGGTTTGTATTGAAGTAATTTGGGAGCTATGTTATAGCTTGGATGTGTAGAAGACGTTTTGTCCTCTTCATGTTAAAGAAAAGGTTTCGCCCGGGCAATTCGGCAGGATACCCCCGGTGAGTCAGGCAGAATTTACTTAGGTTTTTCAAGACTCATGGGGAGAAAACACTGATCACGCCTGATCGGGTAGATTTCGCCCGGGCAGTTGGGCGGATTGCTTCGAAGGCCAATTTCACTCGTAACATAAGCCTGATCGGGAAAATTTCGCCTGGTTGGTCGGGCGGTTCATCCGGATGGGCTTTCTCTCCTTTTCAACTCGGGATTTGAAGCTGTTGTATGAATAGCTAATGTTTTTAGGCTTTTGACACACTACATTACATTATTATTAGAGCCTAGGTTTTTCATTCAGTTCTCTCTCTAGAATTCACTTTGTGAACTCAATTATTCATTCATTCAATGTTGAGTTCCTAGCTTGTTTTTTGAATGATGACAAACTACATTGAACTATCATATTGTATGCAAGTTTCTGTTTGCATGTGCAGGTACTAAAGAACAAGTTCAATGGATGATAAGATGAAGCTTATGAAGCCAAGTCTTGAAGTTTGCATGCATGAAGACCAAGTTCATAGAGTTATACTCTTAAGTCTTAGATGCAATGTAAGTGGTATGAAGGTTTATAGATGTATTATAAAGGTTGAGATTAGAGAGACGAACTAATTGTGGATGACAAGGAACCTTGGTTACTTGTCATACACAATTACAAGGAAGCTTGGATGACTGGAACAATTTGAGAACATTGCTAAACCAGTCCTCTCAAGTTTACTTCATAAATCCGTATTTTAGGAAAGTTTTCTTTCCGTGCAAAATTAATTTCAAAATTATACGGATGCTTGGTTTGTTATGCAAGTATGATATGTTTTTAGTATGGCAAGTATGTTATATTATATTGTACTTATTTTATTTGATCTCAAATAAAATCAATGAGAATATTTTTCGTGGAATTATTTCCATATTTCTAAGGAAAATATTCTCTTGCAATATTCTATAACATACTAGCCAAAGGCTTATTTAAGGGGATCTGCTGGCATACAAACTGAACACATTTGCATGAAAAAAATTGAAGAACATAGATTCCGAAAGTTCTCTCTTGTGGTCTTAACCTAGCATAAACCCGACTACCACATTAAGGTCTTAATATACTCTCTTTTGTAAGAGTTTAGGCTAATTATTATTGAGAGACAAAGTGTTGTAATTTAAGCATTCTGTGAGTTCAGTTTGCTGGGGAAGTTGATCAGGGATCATCGTCATTTGAACCTTCATAGTTGAAGGTTGAGTCGAACTTCCATAGGTGGAAGTTGGGGAATCATATTGTGCGTAGGTGCATAAGTGATTGAGTTGATTATTAAAAAGAGTGAGTGAGTGGAGGACGTAGACTTATTAGAAGTCAAACCTCGTTAAATCTTGGTGTTGTTCATTTTATTGCAATTTTGTTTCCGCTGCTTGAGACATGGTTCTTAACTGTTCTCACAATCAATCGAAAAATTTACAACAATCTCACAACACTCAATTCACCCCGCTCTTGAGTGTCACTTGCACTTTCATTCAATACAATCGTTATTCCAGGTTTCATTCAATTTTTTTCCTCGTTTTTATTTAATTTATGTTTTTAGTTTATAATAATTAGTAGTAGTTTAGTTTAGTCAATTATTCTTAGATCTTGTTTTATGCCCTAGAATTTATGTTAGTTCTTAGTTTATATAGTTTATGCTAATTAGTTTATTCATAATCATGTTTCTAGTTTTAGTTTTTAATATTATTTTGTTTTCTATATTTTTGAATATGTGTGAGTAGTTTAGTTTCTAGGGCTAGGGGATCTATGGATTAGTTTCATTGGTTTGATTTATGATTAATTAATGTGATTTGTGTTATTTCTGAATTCCTATTATTAGTTTATGTTGCTTTTAATTAAATTCTGACCAGGTTTGATTGTTAGTTTGATATTGTCGAAATCGATGCCGAGAGGTAAGAATTACCACAATTAGATCACAGGGATAATAGGCAAAACGAGTCTAAATGAGCGAGAGTCATTATAGCAGTTTTGAAGGAGTGTAGATTGGAGAGAATTAGTGAGCTTTAATTCAGGAAGTCATAATTCTATTAGTTAATTGTTAGTCAGTTCATTGTTCAATTGATTCATGGTGAACCGATGTGCTAGTGTAGACACCTAATTTAGTCCCCCTGTCCCGCGGCAGGACTCTATGATGATTAAAAAACTCATTTCTCTAGAAGATTGGATAATCGAGTATACTTGGGCATAAAAATAAATCTCGGATATTATAAAATTTCCATTCTTATTTAACGGACCTTTTATCCCAATGCCTCTTTTATTATTTTAAATAAATAAATTAAATTAAATTAAAAAAAAAGATCTTTAAAAAAAAAGACCTTTTATCCTAGTAGCGTTGTAGGGTTTCCTGCGCTACTGGGTTAGCGCGATTCGGCGTACCGCGCTAGCAGCCCAGCGCGATTAGGGTTCCCACGCTGTTATAAAAACCTTCATTTCCTTCATTTCTCAAAAAACTTTTTTTACTTATTCTCTGCCTCATAATTAATTAATCCGATTATTGCTTTTAAACAAACCTTATTTTTTTTATAATAATTATTTATTATTTATTATTTATTTGCTATTTATTTTAAAAAAGTTGCTACAAATTTTGATAATATTGAAACAATAATTCGACTGTGCCCAAATTAACACTCGACGACTCCAATCTTCATACGGGAAGTGGTACGTTTCCTGAGAGCCCTAAAAATCAAACTTGTGGATTTGTTGTTGGTTGTTTTCCGAATCATTTACCGCTTTTATCATTTTGTTTTTGTTAAAGGGCTTAATTTGAATTAATTTATCACATTAAACTAAGATAATTTTTGGACAAATTGTATCATGCTAGGAACCTTGAATTAATCTTAACGACGATTTGACTAAATTATTAGGTTTTATGTGATTTCACCTTAATAATAGTAATTTTGTGTTAGGTTGTAAATTATTATTTTGTGGTTCTTTATATAATTTGTGTATAATTGAGAGAAAACTAGTAATGGCCGCCTACGGGCTAATATGACGCACTCCGCCATATTAGTACCTTCACCCCCGAATCCAACCTTTGGTTCGTAAGATCATAACTCGGAGTCATCCCCATGGGATCGAAAGGGTTATTCGTACAATGTAGATTATCGTCCCGTATTCGTGTTCCATTCGTAATCAATCTAAATACACGGTTTATGAGTTTGATTCCTAAAACTCATTGGCGACTCCCTACTAGCATCGTCCGTATTCGTATATTATTATCTCACTCGAAAAAAGATAATTAAAAAACAAAAAAAACACCAAAATAGCGTAGCGCGACAGACTTTGTCACGCTAACGTCGCAGCGTCACAAAGCTTGCCGCGCTACATCTGCAGCGTGACAAACTTTGTAGCGCTGCACAGTCAGCGTGACAAACTCTGTCACGCTAGCGCGACTGAAATTCCTGCGCTTCTGTTTTTTTGCAAAATACTTCTAAAAAAGTCCATTTCACCTTTTCTTAAGCCAATTTTTTAGATCTAACTTGACCTATGGACGGTTTGGGAAAGGTGACCAAAAAAAATTTGGGACCCTAAAATCCGGGGCCCCTACAGCTAGTTTTAATTATTGATATGTTTTTGTGCTTGATAACTTGTTTAGTAGTAACTCGTCTTTTTGCTAGAAACTAATTCAAAGGCCCTTTATAGCGAAATAGCTTTTCAGAATTAGTAGAATTTCGTTACTTTCCTAAGGATTTGATCCCTACTTCCCTATTTGCATCAGTTAGAGTTGTAGGTTATTTTTGATTGGTATACGAATGTCCCTTTCAAATTTTGGCACCGTTGCCATTGAGACAATTGTTTATTTTCTTCTAATTGGGTTATCTTGTTTCTTTTTATTTTTTTTCTTTCGTCTCAAGGAACTAATTGTTCTTTGAGACAATTCTTACGGTTATCCGTAGTTTCAGTTTTTGTGTAGATACTAGGTTTGTATGCCAGTTTGGATTGATCCTGAACCAGAGAGATCATTACATAAGCGGAGTCATAGAAGGAAGTGGAAATTGCGGAGAGCTTATATTTTTGAACAGACACTATCCGATTTGTCACAACTTTTGGCTGATTTGGATATTTCTGATAAAGAAGAGATGACAGAATCTCAGTTCAACGAGAATAATGTACCACAGAATGATGTTCCGCCGCCATCACCGCCGCTGCCGCTGCCGCAAGCACGATCATTGAAGGATTATTCCCAACCCAGTTTCGCAACAGTAGGAGGTGGCTATCAGTTCCCTGATACAAAGGCTCTTAATTTTGAATTGAAGCCAGCTTTGGTAAATATGGTGGAATTAAAGGAACCAGTTTGTAGGGACACTAATGGAGGATTCGACTTAACATTTGAATAACTTCCTCCAGTATTGTGGTACGATCAAGCAACATGGGATTTCTCAAGACTTCATTAGAAGAATGATGTTCCCATTTTCATTGAAGGACAAAGCTCGTACTTGGTTGAATAGTATCAATATGGACAATATCAACAATTGGGAAGAATTGGCTCTTGCATTTCAAAGGAAGTACTACCCTCCAGAGCAAACCGCAACCCTTCAAAGCAAGATCACAAATTTCAACAAGGAGATGGATGAGACATTATATGAAGCATGGGAAAGGTTCAAGGATCTATTGAGGTTGTGCCCACATCACAGTCTTGAGAAGTGGTTCCTGGTCCAGTCATTATATAATGGTTTAGGGAATGAGAGCTGTACATTGCTTGATTCAGCTGCTAGTGGTCGATTCATGAACCAGTAAGTTAATGCTGCTTGTGAGTTAATTGAAGAAATTGCCATTCACAACTCACAATTTGGCAATTCTAGAGGGTATTCGAAGAGGTGGTAAGCATGTAGTAGATGATAAGTATGAGAATATAGCTTCATATATCAATGCCATAAGTCAAAAGCTCGACAAGATTAGTACTGCGGCTTCTCCACCATCAACTGTAGCTGCAATGGTTGCAATTTCGGGATATACTGAACCTTTCGGGATGTACTAGTGGAAAACACCACATTTGCTCCGGTCAAAACCCCCTCTTTTGCTCCGGTTTTTGACCGGAGTAGGTGTGGTAGAAACAATAAGTCCAGAGACCTTTTGCTCCGATTTTTTAAATGAATGGAGCAAAAGGTCTATTTCCCACCAAAAAAAGGACTTTTTGCTCTGGTTCTTTAAAAAACCGAAGTAAAAAGTCCATTTTCTCACCAAAAAGGACTTTTTGCTCCGGCCATTTAAAGAACTGGAGCAAAAAGTCTCTTTTTTTTGGTGGGAAAATGGACTTAAACCGGAGTAAATAGTACCCTTAAAAAATTAATCTAAAAACTAGAGCAAATAGTACCCTTAAAAAAATTAATCTAAAAACTGGAGCAAATAGTACCCTTAAAAAACAATTTTTTTTTTGGTTTTTTATGCTAAAATGAAAGCCAAATGATTAGGAATACATAAAATATCATTTTTATAATTAAATTGTTCTTACAACACCTCAAAATTACAAAAATAAGAGTTACTATAACACATCCTCCTTCTCTTTTGGGAAAGCCACTTTCCTCTCCTCCAATCCGTCAACTCCTCATCCTCCTCCACTATCAAAACCACCACACAGAAACAACTCAGAAACAACAAGAATTAGCAACAATAAATATCAACATCAACACATCAATAACAACAAGAATACTGACGAATTACAATCACCTGTTTTGCACACAAATAATTATCATACATAGTAACATATCAAAGTCAATCCCAAAATTTTCTTTCTACAATAGAGTACTGACAAATTGACTACACTACACACACACACGCACACAAAGCAAATATTGGTCCATGATCGAAATGGTTTACACTTGTTAAGAGGATGGATATCATTGTGCAATGCACACGAATCACCCAGGATAAAGATTAATAAATCAAGAAAGCTCAAAGAAGACACGTCAATGATCAGCTATGCACTAATAAGTATTGATGTACTTAGAACTCAGAAACATACAAATATATCCACAAGCTGAAGATTACACTAATAAGAATACAACAGAGAGTCATACACATGACTTTTCTTATTAGGGTGCTTCTCTACCCAAGAAATGAACTGATCAATCTTTTCATCTATCTTCTTTTCAAGTTCCACATCTTTACATTGAACCTACATGATAATTCTTTCATGATCCAACTGGTGGAAAACATCGAAAAATCAATGCAGCAAAATGCTATCAATGGAGCATAATTGTATCCAATATACCTGAAAAACACTACACCAAAAAGTGTTTTTATGGCTGTTAGAAAGCTTTTTTATAGCTGTTATTCAACAGCCATTATTCAAAGCGCTATAAAAAGTGATGGCACATTTTATAGCTGTTCTATAACCACTATAAAAGGTCCTTCTATGGGCGCCAAGACACATAGATTTTACAGCTTATTTTTTATGGCTGTTATACAACAGCCATAAAAAGTGCATCAGCAAGTCTTTTATAGCTGTTATTTAATAGGAGTTGTTAAAAGCTAGTGAAAGTGGCGCCAAATAACACATCTTTTATAGCTGTTATTTAATAGAAGCTGTTAAAAGCTTTGGACATATAACAACGCCTATTTTTCAACCGCTATTAAAACCTCCAATATTATTTAAAAAAAAAATCCACAAAAAGATTACCATTTTTGTCGAAAGCTTCAAGAATAGCTGTTATATGTTTCAAATAGACGCTTTACGCAAAATGTATTCCATTGTGGAGATACTCGAGAACTAGTTCACTTTTTTTTCAAAATATATACATAGTTATTAACATACATCCATATGATCAAAAAGAAAACATATCAAAATAACAAAATCGACTACAAAATGTTTCATTTGTTCCAACTTGAACATGCAAGATAGCTACATGTGTTGAAAAACATGACGCACCCACTCAAGTCTAACTTCATCAATTTGAGTTTGATCGTAGCTTGAAAATTGGCAATCCGAAAAATACTGCATAACACATGTTTAAATTAGATAAAAGTTAGAACATTAATTATTATTTTGCTTTAAAAAAAGGGAGATAACATGCAAGTAATATATCAAACTCATGTTGTAAAGGTAAAGGGTACAATGAGTAGAAAGGTAGGGGGTATAATGAGCAGAAATTTCGGCAGCATAACAACTGTATATGGACATTTCCCATAAATAAACCATGAGTTATGGTTATTTAGCCACCTGCAATAAACTTTGGAAGACTCAAGGTCTTGGCAATATCTAGCAAAACCAACATTTTCAATCTTGCTTTCCGACAAAAGCATCATTTCAGAATTGGAAAGAAAAGGGAGCTAGCACAAGTGAATACACATTCAAATAATTTCTATTTTTGTAAAGGGGTAAAAGGATGAAATGGGACTTACAGTTTCAGGGATCTTTGTGCGTTTGTGTGCGATGATGTCTTTCATGTATCGCATGACATAATAGCCACAATCAACTCCATTTGTTTGTCGAGGACACTACATAAGTAATAAAATAAACAAATATAAATATCCATTCATATGAATGTTTCAAAATTGAATAATAAGGTAGCTATCTAGGTTATGAATTAACCATACTTTTATTGAATGCCATTTCGTATCCATCTTCAATTTTGTAGCAATCTCCATTTCACTTCGATATTGAAAAAGGGCTCTAAAGGGATTGAAATTGAAAATAAGTTGCTTATTTGAGACTAAGTATAAATATTGATTGATAAAAGGAATAAGGATCCTTTGTAGCACTAAATTTAGCATGTTGAAAATTAATTACTCACATGTCAACAATTTCACGTAAATCCTCTCTGACACCTTTCGATGTTCCAATTTCATCTTGATTGTGCAAGGAATCAAAGTAGTATACGATGTTGTTGAAAGGGTCGATAGCACTCAATATCCAATGCATCCTACTCAACAGACATTAAACCATGCAAGACATAAGCTACTAAAAAATCCCACCTTTTCTTCACATAACTATGGTACGGCATAGAAAACCTACGATTAAAAGGGTAAAATAAGATATAGATAAGAATTACCCGGCATTATATGGAGCAAGGAAGATTTTTCCTTTCGTTGCATTGATTTTCAAAAACATCAACTATATACTGAGATCGACTTTTTTTGTCATCCTTGACCTTCTTCATGTTTTCCTTTTGTAACTTGATCGTCGGTGAAATCCCAGATGGACATAGAAATCCAAATAAAGGAGATACTTCACTAATAGAAGCAAATGAATACATTTTCCTAATTTTAATTCAAAAAATAACAATAATAAATAAATAAACATGTAAGTTGAAGAAATAATAGACACATTTGTGAGTGGTAAGATGAAGTTGTGATGTAAGTTGAAAGACTTATGTAATACTTGAAAATTATGCAAACTTACGACATGTAGGTCAACAAATGATACAATCCGATTTGGTCTTGAACAAGGAAATCAAAAACTTCCTCTTTACCAAGATACACCTTCTTGGATTGATTACGTATTCCAATATCAATTGGGACCATGATTTGTTCATTTGCCGAAAACTTCTCCACGTACTTGTAAAACATGACCATCTCTGGGAGAACACCAGCATTGACCAATGCTTCAAGACTTCGATCAACCGTTTCTTTGTGTATGATTAAAGGCAACGTGTTCAGCTCCTAACCAAAAAAAAGAGAAATTTAAATTAGACTCACAAAATAATTATGAAAAACCAATTTAACCATGGCTATTACAGACTATGTTCAATTGCTTTGCATATTATTCAAATAATGATATGCCTGTTTCAATCTATAACATTCGAACCGCTCATTGGCTACCGAACTAAACCCACCAGCACAATAGCAGGAGGATAACAATTTACGTTTTGTGATTCATCTGGACATACTCTTGGAGTTTCTCTCAATTTACCTTGATTGTCTTTACTTTTTGAAGAGAGAAGCTCCTATGAAAAACAACAATACAAATTTTGAAGTGAAGGAACATGATGATGATGAGTAAGACTATAAAAAGCCTTGGCACAATTGGAAAGTACCACATCACTTTAGCCGGAACTTTTCTCTTCTTATACCTTGAAGCTTTGCACATAGGACAATTTTCAAATGAAGAATATTCTTTCCGGTATAAGATACAGTCATTTGGGCAAGCATGTATCCTTTCATAGCGCATGCCGATAGAGCTTAGCATCTTTTTAGCTTCATAGGTACGATTTGGAAGCAAGTTTTCATCAGGAAGCATGTCTTGAAATGCATCTAAAAAATCTGTAAACAATTTATCCGTGGCTCCATTCCTTGCCTTCAAATTAAACAACTTGATAACGGCAGATAATCTACTATATTTAGTGCATCCGGGGTACAATGGTTTCTTTGCATCACTACGCAAGCTATTAAACATATCTGGACAGTCCGCAAAGCTTTCCTCCATGGCTTTTGCCATTTCTATAAACTCATCATCTTCGATGTCTTCATTTTCAACGTACTCATGTTCATAGGGAGGTTCTCTATCGACATCTACTTCTACCCTAGTTTCGCTATCCATCATACCATGCACATTAGAAGGACCTTCCCCTAAATTCTCACCATGATGCAACCAACACTTATACAATTGATTAATGCCTTTAAACATCAAGTGATCTTTTATATCCTCAATATTAAGTCGAACCATATTATTGCAATCAACACATGGACATAAAATATGATTCACATTCTCTGCATGTTTTCTTGCAAATTCAATGAATCCATCTACTCCATGCTCATATTTATCAGTATTACGCCGAGCATGCATCCAATCTCGATCCATAACAACTATGGTGTAACAAAAAAATGTACATGAAAATGATTATTAGTGTGTTATCATTAGTGTGTTAAGTTCTTCAAATTTTTTAAATTATTTTAGTTATTTTGTGGTGAATATAATGGATATTTTAATTTCAATACAAACTAATTGAAATTATTGAATTATTTTTGTTATTTTAATTCGATCTTATTGTCATGCTAAAAAGCTTTCTTCTTCTTCTACTACCATTGAATTATACAGGCATATACAGCAGAGGCATTCAAATTTATTTTTTCCAAATTATTTATTTTTCCAACAAAATCAAAACCTAAATTTATTACTCATAATAGCCGGTAAAAGAGAGGAGGTTGCAATAAGATGAAAATCTAGGAGCGCCTATAGTTACATTCCTCAATTCTACATGCTTCTTTAATTTGCTTTAGTTATTTAGAAGTGATTGTATATAATTATCCTAACAACTACAAAATCTAGTTAGTTCATCATATCCCTAATTGTTTATACAGGATTATTACTGCTTAATTATTAATCATAATTCATTATCTAAATGAGTTTGACCAATTATCAACCCTTTGAACTTCTCATTAAGTCATTATTGTTCAAAAAAAAAAAAAATCAATCAACCTGGTATTTATATGGTTCCAAAATTTAGAAACTCTCACAACTAACTAACAACCACCAGTTAACAGGCATTCCAGTTCTCCTGAGTAAAGTATTCATGGCAACTAAACTTTCATTCCCTCCAACTCTAAATTTCACCTTAAAACATTACAATTACAGAAACCCCAAAACATGTCAATCAATTACTCCTATATACTTAATTCCCACAAATTGTTTGCCTAATTTAAAGCCTAAATTCAGGAATATCAAACCCGGCCAATTGCTCAAACAATCAATTAAATCCGAAATCCAATTAAAAAAAAAGCATCAAAAACCTAATTTAATCAGTAAACATGCAGCCCGTTTTTGAAACCCTTAATTTCCACAAAGTTCGCCCAAAATCAAAATCAAAATCAAAACCAATTCCTCAAACAATCAATTATTTTTTTTTTTCACATTGAAATAATTAACAACTTGTTTTTTTTCATAGTATAGAAATTAACAACTTGTTTTACAGAAACAAATGAAGTTCAAAATTAATACAGAAACAACAATTTAATACAGAAACAAAATTACAGAAACAAAGTTAAAAAAAAAATATCTGGAACCCCAAAATTGAGAGCTTAACAATTACCAAAAACTACTGACCTTGATAATTGAGGAGTAATTGAGTAATCGATTTAGAAACCGAAAGCTTGACAATCTGGAAAGCATCAAAAGCTTCTTCAATTGCTTATCAAAAAATTAAAAAATTCAAATAAACAATAATGGAACCCCAAAACGAATTGCATGCTGAACTGAATTTCAATCGGAAATAAAACATATACCGAAACCGAATTTACAAACATTGAATTTCGATTGAAAAAAATATATACCTTTTACAAGCAATCGCAATTAACAAAAAAAACTGAATTTCATGTTGAATATTAACAAAAAATTAAGAAAAAATTCAGACCAACACCAATTGCAAGCTAAACCAAAACGAATTGCAATTGAAATTCGGCAATTGCAAAAAATTCAGACCAACACCAATTGAATATTAACGAATTGCTAAACCAATATTTACCCAGATTCGGCAATTGCAAGCTAACAAGAATCAAATTACAAGCTAAACCAAAACTTTTTTAGCTGAAATTCGTAATTTAAATTCGTAATTGAATTTCGCAATTGAAATTCGTAACTGAATTCGTAATTTCAGATTGAGAGTTTGAGAGATTGAAATTCATTAACATGCAATAATCCAAAATTTCGCCAAATAAGAAATTGTTGCTTAAGTCGATTTCAAAATTGCCGATTGAAATCAAAATTTACCTCTACTCATCGGTTTCACTTGCCGCCGGAGATTTAATCCCTAATTTCGCCGGAGAATTTCACTTGTGAGGCGGTTTGTTTGAGCGTGAGAGAGATCGTGTTTTTGTTTGAGCGTGAGAGAGATCGTGTTTTTGAGAGGCGGTTTGTGTAGAGTTCGTCGTGAGAGAGAGAGCTCTGTGTAGAATTAAAGAAGATTTTTTTTTTTTTTAAATATTGTTTTTATGGCTGTTGTAAACAAACCGCTATAAAAAGCTTTGCTGCTTTAGATTTAATGGCTGTTGCCAATTAACCGCTATAATATGCCTTTTTCTTTAGCTTTTTATGGCTGTTCTTATTTAACCGCTATAAAAAACGTAGCCAACCCACTTTTAACAGTGGTTATCCTCATAACCGCTATTAATTGACAGCTAAAAAAGATCAATTTTGTTGTAGTGAAACAATAATTAGCTCATGAGTAGTTAACTTAAAAAAAAATAGGCACTTCACTTGTGAAATGATGATAAGCATCTTCTAACATCTATGTCTCGACGAAACAAACGAATTACAATCACCTAAAACTAGCTTCAAAAACATATACCACTTTCCCGGTGTCAACATTCAGTCGAGGAACAAAACACACCAACTGCAGCATTTCTAGTTGCCTTCATCAGATTGCAATTTCTAATGTATACGAAATGCAGTCATAAGCATAATGTACACGAAATTTCTCAGATTGCTTGTCAGTTTCCATTTATCTTTCTAAAGATGCTTGGAAACACTACTCAATCTTATCAATAGTCTTACAACAACAAATGTCCAAATTTCAATTTTTATAACAACAGTTTAGTCACTCACTAAATCTCCAACCTATAACTAGGACTAATTAAATCCAACAAAAAACAAAATAAACCCTAATTATGATTCAACTAACAAGATTATTTTACCTAAATTTCAAAACAACAAGATATAAGAAAAATGACCCATTACATCCTAGGTTGCACGGGTTCAAAAACGGGGTCAAAAACGAGGGCGGGGACGGGGACGAAAAACGGCAAAATCAAAATTTCTAAAAACGGGGACGGCAAGGAATCGGCAATTAAATAATCACAAAATTAAATAATTTAAAATACAATAGTATTTAATATTTTAATGTAACAATAACATAATAGTTAATTCATAAAACGTTAAAGTACAGCATTATCTTAAAGTACAACATTATCATTAATCGATTTGTGGTCGTCGTGGTCTCCCTCAAACTCACCATCGTTCGTGCAAACTTCACCCGGAATTCAGTCCAAGTCGTTGTCGCCTGACACTTTTTATTTGATGCTTTGATGAATGTCGAGTGAAAAGAAAAGCAAATAATGAATGTTGAGGGAAGAAGTCAGACTAAAAGAGATAAATGTTGAGTGAACAATTACAGATAATTGAAAGAGACTAGAGGAGTAAAAAATTTAGTGAAGTAAAAGGAATGAAAGAGATGGAGAATTAAAGAGTACTAGAGGAGTAACTGAGTAAGAAGGTTGGTGAATTAGTTTGTCAAACAATAAATCCTAGACTTTGGTTTTGAGTGGTATTTTTTATAATGTTGGGCCTTGGGCTCTTATTTGCATTTGGACTTTTGTCTTAAAAAGGTTGGGGACTTCTATTTTGTATCTAAGCCGACCCCGAAACGTCCCCAATGTAGCACAGCCGTCCCCGCCCAATTGATGCCGACCCCGAAACGTCCCCAAAGTAGCACACCCGTCCCCGCCCAATTGATGCCGACCCCGGGACGTTTTTCAGGCGTCCCCGCACCGTCCCCGTCCCCGAAACGACCCCAGTACAGATTCGCCAAGTTCTCAAAGGTACCCGTGCTTCATAGAACAACACAAATATACATTAGAAACAGCACAAATCTTCACTTCACTGTAAAGATCAGAGCAGCAGCAACACCAACACCAACACTTCAATTGAATCGATTAAACAACACCAGTAGAAGCATCCACAATATTGTTCTTCCAAGTCAATTCAACAACACTTCCATTAAAGACGTGATTAGTAAACAACAGTAATCACAAACACTTTCTGAACATCAGCAACACCAATAATTTCATAACAAATGCAACACATACGACCAAATAGCAAATTCATAATCAATATTTGATTTCTAAACTGATTTTCATAATACGACCAAATAACTTTGTTTTTGCAAAGTTGATTTTCAAAATCTGAACTACTTACTCTGATTTCTAAAATTCGTTTTTTTATTAATTATTACAATAATCTACACAACATAACAAGTAAAGTCTAAATTTGTAAATCTAACTAATTTAACTAAACTACCTAATCTGAAAATCTGAAAAAAAAATCAAGTAAACAACAAACTCAGAAAACTTGTAAATAACTTATCTAAACAAACAATTAAACAAAACTGAAATTAATTAAACTAATCTAAAATCTAATTCAACAACAACAATAAAACTGATTTAGTTGAAATAAAAAATTTAAACAAAAGTCTAAATCAAACATTTAAACAAAAATCTAAAACCAAAAATTTAAACAAAGATTTAAAAGTCTAAAACTAAACATCTAAAATGTAAAAAAATTGAAACAAAATTGAATACTTACCTTGATTTAGTTGACTGAGGCTTAAGGATGAGACCGTGAGAGGTAGAGTCGCGCCGCCGCATCAAAGGAGAAGACGACGAACACTGGAACATGCGTCAGGCAAAAACCCCCCAAAACCCTTAACCTTTAATTCATCAATCATCCCCGATCTCTCTTTCAACGAATCCTCAATTAAAAACTCCAAATCCTAGAATCCAATTTCACCACCACAAGCAACAAAAACAACATCAATCAAAACGAACTTCAGAAATTAATCGAAAACAAATGAAGAAAAAATGAAACATCAAGAATCAAATGAAGAAGATGAAAGTGAAAAGGATCGATTGAATGAAAAAGCAAAAAGGGAAAGGGAATTCATTGAAGATGATGATGATAGTGAACTAAAATGGAGATCGGGAAAATAAAAAGAAAGAAAATGAGAGATGAACAGAGAGAGGTCGAAAGAGAGATCGAGAGAGATGAGAGAAAGAAAACTGAAAATGAGGGGTTAAGTTTTGTTTTTGGGCTTTTATACCCCAATTTATATAGCCCGTTTTTTACCATCTTGCCACCTTTAGTTCCGGCTTAAACCAAAAAACAACGGAGTATATAGACCTTTTGCTCCGGTTGTAACATGACCGGAGCAAATAATCTAGGCTGTCTTTTTTAGAAGACTTATTGCTCCGGATTTTAAATGACCGGAGCAAATGCATTGTAGCATATGTTGTTTTTTTCCAATAGTGGTCATAGTTCCATGGAGCAAGTGTGCGCTTTCTAAGCCCACAAGAACAACCCTTTCTCTAACACATATAATCCAGGTTGGAAGGATCATCCATACTTCTCCTACAAAAGCAACAATGTGCAGAATCCATAGCCATTCATGCCACAACAACATATGCAGCGGTTTGCACCACCACAACTAATGGGTTTTAATAGACCACCATCACTACCACCACCGCCCCAACCAAGCAATGAGATCTTAGAGTTGAAGAATATGATGCTACAGATGCAGAAGAACAGGGAGGCAATGCAGGCTCATAACAAGCAACTGGAGACCCAGCTAACTCAGATTGCACACTCTACAGCTCAGCGAAAGCAGGGTCAACTAACTCCTCAACCAAGTCCACCAGCTCCAAGGGATCATTGTAATTCCATCACTACCAGAAGAGAGACCCATAATGAGGGCCTTAAGATGCCAACTGAAGATGTTGATTCAGAGATGGGAGCACAGAATGACAAGACTAGCAATGTGGTGATTGAGGAGATTGCAGAGCCTACACCTTCTAAGGAGAAAGATGACATGGAGAAGAGAGCTCCAATAGCTGATAAGCTTGTTGATACACTGACACCTCCCAAGGCGCTGCTACCCTTTCCTCATAGGGTAGATAGGAGTAAGAATGACAATCATTTCCGTAAGTTTCTCGATATTGTTAAAAATTTGCAGGTTACTGTGCCTTTCACTGACTTGATTGCGCAGGTGCCCACATATACTATGTTTTTGAAGGATATATTAAGCAGGAAGCATGAATTGAGTTTGATAGAGACTGTTGCTTTTACTGAAGAATGTAGTGCTATTTTGCAGAATAAGTCTCCACCTAAACTCAAGGATCTTGGAATTTTTTCTATTCCTTGTAACATTGGTCTACTGTTTATTGAAAAACTTTATGTGATTTAGGGGCCGGTGTTGGTGTTATGCCATTGTCTATTTGCAAGAAGTTAGATATGGGTTCTTTGAAATTTACTAACAATACCATGCAGATGGCAGATAGGACTGCTAAATACCCAAAAGGTATTTTGGAGGATGTCCCGATAAGAGTTGGGAAGTTTTTCATTCCCATAGACTTTGTTATGCTAATTATAGAATAGGATGCTCATATCCCTATTATATTTGGTAGACCATTTTTTAACACTGCAGATGCTGTTATTGATGTGAAAAATGGTAGTCTAACTATTTCTTTAGGTGATGAAAAGGTTACATTCAACCTTGATAGTGCATTGAAAAAGCCCCATGTTGGAGCAATCCTGCTATAGAATTGATATTATTCATGAAATTGTTTGTGATGACTTGCCTCGATCCCTTAAAAAGGATCTTTTGGAGGTCGTTTTGTGTTTGGATGTTGTTTCAGGTGAAGGCAATATGGAGTAAGATGAGTTGATCCAAGAACTTTCAATAGTGGAATTGAATTTGGAGGGCAATCACAAATTTTTGAAGCTGCACCAGAATATTTGTTCGGTAAAGGAGGTAACACAAACTGAGATGAAACCCCTTCCCTCTAATTTGAAATATGCGTTTCTAGATGAAATAGAGCTATATCCAGTTATTGTTAGTGCATCTCTTACTAATAGTCAACTTAAGAAATTATTAGCTGTGCTTAAATCTCATAAAAAAGCTATTGGTTACACTATTGATGATTTGGCTGGTATTAGTCCTAATTTTTGCATACATCACATTCATTTAGTGGAAGAGCATACAAGGTCAGCGTTGTTTGAATCCTAACATGCAGGAGGTAGTTAAGAAAGAAGTCATTAAATTACTTGATGTTGGTATCATTTATTCTATTCTTGATTCTAGATGGGTTAGTCCAGTTCAAGTAGTGCCTAAGAAAGGTGGAACCACTATTGTGCATAATGATAAAAATTCGTTGATTCCCACTTGAATTGTCACATGTTGGCGTATGTGCATTGATTACAGGAAATTAAATATCGCTACTAAAAAGGATCATTTTCCCCTCCCCTTCATTGATCAAATGTTAGAAAGGCTAGCTAGGCATAAGTATTTTAGTTATTTGGATGGATACTCGGAATTTTTCCAAATCCCAATCCATCCAGATGATATAGACAAAACTACTTCTACATGTCCTTATGGTACTTTTGCATATCGTAGAATGCCCTTTGGTTTATGTAATGCCCCTGCTACTTTTCAACGCTGCATGATGAGCATTTTTTCTCATTTCATTGAGTCTATTATGGAAGTCTTTATGGATGATTTTATTGCCTATAGAACTTCATTTGATTCATGTTTAGAAAATCTAACAAAAGTGCTTATGCGATGTGAAGAGTTGAATCTAGTGCTGAATTGGGAAAAGTGTCACTTTATGGCAACCGAAGGTGTTGTGCTTGGAAATTTAATCTCTAAAAGAGGTATTGAGGTAGATAAATAAAAGACACATGTAGTCGAGTAACATCCCTCTCCTGTGAATGTCAAGGGGGTAAGAAGTTTTTTGGGTCATGCAGGTTTTTATCGCAGGTTTATTAAGGATTTTCAAAAATTGCGAAACCACTAACCCAATTGCATTTGAACGATGCAGATTTTGATTTTACTGATGAATGTCTTGAGTCTTTTAACAGGATTAAACATACACTTATTTCTGCACCTATCATTCAGTCTCCTAATTGTGTCCTCCCGTTCGAGATCATGTGTGATGCCAGTGACTATGCTGTAACACCCTAGAATTTCCTAACCTTCTACTCTAGATTTTCCGAAAAACATATTATAAATACTTATGAAATATGATTATTAAAACTTCTAATTGATGAGGAAAAACCAAAGCATTACTGCAACTGTGATAACGGCTAAGACATTTATCAAATTACTACACTGAAAGTCTTAAAACCAAAACAAATTTAAAACATGAACTCAAAAACAATCTCAAAACTAAAATCAAACCAACATAAAAAATAAAAGCCAACTTAAAACTTTAATACACTTCGGAACCATCATAATTGCCCTTAAAAACCAAAACTTAAACTTTGAAAATAAAACAACATCCAATAATAGTAGTTAGATCACTCCATAAGCAATAAAAATAAGAACTACAAAGACTGCACAGTAAGCACTCTCACTCCAGCCCAGCATGAAATGACTTATGCCCACTTGTACTTGTAGCTTTTCTCATTCTAGACAATTACTCGCCAACAAGTGGGTCATCGTAGGGCCAAGACTAAGACAAAGCCAAGCACACAAAACAAACAGTCAGCAAAGCTGAGTACATAACTACTAAAGACTATGCAACCAGAAAAACATAAATTAAAATAAAACATACATAGATCTTACTGTTGACAATCCTTCACCTGTGCATAGACTCAACATAAACAAATTAGTTATTATATTTAAACTTTTGATTTTGCATCGAACGGGTTTCGTTTCCTTTAAAATCTCCCTAATGGGCACCAACTTGGGTGCAACTCCAAGAAGGTATTATCTATGTCACATAAAATGACGGAATTTCAGCGCATTAAAAATAAGAAATAGTACAACGTCTTGTACTCCAATTAGAAGTCATAGATCACCGTTCCATACGACTCCCCCCATTGTTCGTACTCAAGGTATATACGTTCCAAGAGTTTTGGTACGAATCTTCTTACACTTTACGTGATTAACCGGTTTCACAATTTCGTGACTCACATACAACATCACATAAAAGCATGCATAAAGTTAAGCAAGTCATATTAATTATCTTTGATTAAAGTGATATTAAAAATAATGTTAGGTGTGTCCTTTAATTAAACTAAACTTCCTTTACCACACATTTGTGACTGGCTAACTATTTACTTTCTCCTTGACCACACATTAAACTGTGAGTGACAACATGTATATAATAATTGCTCATTAACTTCTTTTTATTACGTGAATAAAATTCACAAACTACTTTTCTTGTTAAGTAACTAACCAACTTAAATAACTTCATTTCTTCTTCAGTAAGCTATATATTGGCCAATTTAAACTGAATATTACATTCCAATTTAATCTTGAAGAATTTATATTGCTAAAAACATATAAAATCATATTAATAATAAAAATTTGTCTTGCATGTCAATTCACAATCCAATCAAGCACAACAACATGACATATAAGAACAAATAAGCATGGGTTCTAGTTTCTATGTTTGTCTTTAATACTTTCATACCTTGCAAAGTAGTGGTGATCCGCCACGACTCCTAAAAGTCGATTATATCGAAATTTCCTACATAGAGAAAACCGAAACTAAATTAAAACCATGTTGACTAAGTTCTACAACAACTCTGATCTAACTTTCTACATTAGAAACTTGTCCAAAACATTCCCTATATGGTCTATATTCAATTCTATACTTTACTTTAATTCTTCTATTGCAAAACACTTGATTTTGGGTAATTTTCCAAAATTGGCAGCTTGGTAAACCTTCTTAAAAACACTCTTAAACCTTTGTAAATATCATATTTTGATCATAAAACACTATAGTCATGTCCTATGATCAATATACAATACTTAGACTCATTAAAACTAATTATAACTTACTATATTACATGTTATTATTTTTATTGGCCATAAACAAGTGTTAATAAAAATTTACAGCTTTGTTTATTCATCTAGAACTCATTAAAAACTCATAAAAACATCATAAATTCATCATAAAACTCTTTTACAATCCACTAACATCATTACGAAACAAATCTATGCTTTAGAATAATTTTTTATAAACCAAAACATGTTCATAATATTTATTCTATTGATTTTCATGACTACAAAATTTGGACAGCAATATAATTCTTGTTTAAAGCCTTGAAAAATCAATCTAAACTTCATAAAATCATCATAAATTCACCCAACAACAATTCATGATCATAATATTGAAGTTTAAATCATTAAAATCCATCAACATCAAGAATTTCATAATTTTATAAACCCTAATCTAAAATTTCATGAACAACAAATAAATTCATGCTTTAAAATAAATCATAACATCATAAAACATGATTGAAACTTGTGAAAACATGATTAATCATAAATATAAACATGAATTTGCAAGATTGAATCAAAAAGAAAGAGGAAGAATTTTTTCTTTTATTAGAGTTTCGAAAGTACCAAAAGGGGAGAAAAGGAGCCGGCGAGGGCAGCGGCGGATTCCGGCGATGCACTGCGGGCTTTAGTGAGAAAAGCAACAAAGGTTTTTTTTCGCTTCGGAAATTTTTGAACACATTTTTTTTTTGCTCGAACTCTTCCCCCCCCCCCCCCTTTTTTTCTCTCTTTCTCTCTCTAAACTTTTGGAATCCTAAATCACCAAGTTGCAAAATAAATATGAAAATTGGGGTTTTAAGGGCTATTTATAGGCCCCAAAATAAGATTTGGTTTAATCCCACAAATGTCCCTAATGCTTAAAATTACTTTTATGCCCTTGTTTTAAAATAATTTAGGAAACTCTAAAAATTCTATTTTTGGAACCTTTTCAAAATATTTAATAAAACATAATATATTATTTATAAACACAAAATAATTATTTTGATTAAAATTTAGTTAAATTCTTTTGTTTATGCAGGGGCTCGGATTTTAGGGTCCCAAATTTTTTGGTCACTTTTCCCAAACCGTCCATAGGTCAAGTTAGACCTAAAAAATTGGCTTAAGGAAAGGTGAAACAGACTTTTTTAGAAGTATTTTGCAAAAAAAACAGAAGTGCAGGAATTTCAGTCGCGCTAGCGTGGTAGTGTGACAGAGTTTGTCACGCTGACTGTGCAGCGCTACAAAGTTTGTCACCCTGCAGGTGTAGCGCGACAAGCTTTGTGACGCTGCGACGTTAGCGTGACAAAGTCTGTCGCGCTACGCTATTTTGGTGTTTTTTTTTGTTTTTTTTATTATCTTTTTTCGAGTGAGATAATAATATACGAATACGGACGATGCTAGTAAGGAGTCGCTAATGAGTTTTAGGAATCAAACTCATAAACCGTGTATTTAGATTGATTACGAATGGGACACGAATACGGGACGATAATCTAAATTGCACGAATAACCCTTTCGATCCCATGGGGATGACTCCAAGTTATGATCTTACGAACCAAAGGTTGGATTCGGGGGTGAAGGTACTAATATGGCGGAGTGCGTCATATTAGCCCGTAGGCGGCCATTACTAGTTTTCTCTCAATTATACACAAATTATATAAAGAACCGCAAAATAATAATTTACAACCTAACACAAAATTTCTATANACAACCTAACACAAAATTACTATTATTAAGGTGAAATCACATAAAACCTAATAATTTAGTCAAATCGTCGTTAAGATTAATTCAAGGTTCCTAGCATGATACAATTTGTCCAAAAATTATCTTAGTTTAATGTGATAAATTAATTCAAATTAAGCCCTTTAACAAAAGCAAAATGATAAAAGCGGTAAATGATTCGGAAAACCAACAACAACAAATCCACAGGTTTGATTTTTAGGACTCTCAGGAAACGTACCACTTCCCGTATGAAGATTGGAGTCGCCGAGTGTTAATTTGGGCACAGTCGAATTATTGTTTCAATATTATCAAAATTTGTAGCAACTTTTTAAAAATAGATAGGAAATAAATAATTATTATTAAAAAAAATAAGGTTGTTTAAAAGTAATAATCGGATTAATTAAGTATGAGGGAGAGAATAAGTAAAAAAAGTTTTTTGAGAAATGAAGGAAATGAAGGTTTTTATAACAGCGTGGGAACCCTAATCGCGCTGGGCTGCTAGCGCGGTACACCGAATTGCGCTGGCCCAGTAGCGCAGGAAACCCTACAACGCTACTAGGGTAGCGCTGCTAACTTAGTCATGTTGAGCTGTCAGCGTGACTAAATTAAGCGCGCTATATTTTTTTTTGAAAGATCTTTTTTTTAATTTAATTTAATTTAATTTATTTAAAATAATAAAAGAGGCATTGGGATAAAAGGTCCGTTAAATAAGAATGGAAATTTTATCATATCCAAGATTTATTTTTATGCCCAAGTATACTCGATTATCCAATCTTCTAGAGAAATGAATTTTTTAATCATCATAGAGTCCTGCCGCGGGACAGGGGGACTAAATTAGGTGTCTACAGTTTAATATTCTTGTTTAAATTAATATCTCAATAAAAATATTAAAAGCATATGTATATAATACGAAAATAATTTCTAAAAATACGTAAAAATATGGGGTATTATAGCCTACCCCTCTTAAAAGAAGTTTCGTCCTGAAACTTTATGTAGATTAATGTATAGAATTTGAATAGAGACTACATTTACTTCAGGCTTTTTCATTATAATACTATGATGTTGTAGACATTAGACATTTACTTAACTTTTTAGTAGACAGACATAAAACTTTACTTAAAAGTAATAAAAACTCATAACAACTTGCAAAATCGAGGGTAAAAATGCGTGAAATTAGATCGCAGTCTACCCCCCTTAAGAATCGAGTTACGTCCCCGTAACTCTACCTACTAACCTGAAATAACTCTGGATACTTTTTCCTCATCATATCTTCGGCCTCCCAAGTAGCTTCTTCGGTTTCTTGGTTAGACCACAACACCTTTACTATTTTGACACTTTTCCTACGAGTATCCCTGACTTTACTATCAAGGATCTTAATTGGCCTCTCCTCATAGGTCAAACTTCGGTCTAACTCTATCATTTCAGGCTGTAACACATGTGACTCACCCAGAACATATTTTTTTAGTTGAGACACATGAAAGACATTGTGAACTTTGCTCAACTCCATTGGTAATGCTAGCTTATAGGCAACTTTTCCAACTCTTTGCAGGATCTCATAGGGTCCTATATATTTCGGGCTTTATTTTCTCTTCTTCTCGAACCTCATTACACCTTTCACTGGTGCTACTTTAGTCTTTAAGTAACACCTTATCGCCAACTTCAAACACAACTTCCTGGCATTTTTGGTCCGCATAAGACTTTTGTCTATCTTGTGCTGCTTAAATCTTTGCTTTTTTTACTCTTATCTTATATGTGGTTTCTTCAATCAACTGAGGTCCTAGAATCACTATTTCACTCATGTCACTCCAACATAAGAGAGCACTTTCTGCCGTACAAAGCCTCAAAAGGTGCCATGCCAATAGTTTCATGGTAGCTATTGTTGTATGAAAACTCAATGAGATCTAAGTGATCCTCCCAATTCCCTTGAAAATCCATTACACAAGCTCTTACAATGTCCTCCAAATTTTGTATGGTTCTCTCTGTTTGTCCATCGGTTGCTGGATGGAAAGCTGTACTCATTTTCAACGTTGTAACAAAGTTCTACCAGACACTTTTCTAGAATTTCGAAAGAAACCTAGAATCCCTATCTGACACAATATCCTTTGGAACTCCATGTATCCTCACAACATGCTTTATGTAAGCCTTTGAGAGTTGTTCCATCCTCCAAGTCTCCTTCATCGGTATAAACACCGCTGTCTTAGTAAGCCTATTCACCACAAACCATATGGTATCATTTTGATTCCTTGACTTTGGCTAGAAAGTTACAAAGTCCATTGATATGCAATCCTATTTCCATCCTGGTATCTCAAGTGGTTGGACTTCTCCTTGTGGTCTCTTATGCTCAAATTTCACTTTCTGACAAGTAAGACACTTGCTCACAAATTCCGCCATTTCCCTTTTCATCCTAGGCCACCAATACACCTTCTTCAAATCCTTATATAGCTTATCGCCTCCAGGATGCACCGAATACGGGGTAAAATGACCTTCCTCCATGATTCTCCATTTCAGATCCTCACATTTCTGTGGTACACACCACCTTCCTTTATAACTTAAGCTCTCATCCTCATGGATCTTGAAGTCCATAGCTTTCCTACTTTCAATTTTTCCTTTATTCTGTCCCATTTCACATCTCCCTCCTGGTTCTTCTTAATCTCCTAAAATAATGTTGGTTGGATACTAAGATTACAAAGTACTCCTTCCAACTCTCCCTCCTTCACTATCTCCAAGTTCAATTTGTCTCTATAATTGGCCTTCCCTTCATGGTATTGGATCAAATCGTAATCCTTGATCAACTCAAGCCATCTTTGCTGTCTCATGTTTAAATCTTTTTAAGTGAAAAAGTACTTTAAACTTTTGTGGTTTGTGTATATCCTACAATTTACTCCATACAAGTAATGCCTCCGTATCTTTAAAGCAAACACGATCGCAGCTAGCTCAAGATTGCGAGTAGGGTAGTTTGCCTCGTATGGCTTCAATTGTCTTGAAGCATGCGTAATCACCTTTATATTTTGCAATAGCACACATCCCAAACCACTTTTAGAAGCATCACTATACACATCATAAGAATCACTTCCATCTGGTAAAGTCAGTACCGGAGCTGTAGTCAAACGCTCCTTTAAGGTCTGAAATGCCTCTTCACACTTATCACTCCACACAAACTTACAGTCTTTCTTCATTAACGTCATCATTGGTTTAGCAATTCTCAAAATTTCTTTCACAAACCTCCTATAGTAACCTGCTAACCCTAAGAAACTATGTACATCCGTCACATTCTTAGGTGTAGGCCGTTCTTTTACTGCTTCGATCTTAGCTGGATCTACTTCAACTCCCTCTTTTGACACGAAATGTCCCAAGAATGCTACTTTCTCCAACCAGAATTCACATTTCAAGAACTTAGCATACAACTTATTCTCCCTCAATGTTATCAAAATTGTCCTTAAGTGTTCTACATGGTCCTCTTTACTCTTAGAGTACACCAAAATGTCATCAATGAAAACAATCACAAACTTATCCAAAAATCATTGAAAAATCCTATTCATCAAGTCCATGAAAATTGCTAGCGCATTGGTTAACCCAAAAGGCATAACAGTAAACTCATAATGCCCATACCTCGTACGAAAAGCCGATTTCGGTATGTCCTCATTAGCAATTCTCAACTGATGGTACCCTGACCTCAAATTAATCTTTGAAAACACAGTATCTCCTTTTAATTGATCAAACAAGTCATCAATCCTCGGTAAAGGATACTTGTTCTTGATCGTCACCTTATTCAACTCCCTATAGTCAATACACAACCTCAAACTCCCATCTTTATTCTTTACAAACAACACAAGTGTTCCCCAAGGTGAAACACTAGGCCTAATGTAACCTTTCTCCAACAACTCTTGTAACTGCCCTTTCAAATCACTCATTTCTGCAGGTGCCATCCTATAGGGTGCTTCAGAAATAGGTGCTGTATCTAGAACTAAGTCTATGGTAAAGTCGATTTCTCGCTTCGGAGGCATTTCCGGGATCTCTTTCGGAAAAACGTCCAGAAAGTCCCTCACTACCTCAATATCCTCGGGCCTAGCAGTCTCAACATGATATACATCCCTCACACTACAAAGGTAATTTGGAAAACCTCTCCTCACAAACCCAGCAAACCTCATTACTGACACTATTTTGTTATATCTTGGCCTTCCTGCCTTCCAATAGCTTACTTTCTTACCCTTATTGATTAACAAGATCTTCTACGGCTCACATAAAATCTCAACCTTTTGCTCACTCAACCAATCCATCCCCAGAATCACTACTAAGTCACCCAAATCAAACTCAATAAGGTTAGCCTTAAACTCCACTCCCTCAATTTCAATAGGAACATTAAAAAATCTCCTTGAACACTTTACTTCTTGTCCTGATGGTAACACTATTGACATATCTATTGTATCTACTTTTCCCAACACATGCATTAGGTTTTCCAAGATCTTAGTGGATACAAAAGAATATGTTGCACCAGAATCAAACAAAACTTTAACTGGAAAAGAGTGAATAGTAAAAGTACCAGTAATAACATCTTTACTAGCATCAGCTTCACTTCGAGCCATCACATTCATCTTTCCAGTATTTGAGGTCTTAGTCTGACCTCCTCCATTTCTATTTTCGGCTTGAGGCGTTGCCTTTCCTTCCATATTCCCTTGGAATTCCTTCTGCTGACCCCCAGTGGAGTTCCCTTTGAATTGAGAACCTTGCCCTTCATTTCCTTGTTCTTGGAGAAGCAATCATACTCACGGTGTCCAAGTTTGTTACACAAACGACAAGTCATTGAGTTCCCAACATAGTTCTGTCCTGGGTAATTTTTAGGGCACTTCTTGCAGATGTACACACGACCTCCTTGATTAGCCATTTGAGCTCTATTCCCATTTCCATTAGCAGGCTTCCCTAAGTTTCCCCTATTACCCTAGAAGTGATTGTTGAAACGAGGTTTCTAAAATCCACCTTGACTCCCTTGTTGGTTGAAGTTTCCTCCACCATCCTTTCGTTTCTCCCTCGTCTCACCTTCCTTCAATACCTCCTTCTTCGTTTGGTCTAGGGCATACAGATGTGCAGCCCTACCATATAGTTCATCCAATGACTCAAAGACTTGCCCGACTAACTGCAGCTGGATGTATAAGGGTAACCTTCTCTCAAAACAACTAGCCTTCAGCTTTTCGGTTGCCACAACCACCTTAGCAAACCTAGACAACCCTATGAACTTAGAGAAAAACTCAGTAACAGACATACTCCCTATCTTAAGCTCTAGAAACTCATCAGCTTTCTATTTCTGAAGGAACACAGGATAAAACTTATTACAGTTCTGTTCTTGAAACACATCCCAATTGAACCCTGGTAAAGCCCTAATCATAGCCTCATTTTGTGGCCACCAAAGATCAGCTTCTCCTCTCAAATAGTAAACTTCATGGTTCACCTTAAGCTCTTCTAGACACTAAATTGCTCCAAAAAGCTTGTTAAATTCTTTCAACCATCCCTCTAGAATAGTTGGATTATGCTCTCTTTGGTAAGTGGGTGGCTTACTTTGAGAAATCTTCTTGAAAAGTTCCCCAGCAGGGTCATTATCATTTCCATTTCCTCTAGCAGCTAACTGTTCAGTTATAGTAGCTAATTACCTTACTACCTCATTCAGCTGATTATTGTTACATTCAGCCATTCTATTTCTCCTGTAGAGGGAAAAGACCTTTATATTAAATTATGTCTAACTCTAAGTTAGAACAACATAAACTTATAGCATAAAAAATTTTCTCATTTCGTCTCTCAAAAGAAGTTTTTAGAGCGAATGATTCACTTAGTTTTGATTGTTTGCACAACCATTAAAATAAGAATAAAGCATATAAGAAATAAAAATAATTCCCTTGGTTTAGTTTTGATTGTTTACACAACCATTAAAATAAGAATATAGCACATAAGAAATAAAAATAATTCCCTTGGTTCTACTCTACTTGAGGCTTCATTTCCTACAAGAATTCTTATTGATTAATTCCTTCTAACATTTTCAGATGGCTCACTGCCACTTATTCACAAAAATAAACAACAATCTAAATTGTCCAACAATCTAAACATTAACAACGCTAAACAGTATTAACTAACTTATGTCTATACAAAACTCCTAAACCTTAACATTGTCCTTTATGTCCTTCGACATCACATATTTCCTAGGTATAAACTCAGGATCATCCTTCACGTCGTCTTTTATATCCTCTTCCATGTCTTCATCCATATCTTCCTCAGGATCAAGCTTTTCTTCAACCTCAGAATCAGAAACCAAATCTACATACACAGGGATCACTGGATTTGGATTTTTGATCTCATAACACGAGTTATCCTTCGATTCATAACTTCGTGAACTAGAAGTAGTTTCCTTCACAACCATCTCATCACCTTCCTGATCACTTGGGCTTGGTGTGGGTGCAGTCTCCTCACTTGCATTCGACTCCTGGAACTCCTTCTCCTTCCTGGCAATGTAATCCTCCAGATACATCCAATCACAGCCCCACTGACCAACTGCATCTTTATATTTAGTGTAATTTAGAAGTCCTCTAGCAAAGTAAAAGTCACTAAACTTCGTCTTAATATCCAGGTAGGGTGGACGGTTAGGCAAACAATTAACAATTAAGGCCGACACATGGCCAGGTTGATCCCATTGCGGTAGCTTCAACACCGTACTCATGTACCAACAATAAAACTGTATCTTCCAGACATACTGAGGTGGACTTTCAAAGTCCTTCTTTTCCAATGTCCCCATTTGAAAGTCCTCACTAGGCATGCTATCTGAAATCCTGCACAACACTTAAGGCTAATGGATTATCCTTCCACAACAAAACCAAACTAACAGTTCTACAACAAAAGGTCTGGTGTTTAACAAACAATTTCTTTTACACATAGCTACTCACATAAGCAACATCTCAACACATGAACTTAAATGCATGAAATAACCGAAATAAAGTCTAATCTACATGCCCAAACTTCCTACCCAATCTCACCACATGATATTAAAGCAATAACACATAATACATACATGAATTTTTTGCATACCTGCACAAGCAATTAATTTTAAAACATTTACTTTTCAAAACTTTCTATCTTCGGAAACCACTATTTTTAAAAAATTTCCATTTCTAACAACTTTCCAAAATAAGAAATTCCTCTTTCCCAAAATAAAACTTAGGGTACCCCCAAAATAAAATTTATTTTATTTCAAAAACTAAGCTCTGGTAACCACTTTGTAACACCCTGGAATTTCCTAACCTTCTACTCTAGATTTTCCGAAAAAAATATTATAAATTGATACGAAACAAGGTGATAACTTCGAAGGTTTGATAATGGCTTCTAAGAATGATGCAAGTATGGGGGAAATAATGGCTTATGGAGATTCAAGGCTTTTGGGATCTTCAAAGACATCATGATGGGTGTATGGTGACACACGAAAATACTTGATCATTGAAACAAAGGAAAGAATGGCGGAATTAGGGGAATAAGATGGTTTTGCCTATGAGTTTTTTCCACTTCACTTAATAGGGTTTTCTCATTTTTAGGCATTGTGTATTTTATTTCTTGAAGTGTCTTAATCTTTATTTACAGCCTTATACGCATGGATAATAACTTCTTGAAGGTTTCTTGATTAAAAGATTGAATCTTGAAAGGTTTGTTGAAGATTTGAAGAAAAGTCACAAAATTGCGCAAATTTGGACGATATCCTATAGCGTCAATTTTGACGATTTTTGGTTGATTTGGGTAAATCATATTTTTTTGTAATTCTGGTTGTAATTTGTTGATTATCTTGATTAGTAAGGTATGAATAAGTTTGTTAGGATATTTTTTGTTTAGATATAGTTTGTTAGGATTTGTTAGCAAGTTGCATGACATGCAGTGATGAGGTGGCATCCTTATTTTGTGAGTCATGGATGAGTCACTACATTAAGACGATTTTTACCTATGTTGTGCGTGTATTTTTAGTCTACTTTTGTTAAGATTTTATTGATGATTATGACTATAAATAATCTCAACATTCGTTTGTAAAAATCCAGATTAGTGAATTCAATAAACATTATTGTTTAAGTTTTATTTGTTTTCTACAAAACAAACAAAAAAACCAAAGGTGTGGAAATTTTCGAGTGTGAGAAAATTTCGAACACTTTGAGAGTTGATGCTTAGGCTTTAGACTCTTGTGAGGATAATTTTAAGAATCGAGGGTACATAGCTTTAATCAATTCACAAAATTATTCGACCTAGATCGTTTTTCTTGGTGCTTGGATTTAGAGAAAACCGAACTAGCTTTCTATCTTTGTGAGTGGCGATTTTTCCATCAATATTCACATCAACTTTTGGTGCTCTCGTTGAGAGGACATCAATCCTCAAGGTTATTGGTATAATCTCACTATTGAAACAAGGTTAATCATGTCAGCTGATGAAGTGAATACTCCTAAGATCACTACTGAAGAATTGCACAAGGACATAGAGGAATTAAAGGCTATGTTTGAGGCCATCATGAAGGATTTTGCCGAAAAATTGAAATCACCTAGCAAGTCCAAGGGTGGAAGTAAAGGGGAGTTGGATTCTGGTTTTGATGATGAGTAAGCAAGCTCAAGAAGTGCACGTAAACCAAGAAAGCAATCATCAAGTTCTAGTAATGAAGAACCTATGAGTAGGCGCAAAAAGAAGGATAGGCCTAAGGATGATGATCGCAATCTTAAACTAGATATTCCTGAATTCAGTGGAAGTTTGGATCCTGAAAAGTTCCTGGATTGGCTAAGAAGGATTGAATGAATCTTCAAGTATAAAGAGTATGATGATAAAAAATCATACAAGATTGCAGAACTAAAGTTGACTGCTTAGCTAGTTTGTGCTTGAAGGTATGCAAAAGAAAAGAAAGAAGGATGGGAAGTCTAAAGTATGCACTTGGACGAAACTGAAGAAGGAGATGAGGAGACGTTTTGTTCCTCAGGATTACGAGCAAGGCAACTTTATAAAGATGCATACTTTAAAGCAAGATAAAAAATCAATTCAAGAATATACATCTGAATTCCTCAACTTGATCACCATCTGCGATCTAGAAGAAAAGGAGGATCATCAAGTTGCTCGTTATGTTGCTGGCCTAGATGAAAGAATAAGAGAAAAGGTGGAATTGCAACCTTCCTAGACTTTTGATGAAGTTTGCAAGGTTGCATCTAGGGTTGAGAAGCAATTTTCGAAAAAAACAGTTGCTTTTTTGAAACCCTTTGTGAAGAAGGAAGGTGATGTTGTTTCATTTGAAAAAAATTTCGATTCCACTTCAAAACCTCCTCTGTATATCAAGGATAAAGGCTCTGCTACTAAGCCTCCAAACCCTGATCAACGCACGTGCTTCAAGTCCAAAGATCAAGGTCATATCCAGAAGGATTGTTCTCATTCAAGAGTTCATACTACTCGAAATTGGGCAGATGATGAAAACTTTGAAGAAGAGGAGAATGAACGTTAACAACAGGAAGATGGCGTGAATTATGATACATAGGAAGAGGAGATTGAAGATATCACTCGTGAGGTGAATGGCCAGAGTTTAGTTCTCCAAAGAGCTTTGCAATCCAAAGTTGCACCACCTACAGAGAACCAGAGGGATAAGATTTTCATCACCAGGTGCAATGTTCTAGGAAGATTGTGTGATCTAATAATTGATTCAGGTAGTTGCACTAATGTGGTCTCTACTGTATTGATCAACAAACTGGAGATTCCCACCACTGAACATCCTCAACCTTACAAGTTACATTGGCTCAATAACACAAGTGATGTCAAGGTGAAAAAACAAGCTCTGGTTAATTTTAAGATTGGAAATTTCAATGTTCAAGTGCTTTGTGATGTATGTCCTATGGATGTGTGCCATATATTGCTTGAAAGACCATGGCAGTATGATAGATTTGTACAGTTTGATGGTGGAACAAATATATACATTATTATAAAACAGGCACAAGGGAAACCAGTTGCGTTGAAACCTTTGGAAGGCTCGAAATTTTCGAAGGATGTGCAATAAAAAGGGTGTTTTGTTGATTCATGACAAAGCGATGGTGCAAGAGGTGAAGAATTGTGAGAAGTTATATGTGTTAATGGCTAAGGAAGTGCAAGAGAAAGCAATGAGCATCCCTCATGAGTTGTGCCCCTTATTGCACGAATTTCAAGACATATTTCCTGATGAATAACCACCAGGGTTGCCACCCATCAGAGGAATTGAACATCAGATTGACTTGGTTCCTGGAGCTCAGATTCCTAATAAACCAGCTTACAGGTGCAATCCAGAAGAAACTAAAGAGATTAAACACCAGATTGAAGAATTAGTGGCAAGAGGGTATGTCAGGGAGAGTATGAGTCCATGTGCAGTACCAACATTGATTGTTCCTAAGAAGGGTGGGTCATGGAGAATGTGCATTGATTCTAGAGATGTGAACAACATCACCATCAAATACAGGTTTCCTATTCCTCGTTTAGATAATTTATTGGATGAATTGTTTGGCTCACAAGTGTTTACTAAGATTGATTTGAGGAATGGTTACCATAAAATACGAATGAAAGAGGGTGATGAGTGGAAAACAGGGTTCAAAACTAAACTAGGACTCTATGAATGGTTAGTTATGCCTTTTGGTCTTACTAACGCCCCTATTACTTTTATGAGATTGATGAATGAAGTTTTGAAACTTTTCATTGGGAAGTTTGTTGTTGTCTACTTGGATGATATACTGGTGTATAGTGCAAGTGTGGAAGATCATCTGCAACATCTGAGAGAAGTGTTCGAAACTTTGAGAAAGCAGAAGTTGTATGCTAAGCTCGAAAAGTGCTCGTTCATGGTCTCTAGTGTGACGTTTCTAGGTTGCATTATTTCTAAGGATGGTGTTTCAGTCAATCCTTCGAAAGTAGAAGCTATTAAATCATGGCCAGTTTCGAAATTTGTGACAAAGGTGCGAGCTTTTCATGGTTTAGCTTCTTTCTATAGAAGATTTGTGATTAGTTTCTCTTCTGTAGTAGCTCCTATGACCGAGTGTATTAAGCAGAACAAGTAGAAGTTTGAATGGACCAAAGATGCGCAAAAGGCCTTCGAATTGGTGAAGAAATTGCTTGGTCAAGCTCCTATTTTATCTTTACAACACTTTTCGAAACCTTTTGAAGTTGAGATAGATGCTAGTGGCGTGGGGATTGGTGCAGTGTTGGTTCAAGGTAAGCGGCCTATAGCTTATTCCAGTGAAAAATTGAACGGAGCAAGGTTGAACTACTCTACCTATGACAAGGAGTTCTATGCTATTGTTCGAGCATTAGATCGCTGGAGTCATTATCTGCGTCCAAGTCACTTTGTATTGCATTCTGATCATGAGGCTCTGAAGCATATCAATGGCCAACATAAACTCAATCCAAGACATGCTAAGTGGGTTGAATTTTTGCAGTCTTTTCACTTTTCATCAAAGTACAAAGATGGCAAATCTAATGTGGTTGCTGATGATCTATCAAGGAGGTATGCTTTGATTGGTGTTCTTAATTTCAAATTGCTTGGTTTGGAGTTAATTGCACAGTATTACGAGCAAGATGGAGATTTTGGTCCTATCTATTCACAACTTACGAAGGGATCAATGGGGTCTTATGTGCTACATGATGGATTCTTATTCAAAGGGAATCTACTTTGCATCCCTAAGTGTAGTATTCGTGAATTTCTCGTCAGAGAGGCGCATGGGGGTAGAATTACAGGTCATTTTGGCATTACAAAAACATTGACAATGTTGCAGGAACATTTTTATTGGCCTAGAATGATTGCAGATGTTGAAGCAGTAATCTCACAGTGTGCTGTTTGTCAGAAAGCCAAGGCATCCTTCCATCAGGGATTCTTCACACCATTGCTAGTGCCAGAAGCCCCTTGGGATGATATTTCTATGGATTTTATAGTTGTTTTGCCTAGGACTGCAAGGCAAAAGGATGCTATAATGGTTGTGGTTGACAGGTTTTCGAAGATGGCTCACTTCATACCTAGTCACAAGACTGATGATGCTGTGAATGTTGCAGAATTGTATTTTCGAGACATTGTTAGGTTACATGGGGTGCTGAAAACAATTGTAAGTGACAGGGACACGAAATTCATGAGTTATTTCTGGAAATCCTTGTGGAGTTTGATAGGCACGAAACTACTCTTTAGTAATTCTTATCATCCACAAACAAATGGTCAAACTGAAGTCACAAACAGAACCCTAGGCGTTCTACTTCGTGGATTGGTAAGCAAGACACAAAAGGACTGGGACTTGAAGTTAGCTCATGCAAAGTTTGCACCTACATATGCAACTAAGCATTCACCTTTTGAAGTTGTTTATGGAGTCAATCCCAAGCTACCTATTGATTTCGTGGTTATTCCCAAAGGTGAGCTCGTTCATAAAGATGCTTTAGCTAAAGTTGAATATATGCAGAAGTTACATGCACAAGTTAGAGCAAGAATTGAGCATGTGAATGATTTCTACAAGACAAGAGCTAACAAGCATAAAGTCAAACACACATACAAGGAAGGAGATTTGGTATGGTTACATCTAAGGAAGGAAAGATTTCCTAATCAAAGGAAAAATAAGCTAATGCCTAGGTGTGATGGACTATTCAAAATCGTGAGCAAGATAGGGGACAATGCATATAAACTCAAATTGCCAGGAGAATATGGTGTGCATGCTACGTTCAACATTGGTGATTTTTCTCCTTAATTATGTTCCTGATAATCAACTTCGAGGTTTCAGGAGAAACTTTCTTGAAGAAGAGGAGGATGATACGAAACAAGGTGATAACTTCGAAGGTTTGATAATGACTTCTAAGAATGATGCAAGTATGGGGGAAATAATGGCTTATGGAGATTCAAGGCTTTTGAATCTTCAAAGACAACATGATGGGTGTGTTTGGTGACACACGAAAATACTTGATCATTGAAACAAAGGAAAGAATGGCGGAATTAGGGGAATAAGATGGTTTTGCCTATGAGTTTTTTCCACTTCACTTGATAGGGTTTTCTCATTTTTAGGCATTGAGTCTTTTATTTCTTGAAGTGTCTTAATCTTCATTTACAACCTTATACACATGGATAATAACTTCTTTAAGGTTTCTTGATTAAAAGATTGAATCTTGAAAGATTTCTTAAGGATTTGAAGAAAAGTCGCAAAATTGCGCAAATTTGGACGATCTCCTATGGCGTCAATTTTGACGATTTTTGGTTAGTTTGGGTAGATCATATTTTTGTGTAATTCTGTTTGTAATTTGTTGATTATCTTGATTAGAAAGGCATGAATAAGTTTGTTAGGATATTTTTTTTGTTTATATATAGTTTGTTAGGATTTGTTAGCAAGTTGCATGACATGCAGTGATGATGTGGCATCCTTATCTTGTGAGTCATGGATGAGTCACTAGATTAGGACGATTTTTGCCTATGTTTGGCGTGTATTTTTAGCCTACTTTTCTTAGGATTTTGTTGATAATTATGACTATAAATAATCTCAACATTAGTTTTTAAAAATTCAGATTAGTGAATTCAATAAACATTATTGTTTAAGTTTTATTTGTTTTCTACAAAAAAAAAAAAAAAAAAAAAAAACCAAAGGTGTGGAAATTATTGAGTGTGAGAAAATTTCGAACACCTTAAGAGTTGATGCATAGGATTTAGACTCTTGTGAGGATAATTTTAAGAATTGAGGGTGCATAGCTTTAATCAATTCACAAAATTATTCGACCTAGATCGTTTTTCTTGGTGCTTGGTTTTAGAGAAAACCGAACTAGCTTTCTATCTTTGTGAGTGGCGATTTTTCCATGAATATTCACATCATAAATACTTATGAAATATAATTATTAAAACTTCTAATTGATGAGGGAAAACCAAAGCACTAGTGCCACTGTGATAACAGCTAAGGCATTTATCAAAGTACTACAGCGGAAGTCTTAAAACCAAAACAAACTTTAAACATGAACACAAAACAATCTCAAAACTAAAATCAAACCAACTTAAAACTTTATTACACTTCGAAACCATCATAATGACCCTTAAAAACCAAAACTTAAACTTTGAAAATAAAATAACATCCAATAATAGTAGTTAGATCACTCCATAAGCAATAAAAATAAGAACTACAAAGACTGCACGGCAAGCACTCTCACTCTAGCTCAACATTAAATGACTTATGCCCACTTGTACCTAAGGATGGTCATAGGTCCAAAACTCGCCCCAGACCCTGTGGACCCGGTCCATGTATAAGGGTCTTGGGTCCAATATTTTTAGACCCATTGGGTCTGCGGCAGATCTAGGTCTAGGGTTAATTGAATGGGTCTGGGTCTCAATAATTTGGACCCAGACCAACTCTAGACCCGCCCCATGGACCCATTAACTTTTTTTTTAGTATATATATAATATAATATAATATAATATAAAATAAACAAGTAAAAATCTTTAATGTTCTTGTATGTAATTAATATATAATTATCTCGTATATGACCTCGTATGTAACTAATCTAAGCTCGTATGTAATTAATCTGATTTATTAGAATTCATTTTGGTTTAGGCTATTTTAATCTTATCTCGTAATTGTACAGAGAATTGATATTGTATTTACTAGATAAGTTCATTAAAATAATACGATTTAATTTTGTGGCAATAACTGCTATGTAACTTAGACTTATTCATATACTCGCCAGACCCACTAGACCCATCAGACCAACCAGACCCATAGGGTCTGGGTAAGGGTCTAGATTTTTTAGACCCAGTGGATTTGAGGCGGATCTGGATCCATACCCCAAAATCAAGGTCTGGGTCTGGGTCCAGCCAAACCCGCCCCATGACCATCCCTACTTGTACCTGTAGCTTTTCTTATTCTAGACAACTACTCGCCAACAAGTGGGTCATCGTAGGGCCAAGTCCAAGACAAAGCCATGTACACAAAACAAACAGTCAGCAAAGCTGAGTACATAACTACTAAAGAGTATGCAACAAGAACAACATAAATTAAAATAAAACATACATACATCTTACCATTGATAATCCTTCACCTGTGCATAGACTCAACATAAACAAATTAATTATTATATTTAAACATTGGATTTCGCATCGAACGGGTTTCGTTTCCTTTAAAATCGCCCTAATGGGCACCAACTTGGGTGCAACTCCAATAAGGTGTTACCTATGTCACATAAAATGACGGAATTCCAGTGCATTAAAAATATAAACGAGTACAACGTCTTGTACTCCAATTAGAAGTCATAGATCACTGTTCCATACGACACCCCCCATTGTTCATACTCAAGGTATATACGTTCCAAGAGTTTTGGTGCGAATCCTCTTACATTTTACGTGATTAACCGGTTTAACAATGTCATGACTCACATACAACATCACATAAAAGCATGCATAAAGTTAAGCAAGCCATATTAATTATCTTTGATTTAAAGTGATTCTAAAAATAATCTTAGGTGTGTCCTTTAACTAAACTAAACTTCCTTTACCACACATTAACTGTGAGTGGCTAACTATTACTTTCTCCTTGACCACACATTAAACTGTGGGTGGCAACATGTGTATAATAATCGCTCATTAACTTTTTTTTATTACGTGAATAAAATTCACAGCCTACTTTTCTTGTTGATTAAGTAACTAACCAACTTAAATAACTTCCTTTCGTCTTCAATAAGCTATTGGCCAATTTAAACCGAATATAACATTTCAATTTAATCTTGAAGAATTTATATTGCTAAAAACATGGAATATCAAAATAATATAAAGAGTTTTTTTTATATGGTGCCCCTGGGTATGGGGTTTTCTACGTTGTGCCTTCCCAAATTAAAACTTCCACATGATGCCCCTAAGGTTCATTAAGTGACTAAGCCATGACCTTTTGTTAAAAATGTCACAATTTCAATCTTAATTTGGTGGCTCATACGCCTCTGTTCATGGTCCATACTCTTACAATTTTCCTTGCAATTAAAGTGCACTATGAGCACTATGGTTCATACAACAAATAATTTACTTGCATTTAATATTTGTTTAAGTACAAGGTAATGGCATAGTAAATAATTGAACATTAGGGGCACCACATGGAAGTTTTAATTTGGGAGGGAACAGCATAGAAAACCCAATACCTCAGGGGCACAATGTAGAAAACCCTAATATAAAATCATATTTCTTATAAAAATTTGTCATGCATGTCAACTCACAATCCAATCAAGCACAACAACATGACATATAAGATCAACTAAGCATATATTCTAGTTTCTATGTTTGTCTTTAGTACTTACGTACCTTACAAAGTAGTGGTGATCCGCCACAACTCCTAAAAGTCGACTATTTCGAAGTTTCCTACATAGAGAAAACCGAAACTAGGTTAAAACCTTGTTGACTAAGTTCTACAACAACTGTAAATTAACTTTTTACATTGGAAACTTGTCCAACACATTCCCTATATGGTCTCTATTGAATTCCATACTTTACTTTAATTTTTCTATTGCAAAACACATGATTTTCGGTAATTTTCCAAAAATGGCAGCTTTGCAAATCTTCTTAAAAACTCTCTTAAACTTTTCTAAATATCATATTTTTATCATAAAACACTATAGTTATGTCCTATGATCAATATACAATACTTAGATGCATTAAAACTAATTACAACTTACTATATTACATGTTACTATTTTTATTGGGCATAAACAAGTGTTAATAAAAATTTACAGCTTTGTAATTCATCTAAAACTCATTAAAAACTCATAAAAACACCATAAATTCATCATAAAAATCTTTTACAATCCACTAACATCATTATGAAACAAATCTATGCTTTAGAATAATTTTTCATAAACCAAAACATGTTCATCATATTTATTCTATTGATTTTCATCACTACAAAATTTGGACAGCAATATAATTCTTCTTTAAAGCCTTTAAAAATCAATCTAAACTTCATAAAATCATCATAAATTCACCCATCAACAATTCATAATCATAATATTGAAGTTTAAATCATTAAAACCCATAAACATCAAGAATTTCATAATTTTATAAACCCTAATCTAAAATTTCATGAACAACAAATTAATTCATGCTTTAAAATAAATCATAATTTCATAAAACATGATTAATCATAAATATAAACATGAATTTGCAAGATTGAATCAAAAAGAAAGAGGAATAATTTTTTTATTTTTTTATTAGAGTTATGAAAAGGGGAGAAAAGGGGTCGGCGAGAAAAGCAACAAAGTTTTTTTTCCCCTTCGGAAATTTCCGAACACAAATTTTTTTTGTTCGAACTCCCCCCCCCCCCCCCCCCTGTTTTTTTTTNCCCCCCCCCCCCCCCCCCCGGTTTTTTTCTCTCTTTCTTTCTAAACTTTTGGAATCCTAAATCACCAAGTTGCAAAATAAATCTGAAAATTGGGGTTTTAAGGAGTATTTATAGGCCCCAAAGTAGGATATGTGTAATCCCACAAATATCCCTAATGCTTGAAATTACTTTTATGCCCTTGTTTTAAAATAATTTAGGAAACTCTAAAAATTCTATTTTTAGAAACTTTGCAAAATGTTTCATAAAACATAAAATATTATTTATAAACACAAAATAATTGTTTTGATTAAAAGTTATTTAAATTCTTTTGTTTAATATTCTTGTTCAATATAATTTCTCAATAAAAGTACTAAAAGCATACGTATAAAATACGAAAATAATTCCTGGAAATACGTGAAAATACAGGGTATTACATATGCAGTTGTAGCGGTTCTAAGCCAAAAAAAAGGAGAAGGTTCTACATGCAATCTATTATGCTAGAAATACAGGCTGTCGCACACCTCTCACAAATAATAACCTAACAGTAGTAATTAATGTAGCTAGGAAAGTAGGGATCGAATCCTCAGGGGAGCGATTAAATTCTATTAGCTCTAAAAAGACTAGATCGTATAAGGAGCCTTTGTGGAAAATTCTAATAAAGTTACTAAAAACTAAAGATAAACTAAAACTAAGGAAAATAATGGGGAAAATTACAAATGAAACTCTAATAATGGAAACCTAGGGCAGTCGGTTCACTATGAACAATCAACAAACTCATAAAACATTCATTAATCACTTCATTAACCTTCATTGAACTAGGGTTCACTAATTCTCTCATACTTAGACTCTCTCAAAACTCCTTTACCTCGCCCGCATAAATTCGTTTTGCCTACTATTCAGTGGTCTTATTGTGGTAATCTTACCTCTCCGCCTCGATTTCGACAATTACCTAACTCACAACTAAATCTGGCCACAATTTAATTGCAATCAATAGAAATAAATAATAGGAATTCAACTAATAATTAAGAATCAATTAACGAACATAAAAGTAGTTCACAACATGTTCATAGGTCCCCTATCCCTAGAAAAGAAGACTACTCACACATAATTATGAAAACTAAAACAAAAACTAATTCAATAAACATGATCATGAATATAAATTAATTAAAATAAGAAATTAAAACTAAACTAATTACTAGAGAATTAAACTAATTAACTAATCTAACAAAGAAAATTAAACTAAATTAGAAATTAACAAAACTAAAACAAAAACTAAAATCTAAAAAAAATTGGGAAGGGAAAAGGAAAGAGATTACCAAAGAAAACTTGAAGTTCATTAATTGAAAGTTTTTTCTTGATGAACAACTTAATTACTTCTAAAATTCTAGAGAGAGAAAGAGTTTAGGATTCCAAAATCTAAAAAGTGCTTCTAAAACTAGTTAGGGTTGTGCCCCACTAACATAACCTGTTTATACTAATTGGGCTTTGTGTTAATAAAAGCCACGAGCAAAATCGCGAGCGAAAATCGAGCGGATCACCACACGAGCATCTTGCGCCCGCAGCTTTCAAAGGGAGTTTCCTCCTTGCGCCCGCAGCCTCAATATTATGCTACTTCTGAAAAGCCCATTCTATGTTGCGCCCGCATAGAACTACAACGTTTTAGGGGCTGCGCCCGCATGGGCTATATTAAGCGACATTTTGACGATTTATTGAGTTCTTTGCTCGATCCCTTCGAATCTCGTTCGTATTTTCTCATAACTTGGCATGCATCTTGAGGCAAGTACATTTTGACTCGTTTTTACTTCTAGTGACTTCATAAATCCCTATTACGCTCCTGTAACATATAAAACAAACCGAAAACCACGCGTAATAACCGAGGAAGCATAAAATAACCATAAAAAGCTCTTTAAATCAACTAAAACCACAAAAACCGCTCCAATATATAACTTAACATCGAGACTACATTTACTTCAAGTTTTTCTTCCATTATAGCACTATGTTGTTGTAGACTTTAGACATTTAACTCGACCTTTGCTTGACAACTTTTTAGTAAAAACTCATAAAAACTTGCAAAATTAAGGGTAAAAACGCGCGAAATTAGATCGCACTCTACCCAACTTAAGAATCGAGTTACGTCCTTGTAACTCTACTATTCAGAAATAACTCTGCATACTTTTCTCTCATTATATCTTCAGCCTCCCAAGTAGCTTCTTCGGTTTCTTGGTTAGACCACAACACCTTCACTATTTTGACTCTTTTCCTACGAGTATCCGAACCTTACTATCCGGGATCTTAATTAGCTTTTCTTCATAGGTTAAACTCTGGTCTAACTCTATTATTTCAGGTTGTAATACATGTGAATCATCCAGAACATATTTTCTTAGTTGAGACACCTGAAAGACATTGTGAACTTTGCTCAACTCCATTGGTTACGCTAGCTTATAGGCAACTTTTCCAATGCTTCGCAAGATCTCATAGGGTCCTATATATTTCGGGCTTAATTTCCCCTTCTTTCCGAACCTCATTACACCTTTCATTGGTGATACTTTAAGTAGCACCTTATCACCAACTTCAAACTGAACTTCTTGGCGTTTTTAGTCTGCATAAGACTTTTGTCTATCTTGTGCTGCTTGAATATTTGCTTGTATCACCCTTACTTTATCAGTGGTTTCTTCAATCAATTGAGGTCCTATAATCAATGTCTCACTTATGTCACTCCAACATAAGGGACTTTTGAACTTCATTCCATACAAGGCCTCCAAAGGTGCCATCCCAATACTTGCATGGTAGCTATTGTTGTATGAGAACTCAATAAGATCTAAACAATCCTCCTAATTTCCTTAAAAATCCATTACACAAGCTCTTAGCATGTCCTCCAAAGTTTGTATGGTTCTCTTCGTTTGTCCACCGGTTGCTTGATGGAAAGCTGTACTCATTTTATACGTTGTACCAAAGTTCTCCTAGAAAATTTTCCAGAATTTCGAAAGAAACCTAGAATCCCTATCTGACACGATATCCTTTGGAACTCCATGTAGCCTCACAACATGCTTTATGTACGCCTTTGCAAGTTGTTCCATCCTCTAAGTCTCCTTCATTGGTATAAACACCGTTGACTTAGTAAGCCTATCCACCACAACACATATGGTATCATCTTGATTCCTCGACTTAGGCAAGCAAGTTACAAAGTCCATTGATATACAATCCCGTTTCCATCCTGGTATTTCAAGTGGTTGGATTTCTCCTTGTGGTCTTTTATGCTCAAATTTCACTTTTTGACAAGTAAGACACTTGCTCACAAATTCAACCACTTCCTTTTTCATCCTAGGCCACCAATACACCTTCTTCAAATCCTTATACAACTTATCGCCTCCAGGATGCATTGAATATCGTGTTTTATGACCTTCCTCCATGATTCTGCGTTTCAGATCTTAGCACTTCTGTGGCACACGCCATTTTCCTTTATATCTTAAGCTTCCATCCTCATGGATCTTAAAGTCCATAGCCTTTCCTGCTTTTAATTTCTCCTTTATTCTATCCAATTTCACATCTTCCTCCTGGTTCTCCTTAATCTCCTCAATTACTGTTGGTTGGATACTAAGATTACAAAGTATTCCTTCCAACTCCCCCACCTTCACTATTTCCAAGTTCATTCTCTCCACGTCTCTATATAGTTCATTAGCGACCACTAAAGTATTCACTTCGTGCTTCGTTTTATGGCTTAAAGCATCCGCTACCACATTAGCCTTCCCTTCATGGTATTGGATATCTATATCGTAATCCTTGATCAACTCAAGCCATCTCCTTTGTCTCATGTTTAAATCTTTTTGAGTGAAAAAAGTACTTTAAGTTCTTGTCGTTCGTATAGATTCTACACTTTACTCCATACAAGTTATGCCTCCAAATCTTTAAAGCAAACATAATTGCTGCTAGCTCAAGATCGTGAGTAGGATAGTTTTCCTCGTATGGCTTCAATTGTCTTGAAGCATATGCAATCACCTTTCTATTTTGCATTAAAACAAATCCCAAACCATTTTTAGAAGCATCGTTGTACACATCATAAGAATCACTTCCATCTGGCAAAGTCAGCACCGAAGCTGTAGTCAAACGCTTCTTTAAGGTCTGAAATGCCTCTTCACACGTATCACTCCACACAAACTTACAGTCTTTCTTCATTAACGATTTCATTGGCTTAGCAATTCTCGAAAAGTCCTTCATAAACCTCCTATAATAACCTACTAATCCTAAGAAACTCCGTACATCCGTCACATTCTTAGGCGTAGGCCACTCCTTTACTACTTCAATCTTAGCTGGATTAACTTCAACACCCTCATTTGACACGAAATGTCCCAAGAATGCTACCTTCTCCAACCAGAACTCACATTTTGAGAACTTAGCATTCAATTTATTCTCCCTCAATGTCATCAAAATTGTCCTTAAATGTTTTACATGCTCCTCTTTACCCTTAGAGTACATCAAAATGTCATCAATGAACACAACCACAAACTTATCCAAGAACCGTTGAAAGATCCTATTCATTAGCTGGATGAAAATTGTTGGCGCATTAGTTAACCCAAAAGGCATAACAGTGAACTCATAGTGCCCATACCTCGTATGAAAAGCCGTTTTTTATATGTCCTCATTAGCAATTCTCAACTGATGATATCCTGACCTCAGATTAATTTTTGAGAACACAGTAGCTCATTTCAATTGATCAAAAAAGTCATCAATCCTCGGTAAAGAATACTTGTTCTTGATTGTCACCTTATTCAACTCCCTATAGTCAATACACAACCTCAAACTCCCATCTTTCTTCTTTACAAACAGCACTGGTGCTCCCCAAGGTGAAGTACTAGGCCTAATGTAACCCTTCTCCAACAACTCCTGTAACTTCTCTTTCAGCTCGCTCATTCCTGCAGGTGCCATTCTATATGGTGCTTTGGAGATAGGTGTTGTTCATGTAACTAAGTCTATGGTAAAGTCGATCTATCGTTTCGGAGGCATTCCCGGAATCTTTTTCGGAAACATGTCCAGAAAGTCCCTCACTACCTCGATGTCTCAGGCTTAGCAGACTCAACATGATCTACATCCCTTACACTACAAAGTTTAATTGAAAAACCTCTCTTCACAAATCTAGCAAACCTCATTACTGACACTATTTTGTTGTGTTTTGGCCTTCCTGCCCTCCAATAGCTCACTTTCTTACCCTTATTAACTAATGAGATCTTTTGTGGCTCACACAAGATCTCAGCCTTATGCTCACTCAACCAATCCATCCCCAGAATCACTTCCGATTCACCTAAATCAAACTCAATCAGGTTAGCCTTAAACTCCACTCCCTCAATTTCAATTGGAACATCCAAAAATCTCCTTGAACACTGTACTTCTTGTCCTGATGGTAACACTATTGACATATCTATTGTATCTACTTTCCCCAACACAAGCATTAACTTTCCCAAAATCTTAGTGGATACAAAAGAATATGTTGCACCAGAATCAAACAAAACATTAACAGGAAGAGAGTGAATAGAGAAAGTACAGTATTTACATCCTTACTAGCATGAGCTTCACTTCGAGCCATCACATTCAGCTTTCCAGTATTCGAGGTCTTAGTCTGACCTATCCATTTCTATTTTCGGCTTGAGGCGTTGCCTTTTCTCCCATATTTCCTTGGAAACCCTTCTGCTGACCCACAGAGGAGTTCCCTTTGAATTGAGAACCTTGCCCTTCCTTTCCCTTGTTCTTGGAGATGAAATCATACTCACGGTGTCCAAATTAGTTACACAAACGACAACTCATTGGGTTCCCAGCACAGTTCTTTCCCGGGTAATTGTTAGGACACTTCTTGAAGATGTACACACAACCTCCTTGATTAGCCATCTAAGCTCTATTCCCATTTCCATTAGCAGGCTTCCCTAAGTTTCCCCTGTTACCCTGGAAGTTATTGTTGAAACGAGGTTTCTTAAATCCACCATGACTCCCTTGTTGGTTGAAGTTTCCTCCACCATCCTTTCTTTTCTCCCCCGTCTCTCCTTCCTTTAGCACCTCCTTCTTCTTTTGGTCTAGGGCATACAGATGTGCAGCTCTACCATATAGTTCATCCAATGACTCAAAGACTTTCCCGGCCAACTACAGCTGGATGTCTAAGGGTAATCCTCTCTCAAAACAACTAGCCTTCAACTTTTCGGTTGCCACAGCCTCCTTAGCCAACCTAGACAACTCTATGAACTTAGAGTAAAACTCAGTAGCAGACATACTCCCCATCTTAAGCTCCAAAAACTCATCAACTTTCTGTTTCTGAAGGAACACAGGACAAAACTTGTTGCGGATCTGTTCCTGAAACACATCCCAATTGAACCCTGGCAAAGCCCTAGTCACAGCTTCATTTTGAGACCACCAAAGATCAGCTTCTCCTCTGAAATAGTAAACTGCATGGTTCACCTTACGCTCTTCTAGAAACTTAAATGCTCCAAATAACTTGTCAAATTTTCTCAACCATCTCTCTAGAATAGTTGGATTGTGCTCTCCTTGGTAAGTGGGTGTCTTTCTTTGAGAAATCTTCTTCAAAAGTTCCCTGGCAGGGTCATTACAATTTCTATTTCCTCTAGTAGCTAACTATTCAGCTACAATAGATAATTGCCTCACTACATCATTCAGCTGATTGTTGTTACGTTCAACCATTTTATTTCTCCTTATAGAGGGAAAAAACCTTTATATTAAACTATGTCTAACTCTAAGTTAGAACAACATAAATTTATAACATAAAACATTTTGTCATTTCGTCTCACAAAAAAAGTTTTCATTCTTTTAGAGCGAATGATTCACTTTGTTTTGATTGTTTACACAACCATTAAAACAATAATAAAGCACATAAGAAATAAAAATAATTCCCTTGGTTCTATTTTTACTCGAGGCTTCATTTCCTAAAAGAATTGACTCATTTATTATTTCATTCGCATAAGAATTCTAATTGATTAATTCCTCCTAATATTTCCTGATGGCTCACTGTCACTTATTCACAAAAATAAACAACAACCCAAAATGTCTAACAATCTAAACAGTAACAATGCTAAACAATATTAACTAACTTATACCAATAACAAAACTCCTAAACTTTAACAATATCCCATTTTGTCCGTTGACATTACATATTTCTTAGGCATAAACTTAGGGTCATCCTTCGCATCGTCTTCCATATCCTCCTCCATATCTTCATTCACATCTTCCTCAGGATCAAGTTCTTCGTCATCCTTAGAAATAGATACAAAATCTACATACACCAGGATCACTGGATTTGGATTCTCTATCTCCTTGCACGAGCTATCCCTCGACTCATAACTTCGTGAACTAGAAGTAGTTTCCTTCACAACCATCTCATCATCTTCCTGATCACTTGGGCTTGGTGTGGGTGGGGTCTCCTCACTTGCATCCGACTCCTAGAACTTATTCTCCTTCCTTGCAGTATAATCCTCTAGACACCTCCAATCGCAGCCCCATTGCTCATTTGCATCTTTCATTTGGTGTAAATTGTAAGTCCTCCAGCAAAGTGAAAGTCACTGAACTTCGCCTTAATATCCAGGTAGGGTGGATGGTTTGGCAAACAACTAACAATTAGGGCCGACACATAATCAGGTTGGTCCCACTACGGTAGCTTCAACACCGTATTCATGTACCAACAATAAAATCGTATCTGCCACATATATTGGGGTGGACTTTGATCTCATAGTCCTTTTCCAACATCCCCATCTGAGTATCCTTAATAGGCATGCTATCCAACATCCTGCACAACACTTAAGACTAATGGACCAACCTTCCCACAACAAAACCAAACTAACAGTTTTACAACAAAAGGTCTGGTGGCTAACATAAAATTTCTTTTACACATAGCTACTCACATAAGCAACATCTCATCACATGTACTTAAATGCATGAAAGAACAGAAACAAAGTCTATCCTACATGCCCAAACTTCCTACCCAATAACACCACATGATATTAAAAGCAATAACACATAATACGTACCTGAATTTCTTGCATGCCCGCACAAGTAATTAATTTTAAAAACTTTCTATTTTCGAAAATTACTATTTTTTAGAAAAATTTCCATTTCCAATTACTTTCCAAAATAAGAAATTCCTTTTTCCCAAAATAAAACTTAGGGTATCCCCAAAAATAAAATTTTATTTTATTTAGAAAACTAAGCTCTAGTAACCACTATATAACACCCTGGAATTTCCTAACTTCCTTCTCTAAATTTTTTGGAAAACATATAATAAATATTAATGAAATATAATTATTAAGACTCTTAATTAACGAGGAAAAACCAAAGCCTTACCGCCATCGTAATAACGGCTAAGGCATTTATCAAAGTACTACATCGGAAGTCTTTAAAACCAAAACCAATTTAAAACTTGAACTCAAAATCAATCTCAAAACTAAAATCAACCAACAACCAAAAGAAAATCAACTTAAAACTTTATTACACTTCAGAGCCATATTATTGGCCCTTCAAAACCAAAAACTTAAACTTCGAAAATAAAAAAACATCCAAATAATAGTTAAATAACTCCATAAGAAAATAAATTAAGAAACTACGAAGACTACACAGCAAGCACTCTCACTCCGGCTTAGCATGAATGACTAATGACCACTTGTACCTGTAGCTTTTCTTATTCTAGACAACTACTCCAACAAGTGGGTCATCGTAGGGCCAAGTCCAAGACAAAGCCATGCACACAAAACAAACAATCAACAAAGCTAAGTATATAACTACTAAAGACTATGCAGCAAGACTAAGATAAATTAAAAATAAAAACATACATATATCTTACTGTCGACAACTCTTCACCTGTGCATAGACTCACTTAAACCAATTAATTATTATATCTAAACTTTGGATTTCGCATCCAACGGGTTTCCTTTCCTTTAAAATCGTCCTATCGGGCACCAACTTGGGAGATTTAAGGAATTAATTTTGTATTTTTATGCGTAGGATTTTATCTATGTGTAATAACCCATATTTTCACGTATTTTAAGGAAATAATTTTGTATTTTTATACGTAGGATTTTAATATTTTTATTGAGATTTGTTTCAATAAGAATATTAAACAAAGGAATTTAAATAAATTTAAATAATTATTTTGTGTTTATAAATAATATTTATGTTCTATAAAATATTTTGAAAGGTTTCTAAAAATAGAATTTTTAAGAGTTTCCTAATTTATTTTAAGGCAAGGGCATAAAAGTAGTTTCCACTATTTTGGATAATTATGGGCTTTCACCAAATCTTACTTTGGGGCCTATAAATACCCCTTAAAACCCAATTTTAAGATTTCAACTTGCAAATTAGTGATTTACGATTTCAAAATTTAGAGAGAGAAAGAGAAGGAAAAAAAGAGAGAAGAGTCCGAAAAAAAAAGAAAAAAAATTTTATTTGGTGTTCGGTTTTTGGCCAAGAAAGAAAAAAAAAGTGGTCGCTTTTCCCCGCCGGAGCCCCGCCTGCTCCGTCACCGTCGCCTGCTGTCGTCCGCCGGCCACGTTGCTCCTCCCCCACTTGGTATATTTTCGAACTTATACAAAAAAATTTCTTCCTCTTTATTTTTGATTACATTTTGCAAACTCATGTTTTTATTTATGATTAATCATGTTTTCATAAGTTTCAATCATGTTTTATGAAGTTATGATTTGTTTTAAAGCATGAATTAATTTGTTGTTCATGAAATTTTGAACTAGGGTTTATAAATTGATGAATGATTTTTATGAAATTTAATGATTTGAACTTCAATATTATGATCATGAATTGTTGCTGGGTGAATTTATGATGATTTTATTAAGTTTAGATTGATTTTTAAAGGCTTTAAAAATAAAATAAATTGCTGTCAAAATTTTGAAATCATGAAAATCAATAGAACAAATATTATGAACATGTTTTGGCTTATGAAAAATTATTCTAGAGCATAGGTTGGTTTCATAATGATGTTAGTAGATTGTAATAGAGTTTTATGATGAATATATAATGTTTTTATGAGTTTTTCATGAGTTTAAAGTTAATTAATAAATCTGAAGATTTTATAAAAGCAAGTTAAAACAAGTTTTCAGTGTTCATATTATGCTAGTATGATCACATCATAATTCTATAATCGTATATATGATTTTTAGTATGTTTCATGAAGTTTAAAAGTGATTTTAAGCATGTTTAACATGCTTTCCAGATTTTGTAAAGTGAATAATTAGTGTTTTAAAGTATGTAATTAGCATGTATTAATCGTATAAGTTAAGTATTACATTGTATGATTGATTTGTGTTGTTTTTGAGGTTTTTCAAGGAGTTTTGACTATTTTAAATTGCTGTCCACTTTTCTAAAGTGACATAAAATGTATGTTGAGGTTTTATACACTACAAAAAAAATTGATTTTAGGGACGGACCAAATCCGTCTCTAAACACCAAAAATCCGTCACTAGACAAGCTTAGAGACGGATTTAGAGATGGATTGCTTCCGTTACTGACTTTGTCGTCGCTAATTTGAATTAGTGACGGATTACTTTTCTTCCGTCACTAAAGTAGGGACGAAAATATTCCGTAACTAAAATCCGTAGCAAGTCTGGTCACCGGGTTTAGTGACGGATGGTTAAAATCCGTCACTAAAAGTAGGGACGGATTGCTAAATTCCGTCTCTACTTTTAGTGACAGATTGCTAATTTCCGTCTCTACTGGTAGTGACGGATTGCTGAATTCCGTCTCTACTTTTAGTGACGGATTTTAAAAATCCGTCCCTAACTTTGGAAACAATTGCCTACTACCTATCTAATGTTAGTGACGGATTTTTTCTATCCGTCTCTAATTTAAAGAGACACTATCCACAATTGTCTTCCAATCAAAGTGATTAAACCTGTAAAAATTTGTTTGTAACGGATTTGACACAATTATTTTAACAACACAACATAAACAAAGATAATAGATAAATACACTAGTATAAATATATATATACATAATACATTTTTTAAGACCGTTAGGCCTATTGTTGAACATTCAAGGCATATACACCAACTATGCATTGCAACAACAAAAGCAATGCCTAGAGCTCCTAATTAATCACAATGCCTAAATATCATAAGCTCCAACTGTCCGGACATCAAAAAATACAAGGGGCAGTGAGCACACTACTAGGGTAAGCTTCCAAAATTTTGAAGGTGATGTTGAAGCTTCCAAAATTTGCCAGGTGATTTAAAAGCTTCCAAAATTTGCCAAGCTACATTTGAAGGCTTTAAAGCCTACGATGTAGAGCACTAACCCAGCTAAAACAACAAAAATCATGTACACAACCTACATGACCAAATATGTAGGTGTTCTCCACAACCAACACATATATAAAATGGGCTTAGTTTAAGATTACTTTGGATTCAAATTTCAGTTTAGTTTGAAGTTATTTTGATTTGGGGTTTTTTGTGGTTGTTAATTTGCTGCTTAATGGTTTGATTAGCTCATTTTGCTGCTTTAGTGGTTGTTAATCACTGTTTAGTGGTTGCTCTAGTTTCAATTAATCACTGTTTTAGTGGTTTTTAATTTGTTGCTAATGGTTTGATTAAGCTCATTTTAAAATGATTTTGCTGAATTGATTTGGTTTAATGTGGTTCTACAGCCTCCTTTTCTTCACCCATATTTGGGGATTTTGATTTCAAAAGGTAATTGAAGATTGCCCTTTTTCAATTATGGGTTTTGATTAGGGGTGTTTTTTGGTAATTAATTAAATTTTTGGTGGAAATTCATTTGCATGTAACTTTCTAACATCAGTAATTTCAGGGGTGTTTTAGTTTTTGTTGTTGTTTGCAAGTGGTTTGGAGGTAATTTAGGTCTTCTTTGCGTTTTGTACTCCATCGCCCTGACGTTTTGCATCCAATTAACACTGACTCTCAAATTCTGCTAATGACTCAAGGTTTGTTCTATTCTATTTGTGTTTTAGAGTTGGGAATTAAACTTAGAGAATTTTAGTAGTAACATGGTGAGGTACATAATCAAGAAGTTTTTCGTGTTTCATGGCTTGATCATTCTATTGTTTTGATTGTGTTTTTGATGATCTACATCTTATGCTCATACACCATTATCTTTGAACTAGAATGATAAATGGTCTATTTGTTTTAGGTAAGCTGCAAAAACTAGCCCTTTCTACTAGTATGAAGTTGATGTCGTTTTTTTGCAAATGTATTGTGTATGCGCAATTAACTTGAGTTCTATATCGAAGATATCAAATAAAACGGGTTGAGTGACCTAAATACATTATTGGTCGAATAATGTTGGTGTCTACTACGCTAGTGGTTCCCTTCTCAGCTCACCTATGTCCCTATCTCTACTTGACTCCACGAGCAATAGCTTCTTGGTATAGCATTGGTAGCTTTGGCAATCCATTATGGAGTTTATATTCCCTAGACTTAGGTCGAAAATATATAAAAAGCTAGAGGCAGATTTAGTAATGCTTCAACTCTATTCAAGTTCCTTATTTGTTATGGCACATTATTACCTGTGACATTCTCTAGCATGCTATTTTTGCTTATAAAACCCTAACTACTGACCACTTTTTTGTACTCCATTCATGGTTTACAGAATTTTTTTATTAGGAGCAATAGGATGGAGGACACACCATTATATCGTGGGTGGATGTATGAAAGACTAAACGGACAATTCCTTAGTTCAACATATGCTAAAAAAAGTCGATGAGTTTATATATGTAGCTTGTCAAAAAGATAATGTCATGGTAGAGGGGCTCTTAAAGTGTCTTGTGTTAAAATGTCGAAATATTCCTACCGTCTTCCGGACGAAGTAAAGTTGCATCTTTATAGGATGGATTTCGACCAAACTACCACAAATGGACCTTTCATGGGGAAGATGACCTCCACAATGCAACTGCAAATGGTAGGACCACTTTAAGAGAGACATCAAACCCTTTTACGACCATGATTTTTGATGCATTTGGACCTACATATGCTTCAGAAGCATCAAATGCAGTTGATGAGGAGCTCTTCCTGAGTCTAAGAAATTCTTTGAATGTTAAAATCCGCAGAGAAGCCGTTGATTCAGGTTGCATTGAGTCTTTATTATCTGTTGCTGCAGAGATAATCAATATCCAATCTGAGTACAACATCCTCACAACGCCATTGATAGAGTTCATCTTTAATCAAAAGACTTTGTCCAGATGTGAACAATATGACTGACACTTTTTATAGGACTCGAAATTACTTGATGGACTTGAACTTCCACACCATAAGATAGATGCATGCCCTAACGGGTGCATGTTGTTTGGAAGGATCACAGGATTCAAAAATGTATGTATGTAAAGCAAATCGATACAGACAACAACAGTAAGTGAATACTTAGCCCTAAAAGTGTTGTATTATTTCCCTATTGGTCCAAGGTTACAAAGGCCTTTACGCAACAGAGTCTACGGCTAAACAAATGAGATGGCATGCGGAGAATCCAGAAAAGAAAAGATACGATGTCTCACCCTTCGATGGTGAAGCTTGGAAGTCTTTCGATGATAACTTTAAAGAATTTTCCAGTGAGCCACGAAATGTTAGACTTGGTCTTTGTACGGATGGATTTTCCCCTTTGGAAAATTGGAAAACCTATTCTGTTGGCCAGTATTGTAACTCCTTATAATTGCCACCATGGTTATGCATGAAGAAACCTGTATTTCTAAGCTGATTATTCCAGGCCCAAAGAGTCCAAAGGGGAACCTTGAGTTTCTTGGAACCTCTAATTGAGGAGCTGAAGCTTCTATGGGAGGGTAGGATGCCACATATGATGTGTCCCTAAAGCAAAACTTCCAACTAAAAGTGCTTTACTTTGGACTATTAGTGACTTTCCGCTTACGGAATGCTATCGGGTTGGGGTACTGCAGGTAAGCTAGCATGTCATATTGTAATGGAAAACACAAGGCCTTCACCCTGAAAAATGGTGGAAAACAGACGTGGTTTGACTGTCTCGTCAATTCTTACCTAAAGGTCATCCTTTCGCCGTAACAAGAGCGCATTCCTAAAAAACAAAACTGAGTTCTGACCCCCGCCAAGATTGAGTGGAGATGATGTTTGGTCGCGTGTTTCACATCTGCCTAAAACAGGAGAGTTTGAATCAAATAAAAAACTTGATGGTTATGGAAAGGAACACATTGGACGAAACAAAGCATCTTTTGGAACTTCCATCTTGGAGCAAGCTCCTGATCCGTCATAATTTAGGGTTTGCACATTGAAAAAAATGTGTTTGATAATGTCTTTCATACTGTGAAGAATGTCAAGGGTAAAACTAAAGACACCCCAAAGCAAGGAAGGATTTGGCAAAGTTTTGTAAACGCCAAAGTTAGAAGTTCAAGATGATGACTCCTTTATGCCAAATGCTCCATTCGTGTTGTCTATAGAGAAAAGAAAGGGTTATGTGAATGGTGCACAGCTAAAGTAACCGATCATATGCATCAACGAGGGATTAGTACCGATTATTACCTCAAAGCAGATACAGAGTGGATTAGAAGAGTCACCGATTGTCATGTTTCAGCAACGATGCTTCCCAGCGTTGTTCCTCGACTGAAAGATCTGCTGCCTCTTACTGTTTGGGTG
>PYUH01000265.1:405889-433604 GCA_016808085.1 Suaeda aralocaspica | reverse complement strand
CTTGAACACCAATTCATATTCGTTCTCTAAATTCAGTAAATTCGTTTTCCAATTGGGGTTCAAACCGAGAAATGTCAGTGAATTTAAAATAACACCAATTCATTTTCATATTCAAGTAAATTTCAGTGAATTTAAAATAACACCAATTTGTTTTGAATATGAATTACTTTTATTTCATATTTCGTTTTACTGAAGTTAAAACTAATTCATATTCAAAACTAATTGAACCCCCAATTCATATTCAAGTAATCAAATTTCAGTTTAGTTTTACTCCATGGTTTGAAATTCAATAAATTTCATTGAATTTAAAATAACACCACGAAATTTCGTCAAACCCAGAAATTTGATAACTTCAGTAAATTCGTGCTCTAATTCAGTCTTAAGAAACCCTAAAATCCTAATTTATAACTGATAAAAGCAAAAATTCACAAAAAAGGCAAAGATTACCACTGCAGGGGCGCCGTGTTAACATGCAACCAATCTCGAACCCATGGCGCCGTTGAAGTCGACCATAGAACTGCAGGGGTCGAAATCAAACCATGGGAACACAATTACATTCAGAGCAAACTGATTGATTTTGTTTTAATTGGTTTTAATCGAAAATCACAATTGTATTTTATGGAGTGAGATTTAGTTTGGTTTAATTCATAGTGAAGTGAGAGTGTGTGACAATGAATTGAAAGAGTGAAGTAGTGATTTTTTTAGAAACAGAATTGAAAGAGTGTTGCTTCTTCCCAAATTTACTCGTTGAGTCTAATAAGATAACGTGGCAACAGTAATAGCGACGGTTCCACTATTCCGTCCCTAATTATTAGCAGTGACATTACATCTTCCCATTATTAGAGACGGATTTTTTGATCCGTCTCAAGATTTAGAGACGGAATTTTTGATCCGTCGCTAATTCAGAGACGGAATAAAACTATCCGTCACTATATAATTTTAGTAACGGAATTTTATAATCCGTCTCCAAATTAAAGACGGATTAAATTCCGTAGCTAATACTCCGTTGCTATATGGCCGTTTTTTTGTAGTGATAAAGCATAAATAAGTTTTCGAAAGTCGAGTAATTTTGCAATAGAAAAATTAAAGTAAAGTAAGGAGTTGAATAGAGACCATATAGGGAATGTTTTGGACAAGTTTCCAATATAGAAAGTTAGTTTAGAGTTGTTGTAGAAGTTAGTCAACAAGGTTTTAATTTAGTTTCAGTTTTCCCTATGTAGGAGACTTCGAATTAATTAACTTTTAGAAGTTTTGGCGGATCACCACTATTTCACAAGGTACGTAAGTACTAAACACAAACATAAGAATTAGGATTCATACTTGGTTGATCCTTTATGTTATGATATGTTGTTATGCTTGTTTGGGTTATGAATTGACGTGCATCACAAGTTTTATTAGAAGTATGATTTTATATTATTCTGACATTCAATGTTTTTAGCAATATACATTTTACAAAGATTGAATTGGAATGTTATGATTAGTTTAATTTGGCCAATAGTTTATTCATAAAGGAAAGAAGTTATTAAAGTTGGTTAGTTACTTAATCAGCAAGAAAAGTAGTTTGTGAATTTTTATTCACATGATTAAAGGAAGTTAATGAGCAATTATTCTATACATGTTTCCACTCACAGTGTAATGTGTGGTCAAGGAGAAAGTAAATAGTAGCCACTCACAGTTAATGTGTGGTAAAGGAAGTTCAGTTTATTTAAAGGACGCACTTGAGATTGTTTTTAGAATCACTTTAAATCGAAGATAATTAATATTGGTTGCTTGATTTGATGCATAATTTTTATGTGATGTTATATGTGAGTCATGACATTGTTAAACTGGTTAATCACGTAAAGTGTAAGAGGATTAACATCAAAACTCTTGGAACGTATATACCTTGAGTATGAACAATGGGGGGGGGGGGGTTGTATGGAACATTGGTCTATTACTTCTAATTGGAGTACAAGACGTTGTGCTCTTTTATATTTTTGATGCGCTGGAATTCTATCACTTTATGAGACATAGGGAATATCTTATTGGAGTTTCTCCCAAGTTGGTGCCCAATATGGCGAATTTAAAGGAAAGGAAACCCGATCGATGTCGAATCCAAAGTCTAAATATAATAATAATTTTGTTGAGTCTATGCACAAGTAAGGAGTTGCCAAAGGTAAGATGGGTGTATGTTTTAGTTCATGTTGTTTTGTTGTATAGTCTTTAGTAGTTATGCACTCAGTTTTGCTCACTATTTGTTTTATGTGTCTGGCTTTGTCTTGGACTTAGCCCTACAATGATCCACTTGTTGGCGAGTACAATACTACATTTTAGAGCAAATGCAATGCTCTAATGCAACGGTTTTAGCTAATGTAACGGTTTATGTAACGGTTGAAACTAATACAACGATCTAATACAGCGGTTAAGGCTAATGCAACACTATTTTTGACTTATTGCAACAGTTTAATGCAACCGTTGCATTAGGCCATCAAATGCAACACTTATTTTACATTAATTTAACGCTTACTTTACGTGTTACATTAGCTTATTCTTTGGTGTTGCACTAGCTGATTAATACGGAGCATAATGCGACTAATATGCCTTTTTCTTTTGCGCATTCCTCATTTACCTATTTAGTTAGTCTCCTCTTTCTTTCATACTTCTTCTTTCTTGCCTTGCTCATTATGCAGCTTCTCCCATTCACGCATGCCCAAATCCACTGCGGCGGCCACCACAACCAAAACCACAATTTCACTCACCTCCTTCGACTATCCTACACCGTCGCTCTTTTTATTCGAATTTCATCATAAAACCCTTGTTTTCGAAACCCTAATTCTTGCTCCATGTTTTACTTTGAACTCGAATTGAGAGGAGACTAATTTTAAGATATTCTGGATAGTTCAAGGTAAGTGTTTTAATTTATTTAGTTATTTTTGCTTCTAATTTTGAGTTTATATTCAAGTTAGGCCATTTTGGATCGTTATTTTGGTGAAATTCTGGTTTTATCAAGAGCTAAATACATGCGTAAAAAGAAATTTTTGGCGAGTTTGTGCAATTCAATCTTAGGATTTTACCCTTAACTTTGTTCATGCTTAATTTTGGACCAAATTTTTTGGAATTTTGCACTTACATATGATTCTGCCTATTTCCTATTTTCTTTTCTTTTTTTCTTTCGATTTTTAGCGTCATGTTTTGTATGATGTGTTTGAATATTGTGTTCTATTGTGAATTAGTTTGAAATATGAACAAATAATGTCATTAATTAGATTGCTAGATATCTTCCATTAGTGTAATTGGACTATCCTTAATAATGCATTAGGCCATATTCATATATTTGAAAGAAATGAATTTAATTATCTAATTGCTCAATGTTCCATCACTGTCTTTCTTAAGAATTGTTAAAGTTAAAGCTGAATGAGTAAAGTATGAGCTACTTGATGTCGATTTTTCGAACTTCTTGATTCTGTGCTTTATGTTTCAAGTTGTTTTGTGTGTTCTGAACTGATTTCTGAATTGGTTTTTAAACTGTGTTCTGGCCCCACAACTAACTTGTCACTGGTTACTTACATTTGCATTGCTAAAAAGCACCAAACATATGAGTTCATCGAAACAGAAGTAGTTAATCCATCACTTTGTATTGTCTTGAATCATTTGCTATCTTGTTTCATTAATAAGCTGACATGCTCTTAAATCCTCAATTGTCCTTGTTGGAGATGTTTTAGGATTTTAGATAAGTTGCTAATTTCGTGTCATTATTTAGTTTGTAATGAATTGTTAATTGGTTTATATTATTTGCTTATTTGTGTCCTTGTCATTGTTGCAAGGGTGTAATGACTGCCTGAATGGTCTGTATAGAGTTGATATGCAGTTACGGGGTGAGGGATTTATTATAAAAGCTCTATTCAAGGGTGTATGATATTAGAGTCAGGTAAGGGAGCCTATGGGAGTTTGCTAGGTACATATTATTGTATTCAGAATTCTATTTCAATTTCCTATTATTAAGATGTTTAGATTTGTGTGAAAATTTATTGGCATAACGAAGCATGTTGGACTGATTTTGGGCATGAGCTTATTATGATAGCTGATGATGCACCTAGTCTTATTTTCCTTCTGCCTTGAAGTAACTATTTTTAGCTATCGATTGGCTTTGAGCTTTTTTTATCATCTATATTGATTTCTATTCATTATTTGTTCTCATCTGTCGTTTATTTACCCCAATCCACATTCATAGATGTTTTAAAAGAGTATGGTGGTGGCATCAGTCTTTGGTGCCATAATAATGAACCGTCATCAATCTTGCTGCTTTGTGGTTTCTATGATTGATCTGTATACTTTGATTCTGTTGTTGTTTCTGTTTTTAATGTATGACACCACACTATAATTGATTACCAGTACTTCAGCAATATGGTGTTGGACCGTTGGTTGTCGTTTATAATAAGTTGGTGAATGTTGAGAGGTGCCGTTGGAGTTTGTTTGGACCTTTGGTGGTTCAGTGACATTGTATATTGGTAGATTTGGGCTTCCTAGTTTATACTTTACAACCTTCATTGTCTGATTTCATGAAATGAAGAGACTGTGGGAGCGCAATATTGTTCATCACCATATGGTGGAACTACTTTCATTAACCACAGGCTGGTTGGTTGTTCTTTCTAGTTTATACTTTATATTTGCGCATGCTTATATCTCAAACCTGGATGAATTTGACTTGACAGGTTCTCTGAAGCTCATTAGTTTGAGAAGCCTGAGTATAAAAGGGGCTTGAAATTGATGAAATTCTGTGCTGTAGCTGTTATATGGAGGAATATCCTGACTGCATATTTTCATATGGATTTAGTGATGAATATAGGTATATGTGCTGCTTATTTGCTTGCTCACATTGAATCTTAAATGTTGTTATTTGACTTTTTACTGTTTCCTCTTGCAGTTTTATATTGAAAAAGGAGTCCAAATTTTAATATATTGCATTTGAATAGGAATTATCCACTTTCAAGCTAATACAAAAACATTTTTGTTGTTTCCTGGATTAAGCTAGCTACCATGAAATGTTATTAATGGACTAATATTTATATATCTATGACATTTTACAGCCATGCCAATATTTCCTTGAATTAGGTATGCAATACAATCAATACATTTTGTATTTTGTAGTGAATATTTACACACTCTAACCCCTCCCCTTCACACACACACACACATACACACACAAATCATGCTCATGAATTAAAAAGAGGTGTTGTTTTCAGGTAGTTTTGGTGGCTTTTTTGGGGTGGTTTGTGTCGTTGTTTTGGAGTGGTTTTGGTAGACGTTCGCTGCAATATTTGTGGCTGTTTTGGGGTGGTTTTAGCGTGTATAACCATATGCTATATATGCTAAAGGATTGGAATGAAAAATATACACTTGAGAATCGAAACTAAACCTTTTCCATATGTTATCTTGTTTCAAATGCTGTCAAACTATTAACCCCGACTCATAACTCTTTTCTGCTTCGGTTAGTTGGTTTGGTTATGTACAATATATCTTGTTGAGAATTCTTTTATAATTGTTACCTTGTGCATGTGTATTTTGTGATATTTGTCCTTGGAGAGATTGTATATATGATATAGAAATTTTAGCATTTATACATGTAGAATTGATACTAATAGTTGTACTATTTTTGAATTTGTATGCAGTTGAAGAAGATCAAGGCAATGAATCAATTGCTAATTGACATTTATTGAAGATCAAGATATAGTTAAATCAAGTTTCATGAGATCGGATCGATTACCTAATCATATACTTGTACAAATTTATAGTTATTTGTGAATATTTTTATTACTAGGAACAAGGTATAATTAGTTGCCTTTGTAAACGATTATGACATTACTTTTTTTTCCCATTAAATTTCAACTTGTAAATATTATTAATATTCATATATAAATGTATAAAATTTTTGTTTCAACTTCAATTTTTGTTATTGTTAATATTATCACTATCAATTTTAGCATATGTTTTTTATTATAATGAAATAATTAATAAAAAAATAAAATAGGTGTTGCGTTACGTTTGAAATTAGTGTTGCTTTAGGATCAATGCAATGGTCATTATGGTAAAAAGGTGTTGCATTAGATATGAACAAGTGTTGCAATAGACCTAATGCAACGGTCACGATGGTTGATAAAGCGTTGCATTAGATATAATCTAGCGTTGCAATAGACTTAACGCAACGGTCTACATATATTAAGCAACCGTTGCATTAGATCAAATTAACCGTTGCATTAGGCCTAATGCTACACGTAATGCAACGGTTACTAGAAAATTTAAAAACCGTAGCATTAGACCCTTATGACCGTTGCATTAGACCTAATGCAACGACAGCATTAGTGAAGGTCAATGAACCGTTGCCTTAGGCAAAATGCAACGGTTAAAGGGGTATAATGCAACGGAAAATGGGTGTTGCCTTAGCTTTTAAATGTAGTAGTGGTAGTTGTCTAGAATAAGAAAAGCTATAGGTACAAGTGGGCATATGTCATTTCACGCTGGGCTAAAGTAGTGAGAGCGCTTGGTGTGTAGTTGTGTGGTTTTAATTTTATTGCTTATCAAGTACTAACTTTTATTTGGATGTTGTTTTATTTTCAAAGTTTCTAGTTTTGGTTTTTAAGGGCCATTAAATGATTCCGAAGTGTAATAAAGTTTTAATTTGATTTTTATTTTGGATGTTGGTTTGAATTTCGTTTGAGATTTGTTTTGAAGTTTAAGGTTTCAAATTGGTTTTGGTTTTAAGACTTCTGCTGTAGTACTTTGATAAATGCCCTAGCCGTTATCACGGTGGAGGTAATACTTTGGTTTTTACTCGTAAATTAGAAGCTTTAACATTAATATTTCTTTAATATTTATAATATGTTTTCCGGAAAAATATAGAGCAGATAGTTAGGATATTCTAGGGTGTTACAAAGTGGTTACCAGAGCTTAGTTTCGAAATAAAATAAATTTTATTATATTTTTGGGGGTACCCTAAGTTTTATTTTGGGAAAGAGGAATTTTTTATTTTGGAATGTTTTTGGAAATGGAAATTTTTCTAAAAATAGTAATTTCCGAAAATAGTAAGTTCTGAAAAATAAAAGTTTTGAAAAATAAATTAAGTTTGCAGGTATGCAAGGAATTCACGTATGTATTATGTGTTATTGCTTTAATATCATGTGGTGAGCTTGGGTAGGAAGTTTGGGCATGTAGGATAGACATTATTTCTGTTCTTTCATGCATTTAAGTTCATGTTTTAAGGTGTTGCTTATGTGAATAGTTATGTGTAAAGGAAATTGTATGTTAGCCACCAGACCTTTTTATAGAATCGTTAGTTAGTTTTGTTGCGGGAAGGATGGCCGATTAGTCTTGAGTGTTGCGCAGGATGTCGTATAGTATGCCTAGTAAAGACACACAGATGGGGATCTTGGAGAAAAAAAACTATGAGAGTCCACCTTGGTACGTTTAGAAGATACGATTTTACTATTGGTATATGAGTACGGTATTGAAGCTGCCACAATAGGAGCAACCTGACCATGTGTCAACCCTAATCGTTAATTGTTTGCCTGACCGTTTGCCCTACCTGGAAATCAAGGCGAAGTTTAGTGATTTCCACTTTGTTGGAGGACTTCTTAACTACTCTAAATATAAGGATGCGATTGGCCAATGGGGCTGTGATTGGAGATACCTGAAGGGTTACATTGCTAAGAAGGAGAAAGAGTAGCAGGAAATGAATGCAAGTGAGGAGACCCCGCCCACACTAAGCCCAGGTAGCCAGGAAAATGAAGATATGATGGTGAAAGAAACTACTTCTGGTTCAAGGAGTGATGAGTCAAGGGATAGCTCATGTTATGAGATCGAGAACCCGGGTCTAGTAATTCCTGTGTACGTAGACTTGGTAACCGATTCTGAAAAAGAATGATGAAAAGCTTGATCATGAGGAGGACGTGGATGAAGAAATGGAAGAGTACACAGAGGATGATATGAAAGATGATTCTGAGTTTATACCCAAGAAATAAGTAATGTCAAGGGATATAAAAGACAATGTTAATGTTTAGGGATTTTTGTTTAGATATAATTTAGCTAATATTGTTTAGCATTTTTTATGTTTAGAATGTTGAACAATTTAGATTATTGTTTATGTTAGTTGAATAAGTGGCAGTAAGCCATAAAGAAATATTAAGAGGAATTAAATACTAAATTTCTTTTGGGAATGAACTAATAAATGGGTCAATTCTTTTAGGAAATGAAGCCTCAAGTAGAGTAGAACCAAGGGAATTATTTTAATTTCTTATGTGCTTTATTCTTATTTTAATAGTTGTGTAAACAATCAAAACTAAATGAATCATTTGCTCTAAAAGAATGAAACTTCTTTTGTGAGACGAAATGAGAAAGTGTTATAAGCTTATGTTGTTCTTATTTAGAGTTCGACATAATTTAGTATAAAGGTCTTTTCCTCGAAATAGAATGGCTGAACGTAACAACAATCAGTTGAATGAGGTAGTAAGGCAGTTAGCTACTGTAGTTGAACAGTTAGCTGCCAGAGGAAATGGAAATGGTAGTGACCCTGCTGGGGAACTTTAAAAGAAGATTTTTCAAAGTAAGCCACCCACTTACCAAGGAGAGCACAATGCAGCTATTCTAGAGGGATGGTTGAGAGAGTTTAATAAGCCGTTTGGGGCAATTGAGTGTCCAGAAGAGCTTAATGTGAACCATGCTGTTTACTATTTGAGAGGAGAAGCTGATCTTTGGTGGTCACAAAATGAGGTCGTGATTAGGGCTTTACTAGGGGTCAATTGGGATATGTTTCAGGAGCAAATTCGTAATAAGTTTTATCCTGTGTTCCTTCAGAAATAGAAAGCTAAAGAGTTTCTGGAACTTAAGATGGGGTATGTCTGTCACTGAGTACTACTCTAAGCTCATAGAATTGTCTAGGTTTGCTAAGGAGGCCGTGGCAACCGAGAGGTTGAAGGCTAGCTGTTTTGAAAGAGGGTTACCCTTAGGCCATCAATCATAACTAGCTGGACAGGTTTTTGAGTCCTTGGATGAGTTACATGGTAGAACTGCACACCTGTATGCCATAGACCAAAAGAAGAAGGAAGTACAGAAGGAAGGTGAGACGAGGGAGAAAAGGAAGGATGGTGGAGGAAACTTCAACCAACAAGGAAATCATGGTGGATTTAAGAAACCTCTTTTCAACAACAACTTCTAGGGTTACAGGGGAAACTTTGGGAAGCCTACTTCTGGAATGGGAATAGAGCTCAAATGGCTAGTCAAGGAGGGCGTGTGTACTTTTCCAAGAAGTGTCCTAACAATCTCCCAGGAAAGGACAGTGTTTGGAACCCAGTGAATTGTCGGTTGTGTAACAAACTTGGACACTGTGAGTATTAGTGCTTCTCTAAGAACAGGGGAAAGGAGGGACAATGTTCTCAATTTAGAGGGAATTCAGCTGGGGGACAGTAGAAGGGTTTCCAAGGAAATATGGGAGGAAAGGTGATGCCTTAAGCTAGAAATAGGAATGGAAGTGGGAATGGAGGTGAACAGACTAAGACCTCAAACACTGGACGGCTGAATGTGATGGCTCGAAGTGAAGCTGATACTAGTAAAGATGTACTTATTGGTACTTTTTCTATTCACTCTTATCCTATTAAAGTTTTATTTGATTCTGGTGCAACATATTCTTTTGTATCCACTCAGATTCTAGAAAGATTAAAGCCTATATTGGGAAAAGTAGATACCATAGATATGTCAATACTGTTACCTTCAAGACAAGAGGTGCAGTGTTCAAAGACATTTCTGGATGTTCCTACTGAAATTGATGGAGTGGAGCTCAAGGCTAACCTAATCGAGTTTGATTTAGGTGACTTAGAAGTGATTCTGGGGATGGATTGGTTGAGTAAGAATAAGGTTGAGATTTTATGTGAGCCACAAAAGATCTCGTTAATCAATAAGGGTAAGAAGGTGAGCTATTGGAGGGCAGAAAGGCCAAAATACAACAAAATAGTGTCAGTAATAAGGTTTGCTAGGCTTGTAAGGATAGGTTTTCCCATTTACCTTTGTAGTGTGAGGGATGTTGATCATGTTGAGACTGCTAAGCCCGAGGATATTGAGGTAGTAAGGGACTTTCTGGAAGTGTTTCCGGAAGAGATTCCAGGGATGCCTCCTAAGCGAGAGATTGACTTTATGATGTGAATGTTGATAAAAGAAAATCGTCACTCACAATGTGATATTCTTATTTCGATTTTCTCTAAAGCCAAGCACCAAGAAAATCGAACTAAACCGAACAATTTTATGAATTGATTAAAGCAATGCACCCTCAATTCCTAAAATTATCCTCACAAAAGTCTAAAGCCTAAGCACCATCTCTTCAAAGTGTTCAAGAATTTCCTCTCACTCGAAAATTTTCCTCACCTTCGGTTTTTGTGTTTGTTTTGTAGAAAACAAGTAAAACTTAAACAATAATGTTTATTATATTCACTAATCTGAATTTATAAAAGCTAATGTTGAGATTATTTATAGTTATAATCATAAACAAAATTCTAACTAAACTAAGCTAAAATACAAGCACAACATTAGGAAAAATCGCCCTAATCTAGTGACTCATCGATGACTCACAAGATAAAAATGCCACATCATCAATGTATGTCATGCAACTTGCTAAAATATCCTAACAAACTCTATCTAATCAAAATAATATCCTAACAAACTTATTCTGACCTTGCTAATCAAGATATTCAACAAATTACAACAAGATTTACGCAACAACATGATCTACCCAAATCCCCAAAAATCGTCAAAGTTGACGCAAATCCATGCTCGTCCAAATTTGCGCATTTTTGTGGTTTTTCTTCAAAACTTCAAGAAAACTTTCAAGATTCGATCTTTTAATCAAGAAACCTTAAAGAAGTCATTTACCATGTGTATAAGGCTGTAAATGATGATTAAGACACTTCAAGAAATAAAAGACTCAATGCCTAAAAATGAGAAAACCCTATCAAGTGAAATGGAAAAAACTCATAGGCAAAACCATCTTATTCCCTTAATTCCACCATTCTTTCCTTTGCTTAAATGGTCAAGTATTTTCGTGTGTCACCATACACACCCATGATGATGTCTTTAAAGATCCCAAAAGTCTTGAATCTCCATAAGCCATTATTTCCCCCATACTTGCATCATCTTTAGAAGCCATTATCAAACCTTCGAAGTTATCACCTTGTTTCATATCACTTTACCATAGACTTAGTCCCAAGAACAACACCTATTTCCAAAGCATCCTAAAGGATGGCACCTGTAGAAATGAGTGAGTTGAAAGAGCAGCTACAAGAGTTGTTGGAAATAGGATACATTAGGCCTAGTGCTTCACCTTGGGGAGTACCAGTACTGTTTGTAAAGAAGAAAGATGGGTTCTGAGTTTATGTATTGAATATAGAGAGTTGAATAAGGTGACAATAAAAAATAAGTATCATTTACCGAGGATTGATGACTTGTTTGATCAATTAAAAGGAGCTACTGTGTTTTCAAAGATTGACTTGAGGTCAGGATACCATCAATTGAGAATTGCTAATGAGGACATACCGAAAACAGTTTTTCGTATGAGATAATGAATAGGATTTTCATAATGCAGCATGTAAGATAGCATGCCCCCAAGATGAAATTGGAAGGTTGGAATTCATAAGTAATGGTCTAGTAATCAATTGTAGACGTTTGATTAATGATTCTGCTAGACCGTTTTGTGTATGAACATGTGCTATTGGATGCTCAACATTTATCCCTATGGACATACAATAATCATTGAAATTTTGAGATGTAAATTCACCAGCATTATCAAGACGAATAGTCTTTATAGGAGTATCAGGAAACTGTGCTCGTAATTTGATTAATTGAGCAAGCAATCTCGCAATGCCATGTTACGAGTTGATAACAAAGATACATGTGACCATCTAGTCGATGCATCGATTAAAACCATAAAATATCTAAATGGTCCACATGGTGGATGAATTGGTCCACATATATCCCCTTGGATACGTTCCAAGAAGTTTATAGATTCAAAATTTAACTTAGCTGTTGAAGACCGAATTATTAGTTTGCCTTTTGAGCAAGCAACACAAAAATTATTTGAAAGAATATGTCGGCCTTTTAATGGATGTCCACATGAATTTTCAATAATCTTTCGCATCATAATCGAACCGGGATGACCTAACCGGTCGTGCCAAACAATAAAATCATTAGTAAACTTCTGGTTCACTAAATTATGACTTTCAATTGAATTTATTGTTGTGTAGTACAAACCAGTTGAGAAAGCAGGTAATTTCTCTAAAATATGCCTAATACCTTGAGTTATTCTAATAATTTGAAGGAACTCATCGTTTCCTTCACTCAATGTCTCAATATGATAGCCATTATAGCGAATATCTTTAAAACTTAGCAAATTCCTTTGAGACATGGGAGAGTACAAAGCATCAACAATATCGAACTTTGTTCCCGAAGGTAACATTATATGTGCTCTTCCTGAGCCTTCTATAATATTTGTACTACCAGAAATAGTACTCACACAAATATTTTTCATATTTAGCTGAGTAAAATATTTATTATTTTTTATTATTGTGTGAGTAGTTGCACTATCTGCAAGGCATAATTCTTCACCATTATGTGCTACATAAACTTGAGGGGGATTCATATTCTTCAAGAAAATATAATATTGTGTCACAATATATATATTACATAAATTAAAATAAGATTTAAATCATAAAATAAGTACATAACATTAACACTAAATATTTAAAGAGTAAATTAAAACATATTACAATCATAAGTTTCACAACTAAATACAATAAAGTATTACATAATGTAATAAATTATAATCATAGTTTAACACACTTAACACACATACTATATTATATACGGATCGAACATAAATCATGGGAGTTTATTTATTCCCTTCTTGGGAGGTGAAGAAATCGGAATCCTCTAAGTGAGTTGAATTATCATTATTAAAGTCGCCATCGCCATCTTCAATCACAAGGTTGGTCTCAACTTTCTTTCCTTTTTGCTTTAATGATTCTTGATATAATGCAACAAGACGCTTTGGTGCGCGACACATGTGTGGCCAATGTCCTTTTCCACCCCAACGGTAACAAATACTAGTTACTTCCTCTTCTTTCTTTTTCTCATTTTTACTATCATTACGATTCCATTTCCAATTAGAAGTTGAGTATCTAAAATAACCTCCCCAACCTCTACCATATCCACGTCCACGTCCATATCCACGGCCACGGCCGCGACCACGAGTATAACCACTACTGCTGGTGTGGTCTACAGTGGTTTTCACATTCGCTTCAGGGAATGGAGTGGCTTCAGTAGGACGGGACTCATGATTTTTTAAGAGTAACTCATTATTTTGTTCAGCCACCAAAAGACAAGATATTAATTCAGAATATTTTTTAAGTCCTTTCTCCCGATATTGTGTCTGCAGGACAATATTATTTGCATGGAAAGTGGAGTATGGTTTTTTCCAACATCTCAGCATCTGTTATCTTTTCTCCACATAATTTCAACTGAGATGTAATTTTAAACATAGCTGAATTATAGTCGCTAACGGATTTAAAATCCTTTAATCTCAAATGTAACCAACCATAACGAGCCTTTGGCAGTATAACCATCTTTTAATGATCATATCTTTCTTTTAGACTATTCCGAAGGGTTTGTGGATCTTTTATGGTCAAATATTCAATTTTTAGTGCATCGTGGAGGTGATGGCGAAGGAATATCATATCCTTGGCTCTATCTTGACTTGTTGCTTTATTCCCCTCTTTAATTGTTTCACCAAGGCCCTTTGCATCCAAGTGTATTTCAGCATCCAACACCCATGATAAATAATTCTTCCCGGCAATATCTAGAGCCACAAATTCAAGTTTGGAAATGTTCGACATACTTCACTATTGAACAAAAATATTATAATTAAGGATTTAATAATAATAATAATAATAATAATAATAATAATAATAATAATAATAATAATAATGATATCATTACTTGTACTAATAATAGATTAATGGAAAATAGCATAAATGAGTCATATAGAAGAACAAAGACAAAATAAAATGGAGAAAGTATATTGCTACATGGGTATGTTTGTCTGAATAGTTGAACCTTTTGCTTTAGTGTCACCTCTAGAAGAGAAGTTTTAAAGTGGAGATAAAAAGGTGCATACACGGAATTGGATTTTTTTGATGGAATCGGACTACACATGATGTTAGTAAACTTTGTGGAACTTCAGCAAAGGATCTCGTTTTTGATAGTGGAAAAGTATCTCTATGGAGATGTGTATTTCCTAGGAAAGGACGGGGATATAGAGAATGAAACGATGGAATTGGCAAAACACTGTCTTAGTGTATCTGTTTTTAGCACGGAGTACTTTGTATTCGTATTGTTTCTTATGTTAGTTAATTCAAATTGTTCTGCTTTGTGACTAATTGCTTTAAATCCTATTGTGAACTATCCAGAAGAATTTGCTTTGCAAAACTTAATTGTAAACTAATCATTATAACGTCAAAACAAAGACAGAAAAACCAAAAGGCATCATACATGCATGAATAATTGTTATTATTATTATTATTATTATTATTATTATTATTATTATTATTATTATTATTATTATTATTATTATTATTATTATTATTATTATTATTATTATTATTTATCATGGGTGTTGGATGCTGAAATACACTTGGATGCAAAGGGCCTTGGTAAAACAATTAAAGAGGGGAATAAAGCAAACAACTAAGTCATGTTATTCTTAAATTGATAGGGTAATCACAATTTACAATAGGAAGATAATTAGTAAAATAAAACTTACATCGATAATGATTGATAATATCCTTCTTCAATTCCCTTTTGAAAATGTACTTAACAATGGGTAGAGAACTCGTGTTGATAACGTAATATAAAAGTAACCATAAAACTAGGAATATAGAGAGAATATGGATAGAATATATAGAGAGAGTATATAGAGAATGTAAATATATTCTTATTATTGAAAATAATCATATACATGATATAGATATATACGTATGGTTATAAAACTAAGAGGTACCATGCCTCCAAATAGTACATTCAATCGACATATTCTTAGAGGACTTTTACGAATATAATGACGTCCACAATATTTTCATAACATAATAATAATAGGGGGGGGGGGCGACAAAATAAAACGGGCAACAAGGACGATGCGCCACGCGAAGAAAAAAGAAAAAAAAACGAAGACGGGGCTCACAGGGGGTACCTGCGCCCGCAGGGAAGAAAACGAGCTTGGTTGTTGTGCCCGCAGGGGCAATCTTAGTCTGTTCTATTCTATGGGCGCATAGAGGAGTGAAGATTTGTGCGCTACCCCTATAGGATACCTAAATGATGGTGCTTTGCTGATTTTCGTTGTTTTCTCCCTAAATATCATATTATATTATATATTATTATTATTAATGAAGCTTAAAGCACGTTTTTTCTTTTAATCTCTCCATAATTACCCCAATTAAGCATGGCACTCGCTTAGACCCTTATCTATGCTTCAAATAACAATGTAAAAACTAAACTAAACTAAACTAAACTACGAAAACAAACCGAAAACACACAAAAACAAGTAAAAACTCGCAAAACGAGATAGAAAGGGATAGAAAGCTCGGGTTGCCTCCCGAGGAGCGCTCTTTTAAGGTCAGTAGCTTGACCATGGCTGCATTAGTGATCAATGTGCTTCGAGATCATTGAGTTGGATGGCTTCCACCAAACTGATGACATCTCTTTCATAATATGGCTTCAATCTCTGACCATTGACCTTGGATATTTCACCTTTCTTGCTCTGAACTTCAATACAACCGAATTTGCTCAAATTTAACACCATGAAAGGGCCACTGCATCTAGATTTCAGCTTTCCAGGGAACAATCAAAGCCTTGACTTAAATAATAGAACTTTATTTCCAACTTGAAATTCCCTTTTCATGATTCATTTATCGTGCCACCTTTTTGTATTCTCCTTATATATTTTAGCATTGTCATAGGCTCCTAACCGAAATTCATCCAATTCATTCAACTGAAGTAATCGTTTTTCTCCAGAAAGCTTTACATCCATGTTTAACTCCTTAATTACCCAATAAGCTTTATATTCGAGTTCAACTGAGAGATGGCACGCTTTTCCATAAACTAATCGATATGGAGAAGTACCAATTGGAGTCTTGAAAGCTTTCCTATATGCCCATAAAGTGTCATGAAGTTTACTACTCTAATCTTTTCTCGATTTTACAACTGTCTTCTCTAAGGTGGACTTGATTTTTCGATTTGAACTTCCACTTGACCACTGGTTTGTGGATGGTATGCCAATCCTATTTTGTGGTAGACACCATAATTTTATAGGAGCTTATCCAACCTCTTCTCATGAAAATGCGTTCCCCCATCACTGATGATAGCTCTAGGGACTTCGAACCTAGGAAAAATAATCTGCTTAAACAATCTCAAAATGGTGTTAAAAACACAATGAGGAGTAACAATCGCTTCCACCCACTTAGAAACATAATCCATAGCAACTAAAATGTAACGATTACCATTTGAAGAAGGGAAAGGCCTCATGTAATCAATACCCCAAACATCGAAAATTTAAACTTCTAAGATACCTGTTTGAGGCATTTCATGCATTTTGGAGATATTACTTGTTCTTTGGCACGAATCACAAGAAATGACGAAATCTCTAGCATCCTTAAGTATTGTTGGCCAATAAAAATCCGATTGTAATACCTTAAAAATCGTTTTAGTGGGCTCAACATGTCCTCCATAAGGTGATGAGTGGCAATGATGAAGGATTTAGTAGACTTCCCAATCAGGTACAAACTTGCAATATAAACCATCTGCACACTCACGAAACAAGTTAGGGTCATCCCAAAAATAACGCCTAACGTCATGTAAAAACCTTTTTCGTTGCTGATAAGTAAGATCGGGAGGTAAGACTCCTCCAACTACATAATTAGCATAATCAACAAACCATGGAGTATTAGAAAGCACAATTAAAAGATGATCATCAGAAAAAGAATCATAAATGGGGGTTGAGATCTTCCCATTTTCATACCGAATTCTAGATAAATGATCTGCTACCACGTTTTCTGCACCTTTCTTATCACGTATTTCCAGGTCAAACTCTTGAAGGAGTAAAATCCATATAATAAGTCTCGGTTTTGCTTCTTCCTTTCTAAGTAAGTACTTTATAGCTGCATGGTCAGTATAAACAATAACTTTCGAACCTATAAGATAAGAACAAAATTTATCCAAAGCATATACTATAGCAAGCAATTCATGTTCAGTTGTTGCATAATTAATCTGAGTTGGATCTAAAGTCTTACTAGCATAGTAAATAGCATGCAAAATCTTATCTTTCCTTTCAACATAATAACTAGCATCATATATAATTTCAAAAGGAAGATCCCAATCAGGTGATTGAATGATATGTTCTGAGATTCATGTGTGTTTGTTCAAATTAAAAGATTCAAGACATTCAACAATGAATTTAAACTCAATATCTTTTGATACCAATTGATTCAAGGGTTTAGCAATTTTTGAAAAATCTTTAATAAATCGACGATAAAACCCTGCATGACCTAAGAAACTTCTGACACCTTTTACACTTACTGGTGGAGGTAATTGTTCAATAACCTAATTTTAGCTTTATCAACTTTAATACCTCTTTCAGAGACCAGATGTCCTAAAACAACTCCTTCTGTCACCATAAAATGACATTTTTCCCAATTAAGGACCAAATTAACCTGTTCACATCTTTTAAGCACTTTAGTCAAATTAGCCAAACATGAATCAAAATCAGTACCATAGACAATAAAAATAATCCATGAAGACTTCCATAATAGACTCTATGTACTCAGAAAAGATAGCCATCATACAGCGTTGAAAAGTAGCAGGAGCATTGCATAGACCAAAAGGCATTCTACGATAAGCAAAAATAACATAAGGACATGTAAACGTTGTTTTCGATCTATGATAAGGATGAATAGGTATTTGGAAGAAACCTGAATAACCATCTAGATAACAGAAATATTTGTTCTTTGCTAGCCTTTCTAACATTTGAACAATAAAAGGGAGAGGGAAATGATCCTTTTCAGTGGCAACATTTAATTTTCGATAATCAATGCACATTTGCCAACCGGTAACAACTCTAGTAGGGATAAGTTCATTCTTATCATTATGCACAACAGTTGTTCCCCCTTCTTAGGGACTACCTGTACCGGACTTACCCATTGAGAATCTAGTACAACATATATGATACCTGCATCAAGGAGTTTAAGAACTTCTTTCCTTACCACCTCCTGCATATTAGGATTAAGTCTCCTTTGTCCCTGTATACAAGGTTTATGGCTTTCCTCTAAATAAATTCTATGCATACAAAAAACAGGACTTATGCCAGTCAAACCATCAAGTGTAAAACCAATAGCATTTTAAATTTATGGGATTTAGAACAGTTAATGGTTTTTCAAGTTGACTATCAGTAAGCTTAGAGCTCACTATGACTGGGTACATCTCATTATCATCTAAGAAAGCATATTTCAAATTAGAGGGGAGGGGTTTCATTTCAGGCTGTGTTACCTCCTTGACAGAACATGATTGTTGAGGCAATGAATGATAGTCATATTCTCAACATTCAATTCATGAGCTATGGCATCGATTTCAAAATCTCCTTCTTCTGCATCAGCATCCAAACATAAAAGGGCCTCTAGAGGATCCTTTTTAAGGGATCGAGACATGTCATCCAAAACAATTTCATTGAAAACATCAATCCTATAACATGACTGCTCTACCATGGGGTTTTTCATTGCATTATTAAGATTGAAAGTTACTTTATCATCTCCTACAGAAAGGGTTAGACTTTCATTTTTGACATCAATAACAGCACCTGCAGTATGTATGAAAGTTCTACCAAGTATGATGTGGATATGAGCATCCTCATCAATATCTAAGAAAACAAAATCAACAGGAATGAAAAACTTCCCTACTCTAACAGGCACATCTTCTAAGACACCCTTAGGATATTTACAGTTCTATCTGCCATCTGCAAAGTAATAGTAGTAACTTTTAAATCTCCTATGTCAAGCTTCCTGCCAATTGATAAAGGCATAACCCTGACACTAGCACCTAAATCATATAAAGCTTTATCAATAAACAAAGGACCAATATTGCATGGAATTGAAATACTGCTTGGCTCCTTCAACTTAGGTGGAGATTTATTTTGAAGGATGGCACCGCACTTCTCAGTGAGTGCAATTGTCTCTGTTACATTCAACTCACGTTTCCTGCTCAAAATATATTTCAAAAATTTAGTGTAAGTAGGAACTTGAGTAATCAAATTACTAAAAAGCACAGTAACTTGTAAATTCTTAACTATTTCAAGAAATTTTCGAAGGTGAGTATTGTTCTTACTCCTGGTTACCCTGTTCGGAAAGGGCAACGACACCTTTGAGGGACGAATTATACCGGTAACTGAATTAGCTGCAGGAGTTTGTTTCTTAGTTGCTTCCTTTGCCTTTGAGGCTTCATTCTCCTTTTATACAATTGCTTCTTCAAGATCTTCAATTACAACCGAACTAGTCATCTTCGTTCCATCTCCAACATTGTTGGTGTCATCAGTAGGCATTCTAGGACCTTTATCATAAGTGCCGCTCCTTATGGCAATAGAATTGCAATGATGCCGAGGTCGATTTGATGGAGCGGGTTGAGGAGGAAGTTGCCCTTGTTGCCTTTGAGCTGATGATTGAGCGATCTGTGCAACTTGAGTTTCCAATTGTCGATTGTGGGCTTGCATGTCTTCCTTAGCTTTCTACATTTCCATCATCATATTCTTCAGTTCTGAAAACTCATTGCTGGTTGGATGTGGGGATGCTGGGAGTGGTGCTGGAGGTGGTGGTCTATTGAAACCCGATGGTTGAGGTGGTGCAAATCGTTGAGCCTGCTGTTATTGTGGTAGAAAATGCTGCTGCTGCGGATTTTGAACGTTGNAACAGGAATGAAAAACTTCCCTACTCTAACAGGCACATCTTCTAAGACACCCTTAGGATATTTACAGTTCTATCTGCCATCTGCAAAGTAATAGTAGTAACTTTTAAATCTCCTATGTCAAGCTTCCTGCCAATTGATAAAGGCATAACCCTGACACTAGCACCTAAATCATATAAAGCTTTATCAATAAACAAAGGACCAATATTGCATGGAATTGAAATACTGCTTGGCTCCTTCAACTTAGGTGGAGATTTATTTTGAAGGATGGCACCGCACTTCTCAGTGAGTGCAATTGTCTCTGTTACATTCAACTCACGTTTCCTGCTCAAAATATATTTCAAAAATTTAGTGTAAGTAGGAACTTGAGTAATCAAATTACTAAAAAGCACAGTAACTTGTAAATTCTTAACTATTTCAAGAAATTTTCGAAGGTGAGTATTGTTCTTACTCCTGGTTACCCTGTTCGGAAAGGGCAACGACACCTTTGAGGGACGAATTATACCGGTAACTGAATTAGCTGCAGGAGTTTGTTTCTTAGTTGCTTCCTTTGCCTTTGAGGCTTCATTCTCCTTTTATACAATTGCTTCTTCAAGATCTTCAATTACAACCGAACTAGTCATCTTCGTTCCATCTCCAACATTGTTGGTGTCATCAGTAGGCATTCTAGGACCTTTATCATAAGTGCCGCTCCTTATGGCAATAGAATTGCAATGATGCCGAGGTCGATTTGATGGAGCGGGTTGAGGAGGAAGTTGCCCTTGTTGCCTTTGAGCTGATGATTGAGCGATCTGTGCAACTTGAGTTTCCAATTGTCGATTGTGGGCTTGCATGTCTTCCTTAGCTTTCTACATTTCCATCATCATATTCTTCAGTTCTGAAAACTCATTGCTGGTTGGATGTGGGGATGCTGGGAGTGGTGCTGGAGGTGGTGGTCTATTGAAACCCGATGGTTGAGGTGGTGCAAATCGTTGAGCCTGCTGTTATTGTGGTAGAAAATGCTGCTGCTGCGGATTTTGAACGTTGCTAGTGTTCTTGTAGGAAAAGTATGGATGATCCTTCCAACCCGGATTGTATGTGTTGGAAAATGGATTATTCTTGTAAGCTTAAAATGCAAATAATTACTCCATAGAACTATGACATGTTTTAATATTATGACCAAACGATCCGCATGAATCACAAAAGACATCATTGGATCCCGAAAGTGCAGCCATTGCAGCTACCGTCATTATTGGTGAAGAAGGTGTTGCGTTGAATTTATCTAGCTTCTCATGGATTGCATTGATTTGTGAGGCCAAAGTCGCATATTATCATCTATCACATGTTTCCCTCCTCTTTTAGCATGTCCTCTGGGATTACCGAATTGAGAATTATGAATTGCAATCTCCTTAATCAAATCATATGCAACATTGACTTCCTGGTTCATGAATCGACCACTAGCAGCAGAATCAAATAATGTCCTACTCTCATTACCCAAACCGTTATAGAAAGATTAAACTAAAAACCATTGCTTGAGACCGTGATGAGGGCACATGCTCAACAACTCCTTAGATCTCTCCCATGCATCATAAAGTGTTTCATCGGTTTCTTGGTTGAAGTTCGTGATTTGGCTCCTAAGGGTTGCAGTTCTCTCTGGAGGATAGTACTTCCTTTGAAAAGCAAGAGCCAATTCATCCCAACTATTGAATCCATTTAAGACCATTTAACCAAGAACGAGCCTTGTCATTCAATCAGAACGGAAACATCATACGTCTAATGTAATCTTGAGTCATACCGGCTTGCTTAATTGTATTGCAGTACTGAACAAAATTATTCAAAAGCAAATTCGGATCTTCCTTCAATGTTCCTGCAAATTGATTCCTTTCTACCATATTCACCAAAGCTGGCTTCAACTCGAAATTTAGAGCCTCCGTATCAGGAACTCGATATCCACCTCCCACTGTTGTACAACTCGGTTGAGAACAATCCTTTAAAGACCTTGCTGGTGGTGGCGGTGGCGGTGGTACATCATTCCGTGGTATGTTATTCTCGTTGAACTAGGATTCTGCCATCTCGTCCTTATCAGAAATATCTAAATCAGCAAAAGCTGTGACAAATCTGATAAAATTCGTTCAGAAAGAATAACTCTCCGCAATATCCACTTCCTTCTACGACTTCGTTTATGCAGTGATCTTTCTGGTTCGAGATCAATCCAAACCGGCATACAAGCCTAGTATCTGCACAACAATCGAAACTCCAAACGAAAATGTGAACTACCTCAAAGAACGTGAAAGTCCCTTGAGGCTAAGAAATAAAACAAAAATAAAAACAAAAGACAATTTAAACCCAACTAATAGAATTGAAAATTGCCTCCCCGGCAATGGTGCCAAAGTTTGATATAGGTTGTCGCACACCTCTCAAAAATAATAACCTAACAGCACTAACTAATATAGCTAGGGAAGTAGGGATCGAATCCTCAGGGAAGCGAATAAATTCTATTAGCTCTAAGAAGTCTAAATCGTATAAGGGGCCTTTGTGGAATATCCTAATAAAGATACTAAAAACTAAAGACAAATTAAACTAAGGAAAGTAACGGGGAAAATTATGAATTAAACTCTAATAATGGAAACCTAGGGCAATCGGTTCACTATGAACAATCAACAAAATCATAAAACTTTCATTAATCAATTCATTAACCTTCATTGAACTAGGGTTCACTAATTTTCCCGAACTTAGAATCCCTCAAAACTCCTTTATCGGCTTTCGCTCGCATAAATTCGTTTTGCCTACTATTCAGTGGTCTTATTGTGGTAATCTTACCTGTCGACCTCGATTTCGACAATTACCTAACTCACAACTAAATTTGGCCACAATTTAATTGCAATCAATAGAAAACAAAAGTAGGAATTCAACTAATAATTAAGAATCAATTAACGAACATAAAACTAATTGATAACATGTTCATAGATCCCCTAGGCCTAGAAAAGAAGACTAATCAATCATAGTTATCAAAATTAAAACAAAAACTAATTCAGTAAACATGATCTTGAACATAAACTAATTAAAACAAGAAATTAAAACTAAACTAATTACTAGAGAATTAAATTAATTAACAAATCTAACAAAGCAAATTAAACTAAACTAGAAATTAACAAAACTAAAACAAAAACTAAAAACAAAAAAAGAATTGGAAAGGGAAAAGGAAAGAGATTACCAGAGAAAACTTAAATTGCATTAATTGAATTTGAATCTTGATGAACAACTTAATTACTTCTAAAATTCTAGAGAGAGAAAGATTTTAGGATTCCAAAATCTGAAATGTGCATCTAAAACAAGTAAGGGTCATGCCCCACTAAAATAACCTATTTACACTAATTGGGCTTTGAGTTAATAAAACCCACGAGCAAAACCGCCAGCAAAAACCGAGCGGATCACCACACGAGCATCCTGCGCCCACAGTGTTCAAAGGGAGTTTCCTCCCTACGCCCGCACCCTCAATATTACACGACTTCTGAAAAGCCTGTTTTATGGTGGGCCCGAATAGAACAACAGCGTTTTAGGGGTTGCGCCCGCGTGGGCTATATTAACCAATATTTTAACAATTTATTGAGTTCTTTGCTTGATTCCTTCTAATTGAATCTCGTTCGTAGCTTCTTGTAACTTGGTATGCATCCCGACGCAAGTACATTTTGACTCGTTTTAGCTTCTATTGACTTCATAACTCCCTATTACGCTCCTGTAACATATAAAACAAACAAAAAACCCACCCGTAATAACTAAGGAAGCATAAAATAACCATACAAAGCTCTTTAAATCAACTATAACCGCTTCAAAACATAACTTAACATCGTGGAAAAATATTTACTCAAAATAAAGCCACAAACGCAACTATTAAGCATAAAAATCAACCGAAAACAAGGGGAAAACACAATATAAAATATGTATATCAGCTAGCAAGACACTCGATCCAGCTCAAGTTTATTATGCCATCACTGAGAAGGAGTTGCTAGCAGTTGTGTATGCACTTGACAAGTTTCGATTATATCTATTGGGCTCGAAAGTAACTATTCACACTGACCATGCTGCTCTAAAATACCTCCTAGCCGAGAAGGAAGCAAAGCCACGTTTAATCAGATGAATTATATTGCTGCAAGAATTTGACCTAGAGATTCGTGATAAGAAAGGAGCGGAGAAAGTAGTAGCTGATCATTTATCAAGAACTCGTTTTGAAGATGCCGAACTTACACTTATAGATGACTCCTTCCCCGATGATCACTTACTTTCAGTTGCAGCTAAATCACCATGGTTCGCTGATTTTTTTAATTACATTATAGGAGGTTTCTTGCCCTCTAATCATTAATCATAGCAAAAGAAGCGGTTTTTACATGATGTTCGATAATATTTTTGGAACGATCCAAATCTGTTTCGAGAATGTGCTGATGGTTTATACAAAAGGTGTGCTCCTTTTTGGGAGTTTTATTCGATCCTGAGCCATTGCCACTCATCACCTTATGGAGGTCATGCAGGTCCGTCAAAGACCATGTTCAAGGTACTGCAATCTGGATTCTATTGGCCTATTTTGTTTAAGGATGGTCGAGATTTTGTGTTGTCTTGTGATGCGTGCAAAAGGACCGGAAATATTTTAAAACGTGACAAGCTGCCTCAAATTGGTATACTAGAGGTTGTGATTTTTGATGTATGGGGTATTGTAACACCTTGGAATTTCCTAACTTTCTAGTCTATATTTTTCCGGAAAACATATTATAAATATTAAAGAATCATAATTATTAAAACTCCTAATAACGGGAAAAACCAAAGTTTTACCGTCACTGTGATAACGACTAGGACATTTATCAAAGTACTAATGCAGAAGTCTTAAAGCCAAAAACCAATTTAAAACAAAACTTCAAAACAATCTCAAAACTAAACTCAAACAAGCATTCAAAATAAAAACCAACTTAAAACTTTATTGCACTTCGAAACCATTTTAACGGCCCTTAAAAACCAAAGCTAGAAACTTTGAAAATAAAACAACATCCAAAAAAAGGTTAGTACTTCATAAGCAATATAATTAAAACTACAAAACTACACAGCAAGCGCTCTCACTCCAGCCATAATGAAATGACTTATGCCCACTTGTACCTGTAGTTTTTCTTATTCCATACAACTACTCACTAACAAGTGGGTCATTGTAGGACCAAGTCCAAGACAAAGCCATGCACACAAAACAAACAGTCAGCAAAGCTGAGTACATAGCTACTATAGACTGTGCAACAAAGCAACATAAATTAAAACATACACACATCTTACCTTTGGAACCTCTTTGCCTGTGCATAGACACAACAAATTAGTTATTATATTTAGAATTTGGATTCTGCATCGAACCGGTTTCCTTCCCTTTAAAATTGCCCTATTGGGCACCAACTTGGGAGCAACTCCAAGAAGGTATTACCTATGTCTCATAAAGTGATGGAATTCCAGCGCATTAAAAATATAAAAGAATACAATGTCTTGTACTCCAACTAGAAGTCATAGATCACTATTCCATACGACTCCCCCCATTGTTCATACTCAAGGTATATACGTTCCAAGAGTTTTGATGAAAATCCTCTTACACTTTACACGATTAATCTGTTTAACAATGTTATGACTCACATCAACATCACACAAATACATGCATCAAATCAAGCAAGCCATATTAATTATCTTCAATTTAAACTGATTAAAAAATAATCTCATGCGTGACCTTTAATTAAACTGAACTTCCTTTACCACACATTATCTGTAAGGGGCAACATGTATAAAATATTTGCTCATTAAATTCCCTTAATCGTGTGAATAAAAATTCATAAACTACTTTTCTTGCTGATTAAGTAACTAACCGACTTTAATAACTTCCTTCCTTTATAGATAAGCTATTGGCCAAGTAAAACTGATCATAACATTCCAACTCAATCTTATAAAATTAAATCTTATAAAATTTATATTGCTAACAACATGGAATGTCAAAATAATATACAATCATGCTTCTAATAAAACTTGTCATGCACATCACTTCATAATCCAAAGAAACATAACAATATATCATAAGATAGAGGATCATACAAGCATGAATTCTAATTCTTATGTTTGTCTTTAGTACCTACGTACCTTGTGAAATAGTGGTGCTCTGCCACAACTTCTAAAAGTTGACTAATTCGAAATCTCCTACATAAAGAAAACCGAAACTAAATTAAAACCTTGTTGACTAAGTTCTACAACAACTCTAAACTAACTTCTATATTGGAAACTTGTCCAAAACATTCCCTATATGGTCTCTATTCAATCCCATACTTCACTTAAATTTTTTTATTGCAAGATTACTTGATTTTTGGGACTTATTTATGCTTTATAAAACCTCAACATACAATTTATGTCACTTTAGAAAAGTGGACAGCAATTTAAAATAATCAAAACTCCTTGACAAAACTCAAAAACAACACAAATCAATCATACAAGGTACTACTTAACTTATATGATTAATTCATGCTAATTACATACCTTAAAATCCTAATTATTCACTTTACAAAATCTGGACAGCATGTTAAACAAGCTTAAAATCACATTTAAACTTCATGAAACATACTAAAAATCATATGTAACATTATAGAATTAATATGTGATCATACTAGCATAATATGATCACATAAAACTTATTTTAACTTGCTTTTATAAAGTTTTCGGATTTATTAATTAACTTCAAAGTCATGAAACACTAGTAGAAAAATTGTCAAATGTAACCCCTTATAGGTAACGGGTTGAGTAATTGCACGAAACCTTTATTTTATATCTAACGGGCAAAGTTAAAACCATAACCTAAAATCCCTTTTTTCATACTTTAGATTACGGGCTTAGTTTTGCCTGTAACCTAAAATGTTTTAGGTTACAGGCTGTCAATTGCCTGTTACCTAAACTTCAATTTGTTTGGCGGATTTTTTAATAAGTAACAGGCCTTTAAATGCCTGTTACCTAAAGTACTGTTAAACTTTACTACTTAAGTTTTGTAAGTTACAGTCTATACATGCCCGTTACTTATTGTCTGGTAAAGGTTACTCGAACAAAGTGACCGTTAGCTATTCTTTGGAGTTATCTTTGCATGCAATTTTTAGAACTTAATAATTTGCGTTCACCTTCTTCTCTCTCTCAAAAAGAAAAAAATCGAAAATACAACCTCAAAAATTTTCAAACTGCAACTACCTCCAAACTTCATCAGTACCACCTCCAACAAATTCGAAAATAGAACCTCGAAATTCTTCAAACTCGAAAAATACTCTCAACCTAATTTTTCCTTTTATACGCAAAAAATCAAATCAACCAAATTAATCTGCGACTAATCTATCAACTCCAAATAGAAGTTTGAGTTGAAACGACGAAGGTTTCGCTGTTATTCTTCTCTTTGGTAGGGAAATCGAGAACATAAATCACGAAGAGGAAATTCATCAAGGTGAGAATCTTCTCTGTTTCCTTTTTATTTTCGATTTATAATTTTTGCGAAATAAACTCCTTCAAACTGAATCTGGTTTTTTTTTTTTTTTTATAATTTTTATAATTTCTGCAAATTTTCGGCAGATTTTCGCTCAAAATTCAGTCTGAAATTAGTTCGATTTTTACTTGAATATCTCTAGGATACTTGCTACTAATCTTTGTTGAATTTTGCTATTATTATTATTATTTTTTTTTTTTTTTTTTT
>PYUH01000265.1:385613-405876 GCA_016808085.1 Suaeda aralocaspica | reverse complement strand
TTTTTTTTTTTTTTTTTTTTTTTTTTTTTTTTTTTATCATTTTTCGCTTTCTATATGCTCGAATTTTGTTGTAATTTATGTTAATTTTCGCTCCCTTTTGCTTGAATTATTGTTTGGTTTTTTTTATAGAATTTGTTCTCAATTTAATTATTGTTTGGTTTATCGATTGAATTATTGTTTGGTTTAATCATTGAAATTGTTCTCGATTTATTAGGGTTTAATTTGGGGTTATAGGGTTTTTCATATTCATATTTAGCTGTCTTTTATTTTTCTATGATATTTTCATATTAGACTGTCTTTTTTACTTGTTTTGGTTTCTGGGTTTTTGTTCTTATTGATGATTGTTGAATGTCCACTTGTAGGAAAGATACTCGAGGTGTTGCTGAGCCGATTGATCCAGAAAAGGTAATATGAAGTAAATTTGTTTCGATAGGTTTAGTATATAAATCCTGTTTGTGGTATTAGTTGTTGTTTTGATTGTGAAAGTGTGGTTTAATGTCAGCTTCCGAATTATCATGATATTGTAGAGAATCCGATGGATTTTAATACGGTGAGGAAGAAGCTCTTGGGTGGCGTATACGTGAAGTTGGACCAGCATGAGGTTAGTACTTAGTAGTAATTAGTAATGGTTATCATCTTCTTATGGGATGCCCTGCTTTTTAAAATTTTGTTTTGTGACTGTTTTTCAGTGTTTTTATCTTAGATGGGTTTCTGTTAAATTAGCATATGTTTATGAGGCATGTTCAAGTGGATATTGATAATTTCGTTATATATTACCAAGTCGTTTATACAGTATCTTCTAATGTTAAGTGCTTAAGAGGTTTGTTTGGACCTGTTCTATTCTTGGGCGTCTCTTGTGAGATTTTTAGTGACAGAAATTTGGATTCCCAAGTGTTTTCAGAAGCAGGATGCATAAGAGAAGACGTGAGATAAAAAATAATATAATGCTGGATTTTATAAATTTTACAGCCATGGTGAAATTAGAGAATAATTTACCTCTTCTATGAGTAAAAATTTGAATTCTTATGTGAATTAATGCTGGTATGCTTGTAGAGTGAAGATGGAAGCGACAGTTTAGCTGTTTAAGTCACCGATGAGAAGCACTAGGATGATCTCGTCATCTTGTTTGCTGTGGAATCTACTCTTATCTGTACGATCAACATTGATCATGCTCTTTTCTGAATTGTGTTCATCAAATTACTCTTTCTGAATTCTTCATTTTCAACTTTATCTGGAGGCAATGAAATATGTCTATGAAGCCTAAATACTCTGTCTGATGTGAAAGAATTCTGATACTAATTTCTATGAAATGCTTGTCTTTATCGGTTGTCAGTAGGCAGTGCAAGCTGCAAGTAATTTTTCGATTAACTGTTTGTGCTGAGTTTTAGCATCTTCCATATGCTAGTAAATTGATTCTAGGCATTTAGCTTTACACCTATAGCTACTCTCTGTTTTCACTTTCTATGTGAATATGTGATATCCTGCTCAAATGGAAAATAGGTCAGCTCTAGGCAAAAAGAAACAAGCAGTACATTTGGGATGCGTGAGAGTGTCGGGACAAGCTTGTTGCTGAAGCATAGGGCAGAGGTACTTCTCTTCTCCTTTCAAGTCACTCAAATCCCCTCGCTCTGAGTGACACGTTATAACTTTTGTAATGAGAAGTCATACTATTCAAAAATGTTCTAGGTTTCCGATATAGTATTAGAAATGAATATTGTTCCATCAGGAAGCCATGAAAATATTTGATATACTATATATTATCTATGTAGCATGGGTACTTCCATCATGTCAAAATATAATGGTAAAAAATTATGGATGAGTAACATGTTTAGAGAATTTACCAGCCCTCTTCATTCTCTGACATGTTCGGAAAATAATAAACATCACCTTGGTTGGTGGCTTTGCTGATGACTTGAGATTTTTCCTGGCCTTTTATCCCTGGGTGGCTCCCTTTTTCTGCCCAATCTCCTTTCTAACTGATCATTGTTTATCATTATTTGCGGCTTTTGACTGGCTAATTTTCTTATTTAATCCTATACATTTTAGATTGTATTGTGTTTGCTTTAGAAAATAGTGCTGAAGCGCATACTTGAGATGGATGAAGCCATAAAAACTAAAGACTTTTCGTCATTTGCTCGTCTAGTTTGTGTTGATAGTAACCAATTCCATGATGTCTGTCTGGACACTACCCCACCTATATTTTAGATGAATGACACATCCCACAAGTAAGCTCTATGCCTCTATTTTGCTCTATGATTTTTACTCACTCAGTCACTCACTCAATCACTCACTGACGCACTCACTTGCTTAGTCACTTGCTCACTCATTGTCACAGTAACTCACTCACTTAGTCACTCACTTGATTGAAGTGTTGTGGGGGTTCAAAATTATGTGAAAGATGTTGTCATGAGTAAAATTGAAAAAGGAAAACCAATTCCCAAAATTTTTATGGCACCATTCATATAGTGGTGAGTCCGTAAAAATTTCGTTACCTAAAACATAATATTGAAATAATACTTTGTGTTTTAATGCAAACTGTTATTTCCTATGTATTGGCCATTGGGTTCTTGTTGTAGTAGACATGACACTGGGATCAGGATATGTGTTTGACCCTCTTCCTCTCGAAGGTCCTGACCCACGTCGTTGGTTATGTTGCATGAACATGTTTCGATAGTAAGTGAAAGTGTGTTATGCTTACATTCTTATGTATACACTAATATTTTCTAATTTCTATTATTTAAATGATTTAAGTGCATACATGTTTTATAAATCAACCATCAAAGGACCAGTACCGCAAAAGGTGCCGCCGAAGTTAGAATATAAATGGATTGAGGTTTATCAATATATAAGCAAACTTTGACTTCTTTATATACAACATCAACATCGATGCATAGTAACCTTAAATAATATTTCAACATGCAGTGCCCTCAACAAAAAGTCGGCCTTGACTGTGGATACTACATCATGAAATTCATGTATGAAGTAGTTGTTAGACATGGAGATTGCAAAGGTGAATTAAAAAAGGTTAGTAAACGGTGATTTTAAATTAAAGTTATGGAATTTAGTTTAATCTCTCTTTCGATCTCTTTATTTATATACTAGTGGAAAGATGCGCACATTGTGAGCGGTCCTTGGGTTGCAATGTGATGTAGTTGAAGATTGTACAAGTAATCATTGTTGGTTGGTACATAAATTGATTTGCTTCTCAGAATATTTATTTTGTAGAGTATACATTTACTCAAAAATTTAAAATATAATGTACAAAACGAATAAATAATAGGGAACCACATGAATTATAGGTACGGGTATGTTGTTTCTTTTTCAAAACATGAATTTTAGGGAACAACATAAAGAATGAACAAGATAAATACTTAGGATATACGACAATTGTAGGTTGCTATTAAATGATCCTTTAATTTGTGTTTTGTTTTGCTTTGGTTTTTAGGGTTAGGGGATACTTTAAATGATCGGGGTATGTGTTTTGTTTTTCTCTATTATCTCAAGTTATTTATTGCTTTTGTTTACTTTTGGTGAAGGATTATGTGCCAAGAAGCGAGTCCTACAATGAAGAAGAAATGAAAGAACTTCGAGAACAATGGACAAAGTTCTTTAGAACTAACTATTTGGTGAAATAAATTTGTATAAGTTAGTTTTCTTTATCTTTTGTACTTAAAGATTACAGGTATCTAATACTCAACATTTCACATCAACTACTTACTAGCACCTTGTACTAAATTAATGTACTAGTTAATTTCAAAATTAATGGTATGTGTTTGTTAATTCAAAAAAAGGAGTATTTTGGTGGACATTCGTGGAATTTATTATTAAGTTTGATAGTGGATGTGTTGAGATGAACTTTACAGTTGTTATGTGGAGTTAATAGTATGTAATGATACAAGGATTTAGAAGTGTCGCCATTGCAGGTATAGGTATTAGTTAAAAAATATTTCAAAAAAATTATATCTTATAAGTAACGGGCCAATCTATTTAACGTTACTTAAGAGGTTTAATTTTTAAATAAGCTACACAAAGTATAGGTTACAGGCTATACCATATTCATTACCTAAAAGAGGACTTTAGGTTACGGGCTCCAAAATGACCGTAACTGAACAGGCTATTGCACACCTCTCAAAAATAACCGAACAACTCTAACTAATATAGCCAGGGAAGTAGGGATCGAATCCTCAGGGAGGCTATTAAACTCTACTAATTCTAAAATGCCTAAAGTGTGTAAGGGGCGTTGGTGGAAATTTTGGTAAATGACTACTAAAACTAAGAAGACTAAGAATGAAACTAGGGAAATGACGGGAAATTATGGATTAAACTCTTATAATGGGAACCTAGGGCTATCGGTTTACTATGATCAATCAACAAACTCAATTGACACTCACTAATTAATTCATTGCCATTCATTGAACTAAGGTTCACTAATTCTCTCGAACTTAGACTCCCTCAAAACTCCTTTACCGGCTCTCGCTCGCATAATTTAGTTTTTGCCTATTATTTAGTTGTCTAATTGTGGTAATCTTACCTCTCGGCCTCAATTTCGACAATAACCTAACTAACAACTAAATCTGGCCACAATTTAATTGCAATCGATAGAATTCAATAATAGGAATTCAATTAAAAGCCAAGAACTAATTAGAAACATAAATTAAATTCACACCACGATCATAGATCCCCTAACCCTAGAGAAAACGACTACTCACTCAAAATTAAGGGAACAAAAACAAAATCAAAATTAAACAACATGATCATGAACAAAGAATTAATTAAAACTAGAATTAAAACTAAATTAACTACTAACAAAACTAAATTAAGAATCAAAAATAGAAAAATTAATTAATCTAAACTAAAAACTAAGAAACTAAGGAGAATCATGAAATTAAAGGAATTGGAAATCATAAGGAAAGAGATTACCAAAATAACGATTGAATTGCATTAATCGAAAGCTTGAATTGTTGAACAAAGTAATCAACTATAGAATTCTAGAGAGAATAATGAATTTTGGATTCCTAGGGCTAAAATATCATAAAAACTGGTTAGGGTCGTGCCCCCTTTACATTGAGTATATACAGTATTTAGGTTTTATTAAAATAAAACCAACGAGCAAAAACCGCGGAGAAAAGCCGAACGGATCAAAATCCGTGCTACCTGCGCCCGCATAGGTCAAATCCTGTTTGTTCCCTGCGCCCGCATGGTGAATATTGAGTGAGTTCTGATACTTCTGATCTATGTTGCGGACGCATAGGTTAAGTGGGGATTAAAGGGCTGCGGCCGCATGTTGAGCAACATTTTGACTATCTTGCTTATTTCTTCGCTCGATTCTTCGAATCACATTCGTGACTTCTCGTGACTTGGCACGCATCGCGAGGTAAGTGCTTTTTGACTCGTTTTAGCTTCTAATGACTTCATAACTCTCTATTACGCTCCTGTAACATATAAACGAAATCGAAAACCACGCGTAATTACCGAAAATGTATAAAATAACCGAAAAAAGTTTTAAAAGCCAACTAAAGATGTTAAAACCGTTCCAAAACATAACTTAACATCGAAAGACGATATTTAATCAAAATAAAGCCACAAACTTAACTATTTAGCACAAGAATCAACCGAAAATGAGGGAAAAACACAACATAAAACATGTATATCAAATTCCCCCCAAACCGAACCTTTGCTCGTCCCGAGAAAAACACAACAAAATTGACTACACCCCAAAAAAGCAGAATAAGCATCATAACTCAAGAGATAATCTGAACACACATGGATCAAAGCCGGCCAATTAAGTATCCAATTACCGTCCTTCCTAAATACGGGTCAAACAAAACAAACCAAGCAAGTTCAATGAATCGATGACTAGAGTAGCTCACGAGTTGTCACTCCACACAATTAATGATGAGCTTATAACAATGAAGCTCTAACCCTCACCTCCCAACCAAATATGGAATGTAACGCAAAATGTGTTTAAATGCAATATTAAGAACCTGAAACCCACATCTCACACCTCATGCAAGTGTTTATGGGTATCCACTCATCCTAAATGTCGACTCATAATGCAATTAATACTCTACGACCTTGACAAAGGATTCACTTCACAATAACCATAGCATGTGCACGAAGATCAAAAAGGACTTTTATAAGCTAACGTGGCTAGGGTGATGGGTAGGATAAAAATTTGGGATAATGTGGTGGAATGCGGGGTATATGCATATAAAATCGAGGAAAATCATCAACATTCTCCGACATCCAATTCAACCAAATCTAACCAAACTTTTCTTTACTTTTCACATCATTACCATACTTCTCATAATTCAATCATCAACCACTACTTCACAAACTTTAAACTTCTTTCTTTTTATTTCATCTTTTTTTTTTCAACTTTATTATTCTTTCATAATTTTTTTTCACTTTATTTTTCATGCATAATAAACATAGTTTCACGACTCTTAATGATTTGTTTTTGCTTAAAATTCAATAAACAACATAACTAGGCTATGAATAATATATGACTTTTTAATTAATTACAACAGCCTAGACATTGGTATGCAGAGCCTTATATGTGAAACTTTATAACTTAAATTTCAACAATAACATTTCCAACTATTTCACCATCAATCCTCCATAACACCCTTCAAAAGTTTATTTTTAACAACATCACAACTACTTCAACTCCCCCAAACCAAGTTTGGGCATATAATGCATTATGTAGCAAGGCTAACAGGTTTGCAATGTGGCTAAAAATACAAATGAAAGGGATAAAAGCTCAAAACATGGGATCAAGGGAAAATATAAATGTGGGAAATGAAATTCTGAAGCTCAAAAGAAGAAATGAAGGCCTTTTATCATGTGCAAAATACACAAAATCCACAATTAAAGTTACTAGAATCCAAAGTCAAATCCAAGATTATAATTGCACCAGGAACTAAGCACACATGAAAGGAAAATATGAATGAATTTATATTCAAAGGTGGCTCAAATCCTCCCGTTAACACAGTCCAAGTCCAAGACCCAAGCAAGGTTAAGAAGAGTTGACCAATAAAAGGAAATCAAGCAATCAAATTCAAGTCATAGCCAACAAATCACACATGTGGATCCATCCGCAATCAAGAGTCATAAAGTTTTCAAAATAAGCACAAGGGGTGTAGAAGTAGTCAATTCCAACAATAAAACTCGATCGGGACACGAATAATCCATTAAGCCAATTCTCTCTAAAATTAAACCTAAGAAAGCAGTACAATCTTTTTGGTCACATGTAAACTCCTATTCCTAACGAATGGTACAAACCATGCAATAGTCCTAAGAAAGCAATAAAACTGAACTAAGAAAGCGATTAAAACTAACTAAGCGCACAAAACAAAACAAAAGAGAGGTTGGAATGATCTAACCAAACCGGTATCCCTAACAGGAGTCCACCTAACTACTGAATCAATAATACATCCCGCTCGAATTAAATCCTGAAAAGGAAAAGAAACAAACCAATCTCCAAAGAATAAAAAGGTAAAAATAAGAGGAAAAAATAAAAGAAAACAAAGCAAAAATAAAAAAAATAAAAAAAAACTAAGCAAAAATGTACAAAAATACATAAATCCTCCCCCCAAACCAAATTTTTTCACGTCCTGGGACAAATAACCATGCAAAACAGAGGAAGGAGGTGAAGCCGAGCTCTACAGACCGGGTCCCCAGTACCTAGGATAGTACTGGTCATAGAACGACTGATAGGGGTAAGAGGTGGGCTCAGTGCTAGGATCATATGTAGGTGGCCAGTTAGGATGGTTCGGGAATCCCTGAACCGTCCCAGCTGCAACATTGATCGTGTGCTCCCTCCACTGGACTCTCTGTAGCAAGTCAACATCAGAACGGAGTCTTCTAAGTGAATGATCTATCCTATAGAACCGCTGCTGGTTATAAAGATGCATGTCATCAAATCGGTTCATCGGGGGAGTCATGTCGAATGTGGAGGAGGAGTGACCGGCATAGCTATGTCGTGGTGGCTCAGGTCGTGCTGGAGCTAATGGACGCTGGGGCTGGCCGCCTGCTTGCTGGATTAGGTTGACCATCTGCACGACCCTCTTCTCTGAATCTACCCTGTGCTGTAGTGGGATATTGTCAGGTGGGATCCTCCAAGGGTTCTGGCCGTCTGGATGCTCCTGGTAGGTGAGACTAACATAGGCATTAGGCAGGTAGCACCATGAAATTTCTGGAACACACAAAACAAACCATGTGATAGTGCCGGGTAGGGGTTTTCCTCGACCGGGTTTAGCTGGTGGATCTCCTCAGTATGACCTAGAGTGTGGGCCAACCATGTGATCATGCCACCTATATAGATAGTGCCGGTGTTAGTAATCCCCTCTACAATTTCAGCAAATCGGCAAGCTAGAAAAAACCCGAAGTTATAATGGAGAGGCTGTCTGGCATATCCCTCTGTCACCATCCATAATAGTCTGATCTCATCAGGGTAAACTTGACCTAACTCTCCTCTAGAAAATAAGCAGTAAACCACAAACCTAAGGAAATACCGAAGGGCAGGATGCTGGACCTCCGATGTTTTGGCAGTGGTTGAAGTGAAGGTGAAGCTCCCTCAAAATACGGTCCCCACTCAAGCTCAGCTGTAGACCATACTACATTTTCGGGGTTCCATAAAAACCTCTCATTTAGTTCATCAACATCCATCTTATAGTGTTATCCGAAGATGGTGAAGCTGATGTGTGTCTTTCTTTCAGCATTAGGAGTCTCTTGGGAAATGTGGAAGTGGTAATTGGATTGGAACTCCAAGGTGAGCTCTCGATATGTGTGTGGGACCTGTTGAGTTTTTCCATCAGGACCGGGCATGGTAGCGTTGATCCAGTTTCCCCATCAAATCCGGTAAGCCATTCTCATCACTTGATCGGTAATACCAAGCTTGTCACATGTTTCTTTGTGGAAGAACCGTGTGGATCTGATTGTTCGTTTGGAAAGCTTATCAAGACGTTTCTGCCTGTCCTGACGGTTTTGAGGTGGTGTTCTGGAGGATGATGGCTGCTTTCCCTTGGAAGCTGAAGAGGATGCCCCAGTTTTCTGATGACGTTTGCCAATTGATTTCTTCATGATCCTTAAAAACATATGCAGGAAAGACAAATTTTAGCATTCCATTAAAGCAAGTCTCGAAACCAAAATCATGTCAATCATGAAAGCATAAAGAATAATGGGGTGTGAAAGCATGATTAAAGAAAACAATCAAGGCATTGTAGTCATCATACAAAAAGTTACAAAAAAGGTTTTGCGGAAATTTCGGCATGACCCGTTCGCAAATGCAACTAACCCAATGAGAACTACAAAGTTCCAATCAACTAAAGCCAAGAGCGCAACCAAAAGCATTCAAACTTAAGCATTACTTGCATACTTTGCCTCTAAAGCCAACATGTCCAAGTTCGTATTCACAAAAGAGCATCAAGTGCAACACCAAAAACCAACTTCCACCATAATATGCATTCAACCATTGAAAAATTAATGCCTTAAAAAAATCCAAACAACTTCAATGAGACTTTAAGAGTAAGTAGAAATGACTAGGTAAGATAAGTAGCAACTACTAACCAATTTATAAGCATGAAGTTCAATATGAAAGTTGCTAGTGAAAATTCATGAGCAAAGCCAGAATGCTAAGTAAGCATGAAGTAATCCAAAGCATGATTTTAAGCATTCTAAAGACTTTAAGCATGAATTTAACTAGTTAACACTCCTAATTAACAACTTCATGAGCAATCATCAAAAATTTCATGGAAATCTTACTCAACAATAAAGCACAAAAACTTCCAATTATATATAATTCACAAGTACAAACATGATAATGAAGCATAAAAATAGCTATTAAACACTCATGAGCAACAACAATCAAGTTTAGAATGATCAATTAAATTCGTAATAAAAATACCCAAAAATTGAAAATTCATGAAAACTTCATAAAACTTAATAAAAATTGGATAAAAAGGAAGTTATACCTTATTAGATGATAATAGAGCAAGAAATTTGAAGAAGCAACCCAAAAATCAAGCCCAAAATAGTTCGAATTTTCGAACCCTAAGTTATGCAATTCGTGATTTTTATTCTTCCAAATTTTAACTCCATGATTTTGTTTGGAGTAGTGAGGGAGTGTTGTGTTAAAATTTGAAGTGATTTGGAGTAGTATGGAGAGAGTTATGGTGATTTGAAGTTGAAGGGTTTTGGGGTTTTAATGGTGTGAGATAGGAGGAAGAAGATAGATTAAGAGTTTAAGAGATTAAAAAATGAAAATAAAAATAATATTAATGATAAAAAATATAATAATAATAATAATAATAATAATAATAATAATAATAATAATAATAATAATAATAATAATAATAATAATAATAATAATAATAATAATAATATAGGTATAACAATGCTAGGGGGCCGAAAAAAATAAAACACAGGGAATCATAAGGCCACACAAAAAGAAAAAAAAAGACGAACGGGTGTCTGCAGGAGCACCCTGCGCCCGCAGCGAACAAAAAAAGACTGAGGGATGCGCCCGCAGGTCCATGCTGCAAGAAAATGCAAAGTCTCTGATCTATAATGCGGGCGCATTGAAGAAACTTATAATTTGAAGGTTGCGCCCGCAGGTCTTCTCTGCAGCTCTATTTTGCTGATTTTTTTCTTTTTCTCCCTAATTAGTGAATTAACTTATAAATTATTATTATTAATCATCACTTAAGCACGTTTTAACTCTTAAACTCTCCTTAATTACCCCAATTAAGCATGAAACACTTAGACGCTTAGCTAGGCTTCACAAAATCAAAACAAAAGTTAAACTAAGCTAAACTAAACTACAAAAGCACACAAAAACACGCGAAAACATGCAAAAAGAGAAAAGAAGGGATAGAAAGCTCGGGTTGCCTCCCGAGGAGCGCTCTTTTAAGGTCACTAGCTTGACCATGGCTGCATTAGTGATTAAGGTGTCTTAGGGTCATCAAGTTGGATGACTTCAACCAAACCGATGACATCTCCTTCAACATAGTATGGCTTCAACCTTAGACCGTTAACCTCGAATATTTCACCCTTTTCACTTTGAACTTCAACATAGCCAAATTTGCTAACATTTATCACTGTAAACGGGCCACTCCATCTAGATTTTAGCTTTCTAGGGAATAGTCAAAGTCTTGAGTTAAACAATAGAACATTATCACCGACTTGAAACTCCCTTTTCATGATTCGTTTATCGTGCCATCTTTTTGTCTTTTCTTTCTAGATTTTGGCACTATCATATGCTCCTAGCTGAAATTCATCCAATTCGTTCAACTGTAGCAACTGTTTTTCACCCGCAAGCTTAGCATCCATATTTAATTCCTTGATTGCCCAATAAGCTTTGTATTCAAGTTCTACTGGAAGATGGCACGCTTTTCCATAAACCAATCTATATGGAGAAGTGCCAATTGGAGTTTTAAACGCCGTTCTATACGCCCATAAAGCATCATCAAGCTTGCTACTCCAATCCGTTCTCGATTTCGCAACCGTATTCTCTAGAATGGACTTGACTTCTCGGTTTGAAACCTCGACTTGACCACTGGTTTGTGGGTGATATATCAATCCCGTCCTGTGGCAAACACCGTATTTCTCTAGCAACTTATCCAACCTTTTCTCATGAAAGTGCGTTCCCCCATCACTGATGGTAGCTCTAGGGACTCCGAACCTAGGAAAAATAACCTGCTTAAACATTCTTAAAACGGTGTTAGCATCACTATGGGGAAAAGCAATTGCTTCCAACCACTTGGAAACATAATCCACAGCGACCAATATAAAACGATTACAGTTAGAAGAAGGGAATGGACCCATATAATCAATACCCCAAACATCGAAGATTTCAACTTCTAAAATACCTATTTGAGGCATTTCATGCCTTTTTGAGATATTACCTCTCTGTTGGCACGAATCACAAGACATGACAGAGTCTCTAGCATTCTTTAGTATTGTAGGCCAATAGAAACCAGATTGCAATACCTTAAACATGCATCATTTTGGCGGGCCCAGCATTTTCTCCATAGGGTGATGAGTGGCAATGGTGTAGAACTCCATAGACATCCCAATCTGGTACACACCTACGATATAAGCCATCTGCACACTCACGAAACAAGTTAGGGTCATCCCAAAAATAACGCCTAACATCATGTAAAAACTTTTTCCATTGCTGATAAGTAAGATCAGGAGGTAGCACTCCTCCAACTACATAATTAGCATAATCAGCAAACCATGGAGTATTAGAAATCACAACTAGAAGATAATCATCAGGAAAAGAGTCATCAATAGGAGTTGAAATCTCCCCATCTTCATATCGAATCCTAGGTAGGTGTTCTGCAACCACATTCTTTGCACCTTTCTTGTCACAGATTTCTAGATCAAACTTCTGAAGGAGCAAAAACCACCTAATAAGCCTCGGTTTTGCTTCTTTCTTTCCAAGTAAGTACTTTAAAGCTGCATGGTCAGTGTAAATAATAACTTTCGAACCTATAAGGTAAGAGTGAAATTTATCGAGAGCATGCACTATAGCAAGCAGTTCTTTTTTAGTTGTGGCATAGTTAATTTGAGCTAGATCTAAAGTCTTACTAGCATAGTAGATAGCATGCAAAATCTTGTCTTTCCTCTGACCTAACACGGCACCTACAGCATAGTCACTAGCATCACACATAATTTCAAAAGGTAATTCCCAATTAGGTGATTGAATGATTGGTGCTGAGATTAGTGCTTGTTTGATCAAATTAGAAGATTCAAGGCATCCATCGGTGAAATTAAACTCGACATCTTCTAACAGCAGTTGGGTTAAGGGTTTAGCAATTTTAGGAAATTTTTTGATGAATCTACGGTAAAACCCTGCATGACCTAGAAAGCTTCTAACACCTTTGACACTTACTGGTGGAGGTTATTGTTCAATAACTTGAATTTTAGCTTTGTCTACTTCAATACGTCTTTCAGAAACTAGATGTCCTACGACAATTCCTTCCGTCACCATAAAGTGGCATTTCTCCCAATTGAGGACCAAATTCACCTGTTCACATCTTTTAAGCACTTTAGTTAAGTTAGCCAAACATGAATCAAAATCAGTACCATAGACACTAAAATCATCCATGAAGACTTGCATACTAGACTCTATGAACTCGGAAAATATAGTCATCATGCATCTTTGAAAGGTAGTAGGTGCATTACATAGACCAAAAGGCATTCTACGGTAAGCAAAAGTGCCATAAGGGCATGTAAATGTAGTTTTTGATTGATCATTAGGATGGATATGTATTTGAAAGAAACCAGAGTAACCATCTAGATAGCAAAAATATTTATTAGTTGCTAGCCTTTGTAACATTTGATCAATAAAGGGGAGAGGGAAATGATCCTTTTTGGTGGCAACATTTAATTTCCGGTAATCAATGCACATTCGCCAACCTGTAACAACTCTAGTAGGGATAAGTTCATTTTTATCATTTCACACAACAGTTGTTCCTCCCTTGTTAGAGACTACCTGCACTGGACTTACCCACTGAGAATCTAGCATAGCATAAATGATACATGCATCAAGAAGTTTGAGAACCTCTTTCTTCACCACTTCCTGCATGTTAGGGTTAAGTCTCCTTTGTCCCTGTATACAAGGCTTATGACCCTCTTCTAGATGAATTCTATGCATGCAAAAATGAGGACTTATTCTAGTTAGATCATCAAGTGTATAACCAATAGCCTTTTTGTGATTTTTAAGCACAACAAGTAACTTTTCAAGTTGACTATTAGTAAGTTTAGAGCTAACTATAACTGAATACATCTCGGCATCATCTAGAAAAGCATATTTCAAATTAGGGGGGAGGGGTTTCATTTCAAGTTGTGTTACCTATTTGATGGCATATGATTGTTGAGGTAATGATTGATACCTTTGGCTCTCCTCTAAAGTCATCTTCTCATTGTTCAATTCATGGCCTATAGCATCAATTTCCGAATCTCCTTCACCCGCATTAGCATCCAAACAAAAAATGGCCTCTAGGGAATCCTTTGTAAGGGATCGGGCCATGTCATCCAAAACAATTTCACCAATAATATCGATCCTATAACACGACTGCTCTATCATGGGATTTCTCATTGCATTATTAAGATTAAATGTCACTTTGTCATCCCCTACAGAAAGAATTAAGCTTCCATTATTAACATCAATGACGACACCTGCAGTATGTAAGAAAGGTCTACCTAGAATGATAGGGATATGAGCATCCACATCAATATCAAGGAAAACAAAATCAACAGGAATGAAAAATTTTCCTACTCTAACAAGTACATCCTCTAAAACACCCTTAGGGTGTTTTACAGTTCTATCCGCCATCTGCAAAGTAACATTAGTAAATTTAAGTTCTCCCATGTCAAGCTTCTTACAAATTGATAAGGGTATCACACTTACACTAGCTCCTAAATCACATAGAGCCTTATCAATAAATAGAGGACCTATATTGCATGGAATTGAAAAACTGCCAGGATCCTTCAACTTAGGAGGAGATTTGTTTTGAAGGATCGCACCGCACTCCTCAGTGAGTGCAACTGTCTCTGTTACAATTAACTCACGTTTCCTACTCAAAATATCTTTCAAAAATTTAGTATAAGTAGGCACTTGAGTAATTAAATCAGTGAAAGGAACAATAAGTTGCAAAATTTTAACTATTTCAAGGAATTTACGAAAGTGATTATCGTTCTTACTCCTAGTTACCCTGTTCGGAAAGTGTAACGACAATTTTGAGGGAGGAATTGTATCCGTAACTGAATCTGCAGCTCGAGCTTGCTTCCTTGGTGCTTCATTGTCCTTTTCTGCAGCTACTTCCTCAAGGTCTTCAATGACAACAGAACTAGTCTTCTTTGTTCTATCTGCAGCCTCGGTAGCATCATCATCAGGCATTCTAGGACCTTCATAGTAAGTACCGCTCCTTGTTGCAATGGAATTGCAATGATCAAGAGGTGGATTGCTTGATGAAGCATTTGATGGAATAGGTTGAGGAGGAAGTTGGCCTTGTTGCCTTTGAGCTGATGATTGAGCAATTTGTGCTACTTGAGTCTCCAATTGTCGATTGTGGGCCTACATAGCTTCCACGGCTTTCTGCATCTGCATCATCATATTCTTCAGTTCTGAAATCTTATTGCTAGATGGCTGTGGAGGTGGTGGGAGTGGTGCTGGAGGTGGTGGTCTACTGAAACCTGGTGGTTGAGGTGGAGCAAACCGTTGAACCTGCTGTTGTTGTTGTGGTACAAAATGTGGCTGCTGCTGCGGATTTTAAGCATTGTAGTATTCTTGTAGGAGAAGTATGGATGATCTTTTCAACCAGGATTGTAGGTGTTGGAAAATAGGTTGTTCTTGTAAGCTTGGAATGCACATACTTACACCATAGAACTATGACATGCTTGCATACTATGCCCAAAAGAACCACATAAATCACAAAAGACATTTGTAGCTCCCGAAAGTGCATCCATTGCAGCTACCGTCATTGGATTAGAGGATGATGTGTTGATCTTGTCTAGCTTCTCATGGATTGCATTGATTTGTGAAGCCAAACTCTCATATTTGTCATCTACCACATGTTTTCCTCCTCTCTTAGCATGTCCTCTAGGATTTCCGAATTAAGAATTATGGATGGTGATAAGTGCATATTTATACATATTTTTATTCCCTTATTTTATCATTATAGTCGTCTTTTATTCAAAATATTGAATTATTGCTTATATTACGATTTTATGAGTTATATTTAGCAATAATATATTTTACATTGACAAATGAACTTAATTAATACATTTTTATGTCATTAGGTAACTATGGGCTACAAGTGAAGCAAATATATTTATATTGCCATCAATTTTGAGCAAATATAGAAGAAAAAAATATAGCCACTCAACCTCTACTTCACGTGGGAGTCAATGCTAGCAATGAATCAAGGAAATAAAATCAATCAACCAATATATTCCTATTACTTTCATTGCTCACGCAGAGCACGAACAAGAAGAGATACAAGCAGATTTCTTTCTCTATTCTTTTCTCCCAATTTTGGGAATTATTCTTTTCTCACGCAACCAATTTGATTGCCATATATTTTTCACCCAATTTTGGGAATTATTCTTGAGGTTTTCCAGAAATTTTGAGGTTTGATTGAGTATAAAGGGGGGAGGCTAATTCTACGAAAGGGGGGAGTTTTTGGTCGGAAATTTGAGGGTGAATTACAAGGGAGATTGAGATTGGTAGAGGCGGCAATTCAGAGGAGCAAGTGGCGGCGATCCGAAGGAGCAAGTGGGGACGATCGTCGATTGGTCTCGAAGCTCGGCTGGATGAAGACGAGAGTACTAAGTGATATTCTCCTTGTACTACTCTTCTTAATTTTCGTGTTACTGTTTTCAATTAAATAAACTTGTAGTTTGATTGATTTGGGTAGTTCTTCGTATGATACTTGATTGATTATTTAAACTTTTGGTTTGGTTGGTATTCGAATTACATTGTTTAATCAGTATTATAATTATATTTCATGCTTAATTTGCTATCTTATTTTGTTTGGAGTATAATTGATTGCTAATTATTTTGTGTGGCCTAGTTTAAACAGCATAGTGAAAGTAGTACTAGTCTAAATCGAGGTCTTCGAATGATCTTAGTTTAGGTTGGAGTGTAATTCGATCTAATTGGACTAATTACCTATGTGTTAGTTTAATTAGGATTAATGATGTCCTATATCAATTACTTCTAGATTTTACTATTGTAGGTTGCGAATATATTTACAATGGAAGAGTCTAGTTTAGAGTTAGTATCGGCCTAATTCAATACTAATTGTTAAGAAGGGAAGGACGGGGAAATTTTGCTATCTTAATCTCTATAGTTGGTATATTGTATCAAAAGAGTTTAGTTAATTATATCGGGATTTGCAGTTAAATGCTTAAAGTTATCATGGTGGATATTTTCCGGCTTGCTTGTCATCACTTGTTTATAGTTATTGGTTTTTAGCTTATTTTTTATTGTGTGATTCATTCATTCTAACACCCCCCCAATCATATGTATAAAGGTATGTAATCGTGTATAGTTGTATTTTTATGTTGTATGTCATAGTAGAGTTTAATAAGTTAAACCTTGGATTTTGATAATTTATTAGTCTCCTCGCGGGATCGACCCTTTCTTACGCCTTTTACTACTTGTTTATATTTTTGAAGGATTAAGATTGGTTTTATAAATGATTAATTTAACACGGTAAACGACACGTATCAAATTTTGGCGCCGTTGCCGGGGAGATGATTGTTAATATCTGGGAATCCTTTGGTAAGGGATCGGCCATGTCATCCAAACAATTTCACACCAATAAACGATCCTATAACACGACTGCTCTATCATGGGATTTCTCATTGCATTATTAACGATTAATGTCACTTTGTCATCCCCTACAGAAAAATTAGCTTCCATTATTAACATCAATGACGACACCTGCAGTATGTAAGAAAGGTCTACCTAGAATATAGGGATATGAGCATCCCACCAAATCAAGAGGAAACAAAATCAACAGGAATGAAAAATTTTCCTACTCTATACAAGTACATCCTCTAAAAACACCCTTAGGGTGTTTTAACAGTTCTATCCGCCATCTGCAAAGTAACATTAGTAATTTAAGTTCTCCATGTCAAAGCTTCTTACAAATTGATAAGGGTACTCACACTTACACTGCTCCTAAATCACATAGAGCCTTACAATAAATAGAGGCCCTATATTGCATGGAATTGAAAAACTTGCCAGGATCCTTCAACTTAGGAGGAGATTGTTTTGAGAGCATCGACCCCCGCACTCTCAGTGAGTGCAACTGTCTGTGTTACAATTAACTCACGTTTCCTACTCAAAATATCTTTCAAAAATTAGTATAAGTAGGCACTTGAGTAATTAATCAGTGAAAGGAACAATAAGTTGCAAAATTTTAACTATTTCAAGAATTTACGAAAGTGATTATCGTTCTTACTCCTAGTTACCCTTTTCGAAGTTTAACGACAATTTTGAGGGAGGAATTGTATCCGTAACTGAATCTGCAGCTCGAGCTTGCTTCCTGTGCTTCATTGTCCTTTTTCTGCAGCTACTTCCTCAAGGTCTTCAATGACAACAGAACTAGTCTTCTTTGTTCTATCTGCAAGCCTCGTGTAGCATCATATCCAGGCATTCTAGGACCTTCATAGTAAGTACCGGCTCCTTGTTGCAATGGATTGCAATGATCAAGAGGTGGATTGCTTGATGAGCATTTGATGGAATAGGTTGAGGAGGAAGGTGCCTTGTTGCCTTGAGCTGATGATTGAGCAATTTGTGCTACCTTGAGTCTCCAATTGTCGTTGTGGCCCTACATAGCTTCCACAGGCTTTCTGCATCTCATCATCATATTCTTCAGTTCTGAATCTTATTGCTAGAGGCTGTGGAGGTGGTGGGAGTGGTGCTGGAGGTGGTGGTCTACTGAAACCTGGTGGTTGAGGTGGGAACAAACCGTTAACCTGGTGTTGTTGTTTGGTACAAAATGTGGCTGCTGCTGCGGATTTTAAGCATTGTAGTATTCTTGTAGGAGAAGTATGGATGATCTTTTCAACCAGGATTGTAGGTTTGGAAAATAGGTTTGTTCTGTAAGCTTGGAATGCCATACTTACACCATAGAACTATGACATGCTTGCATACTATGCCCAAAAGAACCACATAAATCACAAAAGACATTTGTAGCTCCCGAAAGTGCATCCATTGCAGCTACCGTCATTGGATTAGAGGATGAGTGTTGATCTTGTCTAGCTTCTCATGGATTGCATGATTGTGTAAGCCAAACTCTCATATTTGTATCATACCACATGTTTTCCTCCTCTCTTAGCATGTCCTCTAGGATTTCCGAATTAAGAATTATGGATGGTGATAAGTGCTTTTATACATTTTTATTCCCTTATTTTATCATTATAGTGTCGTCTTTTATTCAAAATAATTGAATTATTGCTTATATTACGATTTTATGAGTTATATTTAGCAATAATTATTTACATTGACAAATGAACTTAATTAAACATTTTATGTCATTAGGTAACTATGGGCTACATGAAGCAAATATATTTATATTGCCATCAATTTTGAGCAAATATAGAAAAAAAAAATATGCCACATCAACCTCACTTCACGTGGGAGTCAATGCTAGCAATGAATCAAGGAAAAAATCAATCAACCAATATATTCCTATTACTTTCATTGCTCACGCAGACACAACAGAAGATATACAAGCAGATTTCTTTCTCTATTCTTTTCTTTCTCCAATTTTGGGAATTATTCTTTTCACGCAAGCACCAATTTGATTCCATATTTTTTTTTTCACCCAATTTTGGGAATTATTCTTGAGGTTTTCCAGAAATTTTGAGGTTTGATTTGAGTATAAAGGGGGAGGCTAATTCTACGAAAGGGGGGAGTTTTGGTCGGAAATTTGAGGTGAATTACAAGGGAGATTGAGATTGGTAGAGGCGAATTCAGAGGAGCAAGTGCGGGGCGATCCGAAGGAGCAAGTGGGGCGATCGTCGATTGGTCTCGAAGCTCGGCTGGATGAAGACGAGAGTACAGTGATATTCTCCTTGTACTACTCTCTTCTTAATTTTCGTGTTACTGTTTTCAATTAAATAAACTTGTAGTTTGATTATTTGGTAGTTCTTCGTATGATACTTATTGATTATTTAAACTTTTGGTTTGGTTGGTATTCGAATTACATTGTTTTAATCAGTATATATTATATTTCATGCTTAATTGCTATCTTATTTGTTTGGAGTATAATGATTGCTAATTATTTTGTGTGGCCTAGTTTAACAGCATAGTGAAGTAGTACTAGTCTAAATCGAGGTCTTCGAATGATCTTAGTTTAGGTGGAGTGTAATTCGATCTAATTGGACTAATTACCTATGTGTTAGTTTAATTAGGATTAATGATGTCCTATATCAATTACTTCTAGATTTTACTATTGTAGGTTGCGATATATTTACAATGGAAGAGTCTAGTTTAGAGTTAGTATCGCCTAATTCAATACTAATTGTTAAGAAGGGAAGGACGGGGAAATTTTGCTATCTTAATCTCTATAGTTGGTATATTGTATCAAAAGAGTTTAGTTAATTATATCGGGATTTGCAGTTAATGCTTAAAGTTATCATGGTGGATATTTTCCGGCTTCGTGTCATCACTTGTTTATAGTTATGTGTTTTTAGCTTATTTTTATTGTGTGATTCATTCATCTAACTAACCCCCCCG
>PYUH01000265.1:234044-385588 GCA_016808085.1 Suaeda aralocaspica | reverse complement strand
AATCCATCCATTGCTTTACTGATTTTCTATTGTATGATATCCGTGGGCAAACTTGTATACTTAGCTGAGTATGGTTTTATGCTTTTACTTGATCATTTACACCATGTCAATTCTTGTAAGTGTCAGACTTAGCAATATCTTCGTGGAATGATTATAGGCAGTAAGTGGTTTAACTTGTAGTACTTTAATATTAGTTATAATAGGGGTGAATTTATTATAAAAGGCTAGATTTATAAAATGCTTGTTAATTGGCAAAATTTTTGAAAACAATTTTTATGAACTCTATATATCATTACATGTTCACAAAGACAAACATATGTCAGTGTTATAATTTAAATTTTTTGTGTGATATGTGCTTACTATCTTTGGGTCAAATGAACTCTATAGATAAACTTTGCCAACTATTTTTCTACTGAAAATAAAAGAGTCTATTAAATGAGCAGTTATTTGTGTCTGATCTACCCCGTATCCTTGCTACCCTGTATTTGATCAGATTTTTGTATAAAACATCGCTGTGTGAGAAGTTGGTTTTATAATGTTATGATACTCCCTGGTAAACTGAATTATTAACTACTCAATATGAATATGTGTGAACTAAATTTTATGTTAAGTGCAAGAATTTCCTCTATTTATGGTTGGTGATACTCTAAATCTCATATCACTTGTTGCATCGTAATGTGCTTTCGTGTGTATAACAATCTTTTGGTGAGTATATCGCATTGCTCCTTTTTGGGCTAGTACATTATTGCATTCTTCCTGATCACTTAAGTAAAGTATAAATATTTTAAATGTTTGTAATTCTTGATTGAGCTTATCAGGGAGTATTTATTAAAAAAAATGGTTGAAGAGGTATTCGGCATAAGCTATTTACAGGAATTAGTGTCCTTATTGTTGATAATCATGATGTCTGAAGTGCATTAGTTAAAACTGAGTGAATATTTTGATAGCATAATATAAATAACTAATCAGCTGATTTAATCTTGTTTTATGACTATTTTATAACTACTCTGAATCTGTTTGCAAACCAGTTTTCTGACTGTGTTTTATTAGTTAATCTACATTCCTATGCTAGTATACATAGAATAGTTCTAGTAATAGAGCTAACTTGGAGGAGTTAAAATATATCGAGAGCATAACTCTAACACTTGATTATAATTTGTCAAATCTGATTTATATAATGTATATCATTCCTTATTGCTTGAATTGATGTGTGTATATATATATATATATATATATCTGCCAGTGTACATTATCTTTGATATCGCCAATTTCATGTATTTAATAATACTGTAAATCTGATCTGAATCAGGCAATTCATGGCTGATTGTTAAAGTAATTTAGTGTATAATTAATTCTGTTTATTTTTCAGGCTTATGGTAAAGACTCGATCCACTGCACAAGACTTACAGAACTACAATCCCGAGATTAAGAGGACCTTGCGGAGATTCAGAAACGAGCAAAAAGAACTTGGGCTGAGTTCAATTTCCAGTTTGCATAAAAGCCTTTTTCTAGTAGATAACAGGTGGAGCAAACACTGAACCAATTGGCAGCCCCAAAACTGGCAAATATTCCTGTGTATTGTCTACCCCTCAGCTAGAGAAGCCTCTGAAACTGAACTCTGGTTCCTTAACTTGTGCCCTAATTTTATGGGAATGCAGGTGAGAATCCTTATTGATATCTTAAAGATTTTAAAGTGATATGTTCTTCCTGAATCCGAAGGTAGAGAATAGGAACATATTAGATTGCATGCTTTTCCTTTTTCTTTGCAAGACCCTGCTAAAGAATGGTTATATGAAGAACTTCCACCTAGTTTCATTCATTCATGGGCTGAAATGGAAAAAGTTTTTTTGATAGATTCTCCTACAAGTCGTATTGGTTCTATTAGAAAAAAACATGTGGAATTAGACTGAATAACAATGGTCTTTATTGAGTATTGGCAATGTTTCAATAGGCTTTGTTCATCTTGTCCACAACACCAAATAGTGATCAATTTGTTAATTCAATAATTTTATGAAGGGTTGTTACCTAATGATAGAGGTATGATAGATGCATCTAGTGGGGGTGCATTAATGCATAAACACCGACTCAAGCTAAAGCATTAATTTCTAATATGGCTCAGAACACACAACATTAGTACTAGGAATGATGGTGAAAAGAGTAATGAAATTGATTTAAGTGGTGTTCATAATCAATTGCAAGAAAATGCTCAACATTATGCTACTTTGACCACTCTTGTTTCAAATTTTGCTGTTAATAATGAGTCTAAGGCTAGGGTTTGTGGTCTTTGTCTGGTTCTTCTCACATTCTGATAATTGTCCTGATTTGCAATCTGAGAATGTGAATGCTTTAGGTAATATTCTGGTCAATCTCAAAGGAAATATATCCTTTCTTACAAACTTATAATGAAGGTTGTAAAGACCACCCGAATCTAGGTATGTTGCTAGACCGCAATTTCAACACTATAATCAACCTAAACAATTTGGTCAGCAAAACCCACAACCTAGTCCTTGTAGCCCTTCATTAGAGGACTTAGTGAAACAGTTAACTAACCAGATAGGACAAGTTCATAACCAAGGTTCAGAATATCAAAGAAAACTGATTCTCATTTACATCACATTGATTCTCAGATTGGTTAATTTTGCACTTCTCTAAGTAATCTGGAAACCCAACTTTCTAGTAAACTGCCTGCCCAAACATGTCCTAATCCAAATGAACATGCTAAAGCTTTAACACTTAGGAGTGGTAAGGGTTAAATGAGCCTAAGATGAAGAGTCGAGAGGTTGAAAAAGAGATAGAGGTCACACCTAAAACTGTAAGTGAGAGGTAAAGAAAAACATGATCAGGAGAGTAAGAAAGAACCTATTAGGAATGCTACATCTGATTATGATATCTCTCGTTTTAAAGATGTGCCCCCTTTCCCTTCCGATTTGCAAAGCTAAGAAAGAGGCTCTAGACAGTAAATTCTTGATACTTTTAGAAAGGTTGAAGTTAACATTCCTCTTCTTGATGCCATTAAGCAAGTACCACTTATGCAAAGTTTCTTAAGGAACTTGTACTAATAAAAGGCAGTTTCGTCCATCGAAAAGGTAACATGAGGGAAAATATTTCAGCTGTAATTCAAAGGAAGCTTCCTCCCAAATGTAAGGATCCTGACATGTTTTCCATTCCATGTAAAATTGGTTATTCTAAGTTTGAAAGATGCATGTTAGACTTAGGTGCTTCAATTAATGTCATGCCTAAATCTGTTTATGGCACCTTTAATGTTGGTCCTTTATCTCAAACTAATGTGTTATCCAACTAGCTGATAGATCTAATGCATTTCCCATGGGAGTCGTAGAAGATGTACTTGTTCAAGTGAATGAATTGTCTTTCCTGCTGATTTTTATGTGCTTGACGTGGGTGATAGATCTGATAATGTTTCTTTGTTGTTATTGGGTCGACCTTTTCCAAAAACTTCTAAGACTAAAATTGATGTACATGAAGGTAATCTTACAATGGAATTTGATGGTGAAATAATTAAATTCAATATTTTTAATGCTATGAAATACCCCAATGATGTGGATAATGTTGTCCTATTGATTCTTTGATGCGTTTGATTGGATGGCTCAAGAAGTCTTCGATAAATGGTATGAAATTTGTTTGAAAATGGTGTGTTTGATGACTTCAAGAGGACAAAAAATGATTGATTTCTTTGCTGCTTTTCTAATGAGACAAAATTTGATGTTGTTGATGGATATGACACTTCTTGCGTTATATTTTCCCTAAATTGGTTCCATCTATGTTAAGACACACCTGAATTAGAATTGAAACCGCTTCCCTCTAATTGAAATATGCTTACTTGGTGATAATGAGACCTTACCTGTGATTATTTCAAATTGTTTAAATGAGTCTCAGGAGAATAAGTTGTTGAATGTTCTTAAAAATGACAAAGAGGCCATAGGATGGACTTTAGCTAACATAAAGGCGTTAGCCCACCTGTGAATGCCTAGAATTTTTCTTGAGAAAGATGCTAACCCCCTAGAGAGGCCAACGTAGACTAAATCCTACAATGATGGAAGTAGTTAAACATAATTCTTAAGTGGTTAGATGCTGGGGTAATCTATCCCATATCTGATTCTCAGTGGTAAGTCTTGTCCATGTGGTCCCAAAATGAGTGGAATAACTGTGGTTAGAAACGATAATGGAGAACTTTTCCCTACTAAGTGTCTAATGGATGGAGAGTTTGTATTGACTATAGGAAGCTTAATCAAGCTACTAGAAAAGACCACTTCCATCTTCCATTATTGATCAAATGCTGAAAAACTGCGGACAATCTTTTTTCTGTTTTCTTGATGGTTATTCTGGTATACACAAGTTCCTATTGCCCCTGAAGACCAAGATAAAACCACTTTTCTTGTACTTTGGTACTTTTGCTTTTAGAAGAATGCCTTTTGGTTTTGTAATGCTCCTGGACTTTTCAAAGATGTATTGAGCACATTTTCTGATTTGTTGAACAAGACATGGAAGTGTTTATGGATGACTTTACTGTATATGGTGATTCATTTGATAAGTGCCTTCATGCTTTATCTCGTTGTTTGAATAGATGTGTTGAAACTAACCTTGCTATGAATTTTGAAAAATGTCATTTTATGGTGAGCAAGGTGTAGTTCTCGGTCATATCGTTAGTTTCAAAGGTTTAGAGGTAGATAAAGCTAAAATGATGTCATAAGTTCTCTACCTTATCCTACTTGTGTGCGTGAACTTCATTCATTTCTAGGACATGCTGGCTTTTATAGGCGTTTCATCCACAAATTTCTCTAAAAATTGCTTCACCTTTATGTGCTTTGCTTGCTAAAGATCCTATTTTAACTTTGATGATAAATGCAAGGAAGCTTTTGATGATTATTTAAAATAAGTTGACAAGTGCTCCTGTGTTAGATCCCCTGACTGGTCTCTACCTTTTGAAATCATTGCGATGCAAGTGACAAATCTGTAGAGCAATCTTGGTCAAAGAAAGATAAAGACTCTTATATCCATATGCTTCTAAATCACTTGACCCTGCTCAATGCAATCACTGTGACTGAAAAGAGATGTATGCTGTCATTTTCTACTTTAGAAAAATTTAGGCCTTATTTGCTAGGAACTCATGTGATTGTGTATTCTGATCATTCTGCTCTAAAATACTTGTTGAAAAAAAGAGTCAAAACCTAGGTTGTTTAGGTGGATGCTTTTATTACAAAGTTTGATTTAGAAATTAAGATAAAAAGGGTGTTGAAATCAGTTGCTGATCATCAAGTAGAATAGTCCTAGAGAAGATTGGCCATTGTTAACTGAATTCTTCCCTGATGAGCAGATTTCAGTATTATATAGTGTTGAAACTTTGTATTATCATGTGACTGGTACTTTTCCCCTACACTTACTAAAGCTCAAAAGAATAAGATTATATTTGATTCTAAATACGATAGGTGGATAATCCATATCTCTGGAAATCATGTTCTGACCAAATGATTAGGAAATGTGTAGACACAGCCTGAGTTTGCTTCTATTCACTTTTTGCCATAGTTTTGAAGTGGAGGGCATTTGGTCCTCAAAGAACTCTCATAAGGTTCTTGAATGTGGACTATATTGGCCTACAATATACAAAGATGCATATTTTGTTTAGTAAATATCTTGTGACACTGCCAGAAGACTAGAAATCTGTCAAAAAGAAATGAAATGCCACAAGCTGGTATACTTATTTGTGAGATATTGATGTATGGGGAATAGATTTTATGGGCCCTTTTCCTTCTTTTGGGAAAGTTTACATAATTCTTGCCGTTGATTTGTATCCAAATGGGTAGAGGCTAAGGCTGGATAACTGATGATGCTAAAACCATTGTTAAATTTGTAAAGGTCACATTTTTAATAGATTTGGGCATGCCTAAGGCTATTATTAGTGATAGGGGAACTCATTTTTGCAATAAAACTTTGGTGCGCTTCTTGAGAAATACCATGTGACCCATGAGTTGCTACTGCATACCATACCAAAACTAGTGGACAGGCTGAAGTTTCAATAGAGAGATAAATCTATTCTTGAAAAAATGGTTAATCCTAATAGGAAAGATTGGAGTCTTTCATTTTAGGTGATGCTTTGTGGGCATATCGAATTGCATATAAAACTCCTTTGGGATGTCACCATTTAGACTCATTTGTAAAAGCGTGTCACTTACCTGTGAAATTGAGCACAAGTCTTATTGGGCAGTGAAGCAATGTAATTTAGACTATGACCTGCGGGAAGGAAGAAAATTACAATTCTTGAGTTGAGAAATGAGGTTAGAAGCGTTGGGAATGCAAAGATATATAGGAAAGACCAAAGTGTTTCATGATAAAATGATAGCTAAGAAATCATTTCAGGTGGCCAGAAGGTTCTTTTATTCAATGCTCGATTGAAATTATTTCTTGGAAAATTGCAATCTAGATGGCTTGGTCCTTTTGATGTTACTAACATTTTCCCTCATGTGCAGTGAGATCAAAGTTTGGACACCCATAAAGTTTTTAAAGTCAATGGTCATAGGCTGAATCCTTTTTATGATCAAGCACAGGTGCCGGAATCGAAATGATCTCATTTAAGATTATAGAATGTGAAGGATGTCGGGCAACGCTCTACCAAAGGCGCTACTTGGAGGCAACCCAAAGCTTTATTTTATTCTTAGTTTATATTTATACATTCAGTTTATTTTATTTTAATTCTAGTTTTTTTCCCCTTTTTAAGTTTGTTTTTTTTTTCTCTTAATCTTGCAGTTTTCATTCGTTATTATTAAAAAAAAAAGAGGGTTCTTAATTTAGTATTATTTTAACTTTGTTTTAAGTTGGCTTTAGCTGTGAGTTTCTTATCCATTTTCCCTTGTTCTGTTTTTAGATTCAGCCTCTCTTAAGGACAAAATTTACTGGAAATTTTACCTTATTAAACTATACTAAGTTTATTTGTGCTTAGATAGGGAGGTTGTTTGTGTTAAACTATCGAGTTCATACACTGACTAATTAAGGCATAATGCGCGGAACACAGTGTGATTTTTGGAGATTTGGATGGGTTTACATCAACTCAATGTTACTGCAACTGCAGGCAGCACACCTCAGATTTGATTCTGACAAAACAGGCAGCAACAAACAAAAAGTCCGCATACAAATGCCCAGCACCCAAGCACAATAACGGACAGCTGACTTATAACCAACTAAGTATCCTCGCTTTCTTTCCTTTATTTATTACCATTGAGGACAATGCAACAACTAAGTGTGGGGAGGAGAATAGATATGGTTGTGAATTGGTTGGCTGGTTTGTGTTGTGATGATATTTTTGGTTGGACATACATTGTTTACAGGTTACAAAATAATTTTGGTTTTGTCCAAATTATGGGAAGTGCTGCCAAATTTTTAGTTTTTAATACTTTTATAGTAGGGTAATTTATTTTTACTTTTTTTGAAAGGCAACAACTTGGACGAGGCTCACCTCGTGTGAGACGCCGCTTTAAGCCAAGGAGGTAGTGCATTCAGTCCACTAACCTTCTACCGTCCCCATGGAATTATTCCATGCGAAGTTTACTTCTCTTGTTAGTGCAATTCAACGGTTTTTTTTAATTTAATTTTTTAGTCTTCGAACTAATTGGTAAATTCGTGTTAAAAAAAAAAAGAAGAAAAAAAAGATGTTTTCCTTTCTCACTAATGACTCTTGCATTGGATCACTTAAATGATATGTAAAGATGGCATAAACCCTTCATTGACATGGTTTGTGGTATATGATTGTTTCCCCTAAATATGATATGACCTTTAGTGGTGACATTTGGAACCTTGTGAGATAATTTTGAGCCATCTTCATCTAAGACCGACATCTTTTCGGTCTATATTATTTCTTTCATGTGCGATTAACTACTCCTTGTTTAACTTATATCTTGATTTTGTGTTGATTCTCCCAAAGTTTGCAACTTACATATACTTTAAATGATTAGGCATTCATTTCATTATATTTTATAACTTCAGAGACACAATATATAAATATTCTCTTTGTTTAACCTTTTTGAGCCTTTAGTCCTATTTTTCTTGTTTAACCACATTACAACCCTGTGGCCTCCTACAATTTCTACCTAAGCTTAACTAAATGGAGTTATATGGACTTGCAGTGTATGAGTTGTAGAAGTTGTTTTTTTCGGAAAGAAAAAGAGAAGAACTTTTTTTATTGAACGGGGATATATGGCGGATAGTCTAAAGTTGAATGAAAGAAAAGTGCAAATGAAATGAAGAAGTCACGTCGCGAACGTGACGAAAAAAACCGATTTTGTATATTTGAGAAGTTGGGGTGTTTTTTGGTGCTCATGGGTTTGTGATTCAGCTGGAGTTGGTGTCTTTGTTTTAGGCTCCTTTTCCTATTCAATTGAGGTAGTGTTAGTCTTGCAAGGCCCAGGGTCTGGCATTACTAACACCACATCCCAAGTTCCACTCTAACCTGGCCACAATAACCAAAAAAAGACCCAGACGAGTGGTGAAAGCATTGAATTAGGGGGGAAACAATCAGCAAAGAGGAGAGCTGGAGTGAGTGCGAGTAACCACTGGGCTCATATTTGGTCCACTTATATAAAAAAATACTTCATTTGAGAGTGGAGAGTGTCTATTATCTATCATCTAGTAAGGTTACCATGAAAGGGTCAAATGTAATTAGGGGATGAATAGTAAGATTGGCTGGTTAATGAGGGTGTTGAGTCTAAATTTGTATCATGATCCATTCTTATTAATTCTGACATCAAAATCATTTGTGAAATAGAATGAGCTTACCTTTGGAATATCATTTATTTTGTTAAATTGGTTTGGATTACTTTATTTTACAACTTGATTTTGATCGAGGACGACCAAAACTAAGTGTGGGGGAATTTGATAAGTGCATATATCACATATTTTATTCCCTTATTTTATCATTATAGTCGTCTTTTATCAAAATATTGAATTATTGCTTATATTACGATTTTATGAGTTATTTTAGCAATAATATATTTTACATTGACAAATAACTTATTAATACTTTTTATGTCATTAGGTAACTATGGGCTACAAGTGAAAAAAATATATTATATTGCCATCAATTTGAGCAAATATAGAAGAAAAAAATATAGCCACTCAACCTCTACTCACGTGGGAGTTAATGCTAGCAATGAATCAAGGAAATAAAATCAGTCAACCAATATTTCCTATTACTTTCTTTGCTCACGTAGAGCACGACAAGAAGAGATACAAGCAGATTTCTTTCTCATTCTTTTCTCCCAATTTTGGGAATTATTCTTTTTCTCACGCAACCAATTTGATTGCCATATATTTTTCACCCAATTTTGGAAATTATTCTTGAGGTTTTCCAGAAATTTTGAGGTTTGATTGAGTAAAAGGGGGAGGCTAATTCTACGAAAGGGGGAGTTTTGGTCGGATTTAGGGTGAATTACAGGGAGATGAGATTGGTAGAGGCGGCAATTCGGAGGAGCAATGCGGCGTCCGGAGGAGCAATTGGGGACGATCGTCGATTGGTCTAAGCTCGGCTGGACGACGACGAGTACTAAGTGAATTCTCCTTGTACTACTCTTCTTAATTTTCATGTTACTTTTTTCAATTCAATAACTTGTAGTTTGATCTATTTGGGTAGTTCTTCGTATGATACTTGATTGATTATCTAAACTTTTGGTTTAGTTGGTATTCGAATTACATTGTTAGTCAGTTTTATATTATATTCATGCTTAATTGCTATCTTATTATGTTGGAGTATAATTGATTGCTATATGTTGTTTGGCCTTGTTTTTAACACATAGTGAAAGTAGTACTAATCTAAATTGAGGTCTGCGAATGGTCTTAGTTTAGGCTGGAGTGTAATTCGATCTAATTGGACTAATTACCTATTGTTCTAGTTTATTAGGATTAATGATGTCCTAATCAATTGCTTCTAGATTTTACTATTGTAGGTTGCGAATATATTTACAATGGAAGAGTCTAGTTTAGAGTTAGTTGTGGCGTAATTTTTACTAATTGTTAAGAAGGGAAGGACGGAGAATTTTGCTATCTTAATCTCTATATTGGTCTATTGTATCAAACGAGTTTAGTTAATTATTCGGAATTGCGGTTAAATGCTTAAAGTTATCATGGTGGATATTTTCCGGCTTGCTGTCATCACTTGTTATAGTTATTGGTTTTTAGCTTATTTTTTATTGTGTGATTATTCATTCTAACACCCCCCCAATCATATGTATAAAGGTATGTAATCGTGTATAGTTGTATTTTTATGTTGTATGTCAAGTAATAGTTTAATAAGTTAACCTTGGATTTTGATAATTTATTAGTCTCCCTCGCGGGATCGACCCTTTCTTACCCCTTTTAACTTGTTTTATTTTTGAAGGATTAAGATTGGTTTACAACTGATTAATTTAATACGGTAAACGACACGTATCAGATGGCAATCTCCTCAATAGATCATAGCACATTGACTTCTTGGTTCATAATCGACCACTAGCAGCGGAATCAAAAGTTCTATTCTTATTGCCTCAAGTCCATGATGAGGGTAAATTCTCAACAAATCCTTGATCTCTGCCATGCAGCATAAGAGTGTCATCAGTTTCTTGGTTAAAATTCGTAATTTGACTCTAAAGCTGTGCATTTTCCCTCCGGAGGATAGTACTTCCTTTGAAAAGTAAGAGCCAAGCCACCCAACTATTAATAGTATCCATGTTCAAGCCATTCAACCAAGATCGAGCTTTCTCCTTTAATGAAAATGGAAACATCGTACGTCGTATGTAATCTTAGATCACACCAGGTTGCTTGATTGTATGCAGTACTAAATGAAGTTATTCAATGCAAGTTCGATCTTCCTTCATTGTGCCTGCAAACTGATTCCTTTCAACCATTTCACCAAAGCTGGCTTCAATTAAGAATTCAGGGCCTCTATATCAGGAACTCGGTAACCACCTCCCACTGTTGTAAACTCGACTGAGAATAGTCTTTAAGGACCTTGCTGGTGGTGGTGGCGGCGGGGTGCATCATTCGTGGTTGTTCTCGTTGAACTGTGATTCTGCCATTCTTCCTTATCTGAACTATCAGAAATATTCAACTCCCCAATAATTGTGTCAAATCAACCAGGTTTGTTTCGGAAAGAATGACTCTTCGTATCTCCACTTCCTTTCGACTCCTCTTATGCAATGATCTTCCGGTTCAGGGGTCATCCAAACCGGCATACAACCTAATACCTGCGCACAATCGAAACTCAAAACCGAAATGAAACTATCTCAAAGAACGTGAAGGTTCCTTGAGGTGAGAAATAACCGAAAATACATTAACAAAAACAAGAACACCTTTAACCCGATTAATAGAATTAAAAATTGCCTCCCCGGCAACGGCGCCAAAATTTGAACAGGCTATCGCACACCTCTCAAAAATAAACGAACAACTCTAACTAATAAGCTAGGGAAGTAGGGATCGAATCCTCAGGGAGGCTATAAATTCTATCTAAATTCTAAAAGCCTAAAGTGTGTAAGGGCCTTGGCGAAATTTTGGTAATGACTACTAAAACTAAGAAGACTAAGATTGAAACTAGGGAAATGACGGGAAATTATGGATTAAACTCTTATAGGGGAACCTAGGGCTATCGGTTCACTATGATCAATCAACAAACTCATTGACGCTCACTAATCAATTCTTCGCATTCATTGAACTAGGGCTCACTAATTCTCTCGAACTTAGACTCCCTCAAACTCCTTTACACACCGGCTCTCGCTCGCATAAATTTGTTTTGCCCTATTATTTAGTGGTCTAATTGTGGTAATCTAACCTCTCGGCCTTGAATTCGAAATAACCTAACTTACAACTAAATCTGGCCACAATTTAATTGCAATCGATCGAATTCAATATAGGAATTCAATTATAAGCCAGACTAATTTGAAACATAAACTAAATTCACACCATGATCATAGATCCCCTAACCCTAGAGAAAACGACTACTCACTCATAATTAAGGGAACGAAACACAAATCAAATTAAGCAACATATCATGAAAACAAAGAATTACCCCCCCCCCCCCCCCCCCAATCATATGTATAAAGGTAGGTAATCGTGTATAGTTGTATTTTTATGTTGTATGTCATAGTAGAGTTTAATAAGTTAAACCTTGGATTTTGATAATTTATTAGTCTCCTCGCGGGATCGACCCTTTCTTACGCCTTTTACTACTTGTTTATATTTTTGAAGGATTAAGATTGGTTTTATAAATGATTAATTTAACACGGTAAACGACACGTATCAAATTTTGGCGCCGTTGCCGGGGAGATGATTGTTAATATCTAATAAATCCATTGCTTTACTGATTTTCTATTGTTATTGATATCCGTGGGCAGAACTTGTATACTTAGCTGAGTATTGGTTTTTATGCTTTTTACTTGATCATGTTACCATGTCAATTCTTGTAAGTGTCAGACTTAGCAATATCTTCGTGGAATGATTATAGGCAGTAAGTGGTTTATACTTGTAGTACTTTAATATTAGTTATGATAGGGTGGAATTTATTATAAAAGGCTAAAGAGTTATAAAATTGCTTGTTAATTGGACAAATTTTTGCAAACAATTTTTATGAACTCATATAATCATTACATGTTCACAAAGACAAACATATGTCATGTTTTATTAATAAACTTTTTGTGTGATATGTGCTTACTATCTTTGGGTCAAATGAACTCTATAGTATAAACTTTGCCAACTAATTTTCTACTGAGAATAAAAGAGTCTATTAAATGAGCAGTTATTTGTGTCATGATTCTACCCCGTATCCTTGCTACTCCTGTATTTGATCAGATTTTTGTATAAAACATCGCTGTGTGAGAAGTTTGGTTTTATAATGTTATGATACTCCCTGGTAAACTGAATTATTAACTACTCAATATGAATATGTGTGAACTAAATTTTATGTTAAGTGCAAGAATTTCCTCATTTATTGTTGGTGATACTCTAAATCTCATATCACTTGTTGCATCGTAATGTGCTTTCGTGTGTATAACAATCTTTTGGTGAGTATATCGCATATGCTCCTTTTTGGGCTAGTACATTATTGCATTCTTCCTGATCACTTAAGTAAAGTATAAATATTTTAATTATGTTGTAATTCTTGATTGAGCTTATCAGGGAGTATTTATTGAAAAAAAAATGGGTTGAAGAGGTATTCGGCATAAGCTATTTACAGGAATTAGTGTCCTTTATTGTTGATAATCATGATGTCTGAAGTGCATTAGTTAAAACTGAGTGAATATTTTGATAGCATAATATAAATAACTAATCAGCTGATTTAATCTTGTTTTATGACTATTTTATAACTACTCTGAATTCTGTTTGCAAACCAGTTTCTGACTGTGTTTTATTAGTTAATCTACATTCCTATGCTAGTATAACTAGAATAGTTCTAGTAATAGAGCTAACTTGGAGGAGTTAAAATTATCGAGAGCATAACTCTAACACTTTGATTATAATTTGTCAAATCTGATTTATATAATGTATATCATTCCTTATTGCTATGAATTGATGTGTGTATATATATATATATATATATATTCTGCCAGTGTACATTATCTTTGATATTCGCCAATTTCATGTAATTTAATAATACTGTAAATCTGATCTGAATCAGGCAATTCATGGCTGATTTGTTAAAGTAATTTAGTGTATAATTAATTTCTGTTTATTTTTCAGGCTTATGGTAAAGACTCGATCCACTGCACAAGACTTACAGAACTACGATCCCGAGATTGAGAGGACCTTGCGGAGATTCAGAAACGAGCAAAAAGAACTTTGGGCTGAGTTCAATTTCCAGTTTGCATTAAAGAGCCTTTTTCTAGTAGATAACATGGTGGAGCAAACACTGAACCAATTGGCAGCCCCTAAAACTGGCAAATATTCCCTGTGTATTGTCTACCCTCAGCTAGAGAAGCCTCTGAAACTGAACTCTGGTTTCCTTAATCTTGTCCCTAAATTTTATGGGAATGCAGGTGAGAATCCTTATTGATATCTTAAAGAGTTTAAAGTGATATGTTCTTCCATGAATCCTGAAGGTATAGAATAGGAACATATTAGATTGCATGCTTTTCCTTTTTCTTTGCAAGACCCTGCTAAAGAATGGTTATATGAAGAACTTCCACCTAGTTCTATTCATTCATGGGCTGAAATGGAAAAAGTTTTTCTTGATAGATTCTTTCCTACAAGTCGTATTGGTTCTATTAGAAAAGAAACATGTGGAATTAGACTGAATAACAATGAGTCTTTATATGAGTATTGGCAATGTTTCAATAGGCTTTGTTCATCTTGTCCACAACACCAAATAAGTGATCAATTGTTAATTCAATAATTTTATGAAGGGTTGTTACCTAATGATAGAGGTATGATAGATGCATCTAGTGGGGGTGCATTAATGCATAAAACACCGACTCAAGCTAAAGCATTAATTTCTAATATGGCTCAGAACACACAACAATTTAGTACTAGGAATGATGTGAAAAGAGTAAATGAAATTGATTTAAGTGGTGTTCATAATCAATTGCAAGAAAATGCTCAACAAATTGCTACTTTGACCACTCTTGTTTCAAAATTTGCTGTTAATAATGAGTCTAAGGCTAGGGTTTGTGGTCTTTGTTCTGGTTCTTCTCACAATTCTGATAATTGTCCTGATTTGCAATCTGAGAATGTGAATGCTTTAGGTAATTATTCTGGTCAATCTCAAAGGAAATATGATCCTTTCTTACAAACTTATAATGAAGGTTGTAAAGACCACCCGAATCTTAGGTATGTTGCTAGACCGCAATTTCAACACTATAATCAACCTAAACAATTTGGTCAGCAAAACCCACAACCTAGTCCTTGTAGCCCTTCATTAGAGGACTTAGTGAAACAGTTAACTAACCAGATAGGACAAGTTCATAACCAAGGTTCAGAATATCAAAAGAAAACTGATTCTCATTTACATCACATTGATTCTCAGATTGGTTAAATTTGCACTTCTCTAAGTAATCTGGAAACCCAACTTTCTAGTAAACTGCCTGCCCAAACATGTCCTAATCCAAATGAACATGCTAAAGCTTTAACACTTAGGAGTGGTAAGGAGTTAAATGAGCCTAAGATGAAGAGTCGAGAGGTTGAAAAAGAGATAGAGGTCACACCTAAAACTGTAAGTGGAGAGAGTAAAGAGAAACATGATCAGGAGAGTAAGAAAGAACCTATTAGGAATGCTACATCTGATTATGATATCTCTCGTTTTAAAGATGTGCCCCCTTTCCCTTCTCGATTTGCTAAAGCTAAGAAAGAGGCTCTAGACAGTGAAATTCTTGATACTTTTAGAAAGGTTGAAGTTAACATTCCTCTTCTTGATGCCATTAAGCAAGTACCACGCTATGCAAAGTTTCTTAAGGAACTTTGTACTAATAAAAGGCAGTTTCGTCCATCTGAAAAGGTAAGCATGAGGGAAAATATTTCAGCTGTAATTCAAAGGAAGCTTCCTCCCAAATGTAAGGATCCTGACATGTTTTCCATTCCATGTAAAATTGGTTATTCTAAGTTTGAAAGATGCATGTTAGACTTAGGTGCTTCAATTAATGTCATGCCTAAATCTGTTTATGGCACCTTTAATGTTGGTCCTTTATCTCAAACTAATGTTGTTATCCAACTAGCTGATAGATCTAATGCATTTCCCATGGGAGTCGTAGAAGATGTACTTGTTCAAGTGAATGAATTAGTCTTTCCTGCTGATTTTTATGTGCTTGACGTGGGTGATAGATCTGATAATGTTTCTTTGTTATTGGGTCGACCTTTTCCAAAAACTTCTAAGACTAAAATTGATGTACATGAAGGTAATCTTACAATGGAATTTGATGGTGAAATAATTAAATTCAATATTTTTAATGCTATGAAATACCCCAATGATGTGGATAATGTTAGTCCTATTGATTCTTTTGATGCGTTTGATTGGATGGCTCAAGAAGTCTTCGATAAATGGTATGAAAATTTGTTTGAAAATGGTGTGTTTGATGACTTCAAGAGGACAAAAATGATTGATTTCTTTGCTGCTTTTTCTAATGAGACAAAATTTGATGTTGTTGATGGATATGACACTTCTTTGCGTTATATTTTCCCTAAATTGGTTCCATCTATTGTTAAGACACCTGAATTAGAATTGAAACCGCTTCCCTCTAATTTGAAATATGCTTACTTGGGTGATAATGAGACCTTACCTGTGATTATTTCAAATTGTTTAAATGAGTCTCAGGAGAATAAGTTGTTGAATGTTCTTAAAAATGACAAAGAGGCCATAGGATGGACTTTAGCTAACATAAAAGGCGTTAGTCCCACCTTGTGCATGCATAGAATTTTTCTTGAGAAAGATGCTAAACCCACTAGAGAGGCTCAACGTAGACTAAATCCTACAATGATGGAAGTAGTTAAGACAATAATTCTTAAGTGGTTAGATGCTGGGGTAATCTATCCCATATCTGATTCTCAGTGGGTAAGTCTTGTCCATGTGGTCCCTAAAATGAGTGGAATAACTGTGGTTAGAAACGATAATGGAGAACTTTTCCCTACTAGAGTGTCTAATGGATGGAGAGTTTGTATTGACTATAGGAAGCTTAATCAAGCTACTAGAAAAGACCACTTCCATCTTCCATTTATTGATCAAATGCTAGAAAAACTTGCTGGACAATCTTTTTTCTGTTTTCTTGATGGTTATTCTGGTTATACACAAGTTCCTATTGCCCCTGAAGACCAAGATAAAACCACTTTTACTTGTACTTTTGGTACTTTTGCTTTTAGAAGAATGCCTTTTGGTTTATGTAATGCTCCTGGAACTTTTCAAAGATGTATGATGAGCACATTTTCTGATTTGATTGAACAAGACATGGAAGTGTTTATGGATGACTTTACTGTATATGGTGATTCATTTGATAAGTGCCTTCATGCTTTATCTCGTGTGTTGAATAGATGTGTTGAAACTAACCTTGCTATGAATTTTGAAAAATGTCATTTTATGGTAGAGCAAGGTGTAGTTCTCGGTCATATCGTTAGTTTCAAAGGTTTAGAGGTAGATAAAGCTAAAATTGATGTCATAAGTTCTCTACCTTATCCTACTTGTGTGCGTGAACTTCATTCATTTCTAGGACATGCTGGCTTTTATAGGCGTTTCATCCAAAATTTCTCTAAAATTGCTTCACCTTTATGTGCTTTGCTTGCTAAAGATCCTAATTTTAACTTTGATGATAAATGCAAGGAAGCTTTTGATGATTTATTTAAAAGATAAGTTGACAAGTGCTCCTGTGATTAGATCCCCTGACTGGTCTCTACCTTTTGAAATCATGTGCGATGCAAGTGACAAATCTGTAGGAGCAATCTTTGGTCAAAAGAAAGATAAAGACTCTTATATAATCCATTATGCTTCTAAATCACTTGACCCTGCTCAATGCAATTACACTGTGACTGAAAAAGAGATGTATGCTGTCATTTCTACTTTAGAAAAATTTAGGCCTTATTTGCTAGGAACTCATGTGATTGTGTATTCTGATCATTCTGCTCTAAAATACTTGTTGAAAAAGAAAGAGTCAAAACCTAGGTTGTTTAGGTGGATGCTTTTATTACAAGAGTTTGATTTAGAAATTAGAGATAAAAAGGGTGTTGAAAATCAAGTTGCTGATCATCTAAGTAGAATAGTACCTAGAGAAGATTGGCCATTGTTAACTGAATTCTTCCCTGATGAGCAGATTTCAGTATTATATAGTGTTGAAACTTTGTTAATTATCATGTGACTGGTACTTTTCCCTCTACACTTACTAAAGCTCAAAAGAATAAGATTATATTTGATTCTAAATACGATATGTGGGATAATCCATATCTCTGGAAATCATGTTCTGACCAAATGATTAGGAAATGTGTAGACAAGCCTGAGTTTGCTTCTATTCTTACTTTTTGCCATAGTTTTGAAAGTGGAGGGCATTTTGGTCCTCAAAGAACTGCTCATAAGGTTCTTGAATGTGGACTATATTGGCCTACAATATACAAAGATGCATATTTGTTTAGTAAATCTTGTGAACACTGCCAGAAGACTAGAAATCTGTCAAAAAGAAATGAAATGCCACAAGCTGGTATACTTATTTGTGAGATATTTGATGTATGGGGTATAGATTTTATGGGCCCTTTTCCTTCTTTTGGGAAAGTTTACATAATTCTTGCCGTTGATTATGTATCCAAATGGGTAGAGGCTAAGGCTGTGATAACTGATGATGCTAAAACATTTGTTAAATTTGTAAAGAGTCACATTTTTAATAGATTTGGCATGCCTAAGGCTATTATTAGTGATAGGGGAACTCATTTTTGCAATAAAACTTTTGGTGCGCTTCTTGAGAAATACCATGTGACCCATAGAGTTGCTACTGCATACCATACCAAAACTAGTGGACAGGCTGAAGTTTCTAATAGAGAGATAAAATCTATTCTTGAAAAAATGGTTAATCCTAATAGGAAAGATTGGAGTCTTCATTTAGGTGATGCTTTGTGGGCATATCGAATTGCATATAAAACTCCTTTAGGGATGTCACCATTTAGACTCATTTGTAAAAGCGTGTCACTTACCTGTGGAAATTGAGCACAAGTCTTATTGGGCAGTGAAGCAATGTAATTTAGACTATGACCTTGCGGGAAAGGAGAGAAAATTACAATTTCTTGAGTTGGAAGAATTGAGGTTAGAAGCGTATGGGAATGCAAAGATATATAAGGAAAAGACCAAAGTGTTTCATGATAAAATGATAGCTAAGAAATCATTTCAGGTTGGCCAGAAGGTTCTTTTATTCAATGCTCGATTGAAATTATTTCTTGGAAAATTGCAATCTAGATGGCTTGGTCCTTTTGATGTTACTAACATTTTCCCTCATGGTGCAGTGGAGATCAAAAGTTTGGACACCCATAAAGTTTTTAAAGTCAATGGTCATAGGCTGAATCCTTTTTATGATCAAGCACAGGTGCCGGGAATCGAAATGATCTCATTTAGAGATATATAGAATGTGAAGGATGTCGGGCCAACGACTCTAAACAAAGGCGCTACTTGGGAGGCAACCCAAAGCTTTATTTTATTCTTAGTTTATATTTATAACATTCAGTTTATTTTATTTTAATTCTAGTTTTTTTCCCCTTTTTAAGTTTGTTTTTTTTTTCTCTTAATCTTGCAGTTTTCATTCGTTATTATTAAAAAAAAAAAGAGGGTTTCTTTAATTTAGTATTATTTTACTTTGTTTAAGTTTGGCTTTAGCTGTGAGTTTCTTATCCATTTTCCCTTGTTCTGTTTTTAGATTGCAGGCTCTCTTAAGGACAAAATTTTACTGGAAATTTTACCTTATTAAACTAATACTAAGTTTATTTGTGCTTAGATAGGGAGGTTGTTTGTGTTAAACTATCGAAGTCATACACTAGCTAATTAAGGCATAATGGCGCGGAACCACAGTTGATTTTTGGAGATTTGGATGGGTTTACATCAAGCTCAATGTTACTGCAACTGGCAGGCAGCACACCTCAGATTTGATTCTGACAAAACAAGGCAGCAACAAACAAAAAGTCCGCATACAAATGCCCAGCAGCCCAAGCACAATAACGGACAGCTAGACTTATAACCAACTAAGTATCCTCGTCCTTTCTCTTTATTTTTATTCCATTGAGGACAATGCAACAACTAAGTGTGGGGGAGGAGAATAGATATGGTTGTGTAATTGGTTGAGCTGGTTTTGTGTTGTGATGATATTTTTGGTTGGACATACATGTTTACAGGTTAACAAAATAATTTTGGTTTTGTCCAAATTATGGGGAAGTGCTGCCAAATTTTTAGTTTTATATACTTTTATAGTAGGGTAATTTTATTTTTACTTTTTTTGAAAGGCAACAACTTGGACGAGGCTCACCTCGTGTGAGACGCCCGGCTTTAAGCCAAGGAGGTAGTGCATTCAGTCCACTAACCTTCTACCGTCCCCAATGGAATTTATTCCATGCGAAGTTTACTTCTCTTGTTAGTGCAATTCAACGGTTTTTTTTAATTTAATTTTATTAGTCTTCGAACTAATTGGTAAATTCTGTGTAAAAAAAAAAAAAAAGAAGAAAAAAAAGATGTTTTCCTTTTCTCACTAATTGACTTGCATTGGATCACTTAAATGATATGTAAAGATGGCATAAACCCTTCATTGACATGGTTTGTGGTATGATGATTGTTTCCCCTAAATATGATATGACCTTTAGTGGTGACATTTGGAACCTTGTGAGATAATTTTGAGCCATCTTCATCTAAGACCGACATCTTTTCGGTCTATATTATTTCTTTCATGTGCGATTTAACTACTCCTTGTTTTACTTATATCTTGATTTTGTGTTGATTCTCCCCAAAGTTGCAACTTACATATACTTTAAAATGATTAAGGCATTCATTTCATTATATTTTATAACTTTCAGAGACACAAATATATAAATATTCTCTTTGTTTAACCCTTTTGAGCCTTTATGTCCTATTTTTCTTGTTTAACCACATTACAACCCTGTGGCCTCCTACAATTTCTACCTAAGCTTAACTAAATGGAGTTATATGGACTTGCAGTGTATGAGTTGTATGAAGTTGTTTTTTCGTGAAAGAAAAAGAGAAGACAATTTTTATTATTGAAAGGGGATATATGGAGGAATAGATATAAAGATGTGAATGAAAAGAAAGTGAAAAATGAAATGAAGAAAGTCAACGATCGAACGAAAAAAAAAGAAGATGAAAAAGAGAAAAAAAAAAACACTGAATTTTGTAATATGATATATATGAGAAAAGTTGAAGTGGAATGTTTATTATTGAGATGCTCATGGGTATTGATGATTCAAAAGCATGGAGTATGGTGTACATTATGTTATTAAGAAGACTACTTTTACCTTATTCAATGAGGTAGTGTTAGTACATTGTTCATATGCTCCATTTGGTCTGGCTTTTTATTACTAACACCACATTCCCAAATTAGTTCCTACTCTTAACCTTGGCCACATTATAACCTATATAAAAAGACCTCATGATCTGAGTGGTGTATAAGTCATTGTAATTATGGGTGAGATACAATTCTAGCTTAAAGAGCGAGTAGTCATGTGAGTTGAGTCTTGAGTGAACCTACTTTCTCTCATATTTTCCACTTATATAAAAAAGTACTTCATTTGAGAGTGGAGAGTGTCTATTATCTATCATCTAGTAAGGTTACCATGAAAGGGTCAAATGTAATTTAGGGGATGAAAGTAGTAAGATTGGCTGGTTAATGGAGGTGTTGAAGTCTAAATTTGTATCATGATCCATTCTTATTAATTCTGACATCAAAATCATTTGTGAAATAGAATGAGCTTACCTTTGGAATATCATTTATTTTGTTAAATTGGTTTGGATTACTTTTATTGTACAACTTGATTTTGATCGAGGACGACCAAAAGCTAAGTGTGGGGGAATTTGATAAGTGCATATTTACACATATTTTTATTCCCTTATTTTATCATTATAGTCGTCTTTTATTCAAAATATTGAATTATTGCTTATATTACGATTTTATGAGTTATATTTAGCAATAATATATTTTACATTGACAAATGAACTTAATTAATACATTTTTATGTCATTAGGTAACTATGGGCTACAAGTGAAAAAAATATATTTATATTGCCATCAATTTTGAGCAAATATAGAAGAAAAAAATATAGCCACTCAACCTCTACTTCACGTGGGAGTTAATGCTAGCAATGAATCAAGGAAATAAAATCAGTCAACCAATATATTCCTATTACTTTCTTTGCTCACGTAGAGCACGAACAAGAAGAGATACAAGCAGATTTCTTTCTCTATTCTTTTCTCCCAATTTTGGGAATTATTCTTTTCTCACGCAACCAATTTGATTGCCATATATTTTTCACCCAATTTTGGAAATTATTCTTGAGGTTTTCCAGAAATTTTGAGGTTTGATTGAGTATAAAGGGGGGAGGCTAATTCTACGAAAGGGGGGAGTTTTTGGTCGGAAATTTTAGGGTGAATTACAAGGGAGATTGAGATTGGTAGAGGCGGCAATTCGGAGGAGCAAGTGGCGGCGTTCCGGAGGAGCAATTGGGGACGATCGTCGATTGGTCTCGAAGCTCGGCTGGACGACGACGAGAGTACTAAGTGATATTCTCCTTGTACTACTCTTCTTAATTTTCATGTTACTGTTTTCAATTCAATGAACTTGTAGTTTGATCTATTTGGGTAGTTCTTCGTATGATACTTGATTGATTATCTAAACTTTTGGTTTAGTTGGTATTCGAATTACATTGTTTAGTCAGTTTTATAATTATATTTCATGCTTAATTTGCTATCTTATTATGTTTGGAGTATAATTGATTGCTAAATATGTTGTTTGGCCTTGTTTTAACAACATAGTGAAAGTAGTACTAATCTAAATTGAGGTCTGCGAATGGTCTTAGTTTAGGCTGGAGTGTAATTCGATCTAATTGGACTAATTACCTATGTGCTAGTTTAATTAGGATTAATGATGTCCTATATCAATTGCTTCTAGATTTTACTATTGTAGGTTGCGAATATATTTACAATGGAAGAGTCTAGTTTAGAGTTAGTATGGGCGTAATTTTATACTAATTGTTAAGAAGGGAAGGACGGAGAAATTTTGCTATCTTAATCTCTATAGTTGGTCTATTGTATCAAACGAGTTTAGTTAATTATATCGGAATTTGCGGTTAAATGCTTAAAGTTATCATGGTGGATATTTTCCGGCTTGCTTGTCATCACTTGTTTATAGTTATTGGTTTTTAGCTTATTTTTTATTGTGTGATTCATTCATTCTAACACCCCCCCAATCATATGTATAAAGGTATGTAATCGTGTATAGTTGTATTTTTATGTTGTATGTCAAAGTATAGTTTAATAAGTTAAACCTTGGATTTTGATAATTTATTAGTCTCCTCGCGGGATCGACCCTTTCTTACCCCTTTTAATACTTGTTTATATTTTTGAAGGATTAAGATTGGTTTTACAACTGATTAATTTAATACGGTAAACGACACGTATCAGATGGCAATCTCCTCAATTAGATCATTAGCAGCATTGACTTCTTGGTTCATAAATCGACCACTAGCAGCGGAATCAAGCAAAGTTCTATTCTTATTGCCTCAAGTCCATGATGAGGGTAAATTCTCAACAAATCCTTGAATCTCTGCCATGCAGCATAAAGAGTGTCATCAGTTTCTTGGTTAAAATTCGTAATTTGACTCTAAAGCTGTGCAGTTCCCTCCGGAGGATAGTACTTCCTTTGAAAAGTAAGAGCCAAGCCATCCCAACTATTAATAGTATCCATGTTCAAGCCATTCAACCAAGATCGAGCTTTCTCCTTTAATGAAAATGGAAACATCGTACGTCGTATGTAATCTTGAGATACACCAGGTTGCTTGATTGTATTGCAGTACTAAATGAAGTTATTCAAATGCAAGTTCGGATCTTCCTTCATTGTGCCTGCAAACTGATTCCTTTCAACCATGTTCACCAAAGCTGGCTTCAATTAGAAATTCAGGGCCTCTATATCAGGAACTCGGTAACCACCTCCCACTGTTGTAGAACTCGACTGAGAATAGTCTTTTAAGGACCTTGCTGGTGGTGGTGGCGGCGGCGGTGCATCATTTCGTGGTGGGTTGTTCTCGTTGAACTGTGATTCTGCCATTTCTTCCTTATCTGAACTATCAGAAATATTCAACTCCCCAAATAATTGTGTCAAATCAACCAGTGTTTGTTCGGAAAGAATGACTCTTCGTGATCTCCACTTCCTTCTACGACTCCTCTTATGCAATGATCTTTCCGGTTCAGGGTCAATCCAAACCAGCATACAACCTAATACCTGCGCACAATCGAAACTCAAAACCGAAATGAGAACTATCTCAAAGAACGTGAAGGTTCCTTGAGGTGAGAAAATAAAACCGAAAATAAAATTAACAAAAAAAACAAGAAAACACTTTAACCCGATTAATAGAATTAAAAATTGCCTCCCCGGCAACGGCGCCAAAATTTGAACAGGCTATCGCACACCTCTCAAAAATAACCGAACAACTCTAACTAATATAGCTAGGGAAGTAGGGATCGAATCCTCAGGGAGGCTATTAAATTCTACTAATTCTAAAAAGCCTAAAGTGTGTAAGGGGCCTTGGCGAAAATTTTGGTAAATGACTACTAAAACTAAGAAGACTAAGATTGAAACTAGGGAAATGACGGGAAATTATGGATTAAACTCTTATAGGGGAACCTAGGGCTATCGGTTCACTATGATCAATCAACAAACTCAATTAACGCTCACTAATCAATTCATTGGCATTCATTGAACTAGGGCTCACTAATTCTCTCGAACTTAGACTCCCTCAAAACTCCTTTACCGGCTCTCGCTCGCATAAATTTGTTTTTGCCTATTATTTAGTGGTCTAATTGTGGTAATCTAACCTCTCGGCCTTGAATTCGACAATAACCTAACTTACAACTAAATCTGGCCACAATTTAATTGCAATCGATAGAATTCAATAATAGGAATTCAATTATAAGCCAAGAACTAATTTGAAACATAAACTAAATTCACACCATGATCATAGATCCCCTAACCCTAGAGAAAACGACTACTCACTCATAATTAAGGGAACGAAAACAAAATCAAAATTAAGCAACATGATCATGAACAAAGAATTAATTAAAACTAGAATTAAAACTAAATTAACTACTAACAAAACTAAATTAAGAATCAAAAATAGCAAAATTAATTAATCTAAACTAAAAACTAAGAAACTAAGGAGAATCATGAAATTAAAGGAATTGAAAAGCATAAGGAAAGAGATTACCAAAATAACGATTGAATTGCATTAATCGAAAGCTTGAATTGTTAAACAAAGTAATTAATTATAGAATTCTAGAGAGAATCATGAATTTTGGATTCCTAGGGCTAAAATATCATAAAAACTGGTTAGGGTCGTGCCCCCTTTACATTGAGTATATATAGTATTTAGGTTTTATTAAAATAAAACCGACGAGCAAAAACCGTGAAGAAAAGCCGAACGGATCAAAATTCGTGCTACCTGCGCCCGCAAAGATCAAATCTTGTTTGTTCCCTGCGCCCGAATGGTGAATATTGAGTGAGTTCTGATACTTCTGATCTATGTTGCGGGCGCATAGGTTAAGTGGGGATTAAAGGGCTGCGCCCGCATGAACCAAGTTGAGCAACATTTTGACGATCTTGCTTATTTCTTCATTCGATTCTTCGAATCTCATTCGTGACTTCTCGTGACTTGGCACGCATCCTGAGGTAAGTACTTTTTAACTCGTTTTAGTTTCTAATGACTTCATAACTCTCTATTACGCTCCTGTAACATATAAACGAAATCAAAAAAGTATAAAATAATCGAAAAAAGTTCTAAAAGTCAACTAAAGATGTTAAAACCGTTCCAAAACATAACTTAACATCGAAAGACGATATTTAATCAAAACAAAGCCGCAAACTTAACTATTTAGCACAAGAATCAACCAAAAATGAGGGAAAAACACAACATAAAACACGTATATGAGTAACCTAAAACCTGACTTTAGGTTACTAGCATTCATCAATGCCCGTAACCTGAAGTCAGGTTTTAGGTTACGCTCACCGCCCATAACCTAAACTTATATGCGACATAGTATAACTTACAAACAAAACCGTAACCTAAAGTCTATTTTGGCCCGTAACCTATTGCAGTTTTTCCACTAGTGAAAAACTCATAAAAACACCATAAATTCATCATAACACTCTTTTACAATCTACTAACATCATTATGAAACCAATCTATGCTTTGGCTTATGATGATAATATTGAAGTTTAAATCGTGAAAACTCATAAAAATCAAGACTTTCTTAACTTTATAAACCCTAATCTAAACTTTCATGACAAAAATTAATTTATACTTTAAAACAAATCATAACTTCATATAAAGTGGTTGAAACTTATAAAATCATGATTAAACATAAATATAAACATGTATTGCGAAATTAAATAAAAAAGAAAGAAGAAGAAAATGTTTTTTATATATGTTCAAAAAATACAGGAACAAGGGGAGGGTGGCCGGCAAGGCCCAGCGGCGCGGATGATGAGCGACGGCGAGAGGGGCTCCGGCGCACGGATTTCCAAAAAATTCTTCTTTTTTTTCCTTTCCTTCACCAAAAACCGAACTCCAAAATTTTTTACTTTTTCTTTTTTTCGGACTTCTGCTCTCTCTATTTTTTTCTCTCTTTCTCTCTTTAAATTTTAGAATCCTAAATCACATGTATGAAAGGTGAAATCTGAAAATTGGGTTTTAAAGGGTCTTTATAGGCCCCAAAGTAGGATTTGGTGAAGCCCATAATTATCGTAAATAGTGGAAAATACATTTATGCCCTTGCCTTAAAATAAATTAGGAAACTCTTAAAAATTCTATTTTTAGAAACTTTTCAAAAAAATTTATATAACATAAAATATTATTTATAAACACAAAATAATTATTTTTAATTAAAAACTTAATTAAATTCCTTTGTTTAATATTCTCATTGAATACAATTTTTCAATAAAATATTAAAATTACACGTTTAAACTACAAAAATAAAACTTAAAATACGTGAAAATATGGGGTATTACAGTCTACCCCTCTTAAAAGAAGTTTCGTCCCGAAACTTTGTGTAAATTAGTGTTTGGAATTTGAATAGAGACTACATTTACTTTAAGTTTTTTCGTTATAAGACTATGTTGTTGTAGATCTTACACATTTACTTAACTTTCGCTTGACAACTTTTTAGTAGACAAACATAAAACTTTTACTTAAAAGTCGCAAAAACTCATAAAAACTTGCAAAATTTAGGATAAAACGCGCGAAATTGAAACGCACTCTACCCCCCTTAAGAATCGAGTTATGTCCCCGTAACTCTACTTACTAACCTTAAATAACTCTGGATACTTTTCTCTCATCATATCTTCAGCTTCCCAAGTAGCTTCTTTGGTTTCCTGGTTAAACCACAACACCTTTACTATTTTGACACTTTTTCTACAAGTATCCCTGACTTTACTGTCTAGGATCTTAATTGGCCTCTCTTTATAGGTTAAACTTTGGTCTAACTCTATTGTTTTAGGTTGTAACACATGTGACACATCTGGAACATACTTTCTTAGTTGAGACACATGAAAGACATTGTGAACCTTGCTCAACTCCATTGGTAATGCTAACTTATAGGCTACCTTTCCAACCCTTTATAAGATCTCGTAGGGTCCTATGTATTTTGGGCTTAAATTTCCCTTCTTTCCGAACCTCATTACTCCTTTCATTAGTGATACCTTAAATAACACCTTATCGCCAACTTTAAACACAACTTCTTGGCGTTTTTGGTCCACATAGGACTTTTGTCTATCTTGTACTGCCTTAATCTTTGCTTGAATTACCCTTATTTTATCTGTGGTTTCTTCGATCAACTGAGGTCCTAGAATCACTGTCTCACTTATGTCGTTCCAACATAAGGGGCTTCTACACTTCCTCCCATACAAGGCCTCAAAAGGTGCCATGCCAATACTTTCATGGTAGCTATTGTTGTCTGAAAACTCAATGAGATCTAAGTGATCCTCTCAATTCCCTTGAAAATCCATTACATAAGCTCTTAGCATTTCCTCTAAAGTTTGTATGGTTCTCTCTGTTTGTCCATTGGTTGTTAAATGGAATGTTGTACTCATCTTCAACGTTATACCAAAATTCTCTTGGATACTTTTCCATAATTTAGAAATAAACCTAGAATCCCTATTTGACACGATATCCTTTGGAACTCCATGTAGCCTCACAACATGTTTTATGTAAGCCTTTGTAAGTTGTTCCATTATCCAAGTCTCTTTCATAGGTATAAACACCGCTGACTTATTAAGCCTATCCACCACAACCCATATGGTATCATTTTGATTCCTCGACTTTGGCAAACAAGTTACAAAGTCCATTGATATGCAATCCCATTTCCACCCTAGTTTCTCAAGTGGGTGGACGTCTCCTTGTGGTCTCTTATGCTCAAATTTCACCTTTTGACAAGTAAGACACTTGCTCACAGATTCAGCCACTTCTCTTTTCATCCTAGGGCACCAATACACCTTCTTTAAATCCTTATACAACTTATCGCCCCCGGGATAAACAGAATACGGGGCATTATGACCTTCCTCCATGATTCTCCATTTCAGATCCTCACTTTTTTATGGTACACACCCCCTTCCTTTATACCTTAAACTTCCATCCTCATGGATCTTGAAGTCCACAACTTTTCCTGCTTTCAATTTTTCCTTACATAGTTGGTGGATATTAAATTTACAAAGAATACCTTATAACTCTCCCTCCTTCACTATTTCTAAGATTAATATCTCTATATCCTTACATAGTTCATTAGCGACCACCAAAGTGTTCACTCTATGCATCGCTTTACGGCTTAAAGCATCGGCTATCACATTGGCCTTCCCTTCATGGTATTGGATATCTACGTCATAATCCTTGATCAACTCAAGGCATCTCCTTTGTCTCATGTTTAAATCTTTCTGAGTGAAAAAGTACTTCAAACTCTTGTGGTTCTTGTATATCCTACACTTTACCCCATACAAGTAATGCCTTCATATCTTTAAAGCAAACACGATCGCTTCTAACTCAAGATCGTGAGTAGGGTAGTTTGCCTCGTATGGTTTCAATTACCTTGAAGCATATGCAATCACCTTTCTATTTTGCATTAACACACATCCCAAACCATTTTTAGAAGCATCACTATACACATCATAAGAGCCACTTCCATCTGGCAAAGTCAGCACTAGTGCTGTAGTAAAACGCTTCTTTAAGTTCTGAAATGCCTCTTCACTCTTATCACTCCACTCAAACTTACAGTCTTTCTTTATTAAGGACGTCATTGGTTTAGAAATCCTCGAAAAGTCCTTCACAAACCTCCTATAGTAACCTGCTAACCCTAAGAAACTCCATACATCTGTTACATTCTTAGGTGTAGGCCACTCCTTTACTGCTTCGATCTTGGCTAGATCTACTTCGACTCCCTCTTTTAACACAATGTGTCCCAAAAATGCTACTTTCTCCAACCAGAACTTACATTTCGAGAGCTTAGCATACAATTCATTCTTTTTTAATGTCATCAAGGTTGTCCTCAAATGTTCCACATGTTCTTCTTTACTCTTATAGTACAACCAAGATGCCATCAATGAAAACAACCACAAAGTTATCCAAAAATCTTTGGAAAATCCTATTCATTAAGTCCATGAAAATTGCTTCCGTATTGGTTAACCCAAAAGGCATAACAATGAACTCATAGTGCCCATATCTCGTACAAAAAGTCGTTTTCAATATGTCCTAATTAGCAATTCTGAACTGATGGTATCCTGACCTCAATCAATCTTTGAAAAAACAGTAGCTCGTTTTAATTGATCAAACAAGTCATCAATCCTCAGTAAAGGATACTTATTTTTTATTGTCACCTTATTCAAATCCCTATAATCAATACAAAACCTCAAATTCCCATCTTTCTTCTTTACCAACAGTACTGGTGCTCCCCAAGGTGAAGCACTAGGCCTAATGTAACCCTTCTCCAACAATTCTTGTAACTGCTCTTTAAACTCACTCATTTGTACAGGTGCCATCCTATAGGGTGCTTTCGAAATAGGTGTTGTTCCTGGGACTAAGACTATGGTAAAGTCAATCTCTCGCTTAGGAGGCATCCTCGGAATCTCTTCCGGAAATACGTCCAGAACGTCCCTTACTACCTCAACATCCTCGGGCTTAGCAGTCTCAACATGCTCCACGTCCCTCACACTACAAAGGTAAATGGGAAAACCTCTCCTCACAATCCTAACAAACCTAATCACTGACACTATTTTGTTGTGTTTCAGTCTTCCTGCCCTCCAATAGCTCACCTTCTTACCCTTATTGATTAAGGAGATCTTCTGTGGCTCACATAAAATCTCAGCCTTATGCTCACTCAACCAATACATCCCTAGAATCACTTCTCAGTCACCTAAATCAAACTCGATTAGTTTTACCTTAAACTCCACTCCCTCAATTTCAATAGGAACATCCTGAAATCTCGTTGAACACTGTACTTCTTGTCCTGAGGGAAACACTATTGACATATGTATTGTATCTTCTTTTCCCAATGCAAAACAAGCTTTAATCTTTCTAGAATCTTAGTGGATACAAAAGAATACGTTGCACCAGAATCAAACAAAACTTTAACAAGAAGAGAGTGAATAGAAAAATTACCTGTAATTACATCCTTACTAGCATCAGCTTCACTTTGAGCCATCACATTAAGCTTTCTAGTGTTTGAGGTCTTAGTCTGTCCTCCTCCATTCCTATTTCCGGCTTGAGGCGTCACCTTTCCTCCCATATTTCCTTAGAAAACCTTTTGCTGTCCCCCAGCTGAATTTCCCCTCGATTGAGAACCTTGTCCATTATTTCCCTTGTTCTTAGAGAAGCATTCATACTCAGGATGCCTAAGTTTGTTACACAACCAACAAGTCACTAGATTCCCTGCACAGTCCCTTCTTGGGTGATTGTTAGGACATTTCTTGAAAAAGTACACAAGCTCTCCATGACTAGCCATCTAAGCTCTATCCCCATTTCTGATACAAATATTGATCACAGCTTCGAAGGTTTGATTGAAGCTGCTAATAAAGGTGCAACCATGGGGGAATTGATTGCTGATGGACACTCAAGTCTAATGGGTACATATAGGGTTGGGATTTGCATGTGCATCGTCACACACATCTAGGTGTGGCACGCAAATCAAGGAGAGATGGTTGACAAGGGGAATAAGTAGGTTTTGCCTATGAATTTTTATCCCATTTCACTTAATAGGGTTTTTTCACATTTTAGGCATTGAGTCTTTCATTTCTTGGTGGGTCTTAATCTTCATTTACAGCCTTAAACACATGGAAAATGATTTCTTCAAGGTTTCTAGAAAAAAATATTGAATCTTGAAAGGTTTCTTGAAGATTTGAAGAAAATCTCAAAAATTGCGCAAAAGTTGATCTTGTTTGTGTGGCGTGAATTTTGGCGATTTTGTGAGGAATTGGGTAGATTGAATTTTGTGTAATTTTGGTTGTAATTTGTTGATTATCTTGTTTATCATGTTATTAGAAAGTCTGTTAGGATATTTTTTAATTAGATATAATTTTTCAGAGTTTGTTAGCAAGATGAGAATGACATGCAGTGCTGATGAGGCAATCTTATCTTGTGAGTCATAGATGCGTCATTAGGAGGACGATTTTTTGTTAGTTTTGTGCGTGTGTTTTTAGTTTGTTTTGTTACGATTTTTTTGATGATTATGATTATAAATAATCTCAACATTAGTTTGTAAAATTAAGATTTGGATATTGAATAAAAGTTTTGTTTACTTAGAAAACAAAAACACTGAAACTTGGGGTTGGTGTATTTTTCCTTTAGAATCTTGTGAGATTTTTTAGTGGCTTTGAGGGTGCCTAGAGCTTTAATAAAAGAATAATTAATAAACCTAATTTGTGAGTTTTTGGTGGCTTAGCCTTTAGAGACTCGTAAATTTAGTCTTCTATCCTTGTGAGTTTTTGATTCATACGAAAATTCTCATCAACTTTGGTGTTCTCGTTGAGAGGTTAAAACAATCAATACTCATGCAAAATTAGCTATGGCAGACGAATAATCTATAAATAACAAACAGGGGATTCCTTATGAGCAACATAGAGACATACAAAGGGACAATGAGATCAAAGAGTTGCGCAACATGTTGGAGGAACTTATGCAATATGTTTGAAACAGTCCAAAAGCGCAAAGAAATCAAACAAACTTGATGAGGCTAGTTCAAGCTTTAGTGATGAAGATTCTACTAGAGGCACACGAAAATCTAGGAGAATCATATACTCAAGTTCAAGTGATGAAGATGATAGAAAAAGGCACAAAAAACGAGACAAACCTAGGGATGATGACCGAAACTTAAAATTGGACGTTCTTGAGTTCAATGGAAGTTTGGATTCTGAAGTTTTTCTTGATTGGTTGAGGAGAACCGAAAGGGTATTTACCTACAAGGATTATGATGATTCTAAAGCCTTTAAAGTGGTGGAATTGAAGCTATCATCTTATGCTAGTCTTTGGTATGAAGGCTTGCGAAGGAAGAGAAGGAAGGAAGGTAGATCCAAGATCACCTCTTGGCGCAAATTGAAGAAAGAATTGAGGAAACGATTTGTTCCTTAGAATATGAGCAAAATAACTTTCTAAAGATGCATGCTTTGAAACAAAAAAAGTATTGAAGAATACATCAATGAGTGTGAGAAGATGGTCATCATATGTGATGTTGAAGAGAAGGAGGATCACAAGGTGGCTAGATTTGTTGCAGGGCTTGATGAATCTATCAAGGCAAAAGTAGAATTGCAACCCTATTGGACTTTTCATGAAATTTGCAAGGAATCCTTGAGAGTTGAGAAGCAAGGGCACTCGAAAAATTCCAAGACTTTCTTCAAAAGCTACGAATCTAAGAAGGAGAAAGAGGTGGTGTTTGCGCGAAACACTAAGCCTATGGTTCAAGGTGGAGATAAGCCTAGGGTCATTACCCCTACTAAATTCTCATCAATTCCTGATGACAAAAGGAAGTGATTCAAGTGCCAAGGATATGGACATGTGCAACGAAATTGTCCTAGTTCAAGAGTCATCACAGTTAGAGAGGCAAGGGAGATTGAAGAAGCCTACCTAGATGTAATCATTGAAGAAGGGGAGCAAGATGACATTGAGCAAGAGAATAAAAGTAGTAATTATATGGAGGAATTTTATCCTAAGACACATGGCCAAGATTTAGTGTTGAGAAAGGTTTTACAAACCAAACCCACGCCATTGGAGGAAAGCCAAAGAAACAAGATCTATATGACAAGGTGTGTAGTTCAGGGTAAACTTTGTCATGTGATCATGGATAGTGGTAGTTGCACGAATGTGGTATATAATTTTTTGATTCAAAAGCTCAACTATCCTACTCCTAATGATCCTCATCCATACAAGCTTCATTGGCTAAGCAATACTAGTGATGTTAAGGTAACTAAATAAGCTTTAATATCATTCAAAATTGCGCAATTTGAGGATAGTGTGCTATGTGATGTTTGCCCTATGGATGTGTGCCATATTCTACTTGGAGACCTTGGAAATATGATATATTTGTTCAATATGATGGTAGAACTAATGTTTATGTCATCAAAAAGCACACCAATGGCAAGTCCATTGCATTGAATCCCTTGAAAGTTGTGAAGGTTCAAAAACAAGAGACTATGGAGAATAAGAAGGGGGTGTTTTTGACGAGTGTGAGGGAGGTAGAAAGGGAGTTGAACTCTTGTAACCAAGTCTTTGTTCTCATGGCTAATTAAGTACAAGAAGGTTCCTCATCCATCCCACAAAATTTGAAGCTTTTGTTGCGTGAATATGAAGATGTGTTTCCTGATGATCTACCACCGGGATTACCACCTGTAAGGGGCATTGAGCATCAAATAGATCTTATTCCTGGGGCTCAAATTCCAAACAAGCCTGCCTATAGATTTAATCCAGAGGAAACAAAGGAGAATCAGAGGCAAATTGAGGAGCTAATGGAACATGGATACGTGAGGGAGAGCATGAGTCCTTGTGCGGTTCGAACCTTGATCGTTCCCAAGAAGGATGGTACTTGGAGAATGTGTATTGATTCAAGAGCAGTCCGCAACATCACCATCAAATATAGATTCCCAATTCCAAGTTTAGTTGATTTGCTTGATGAGTTATATGGCTCTAATGTGTTTACAAAGATTGATCTCAGGAGTGGGTATCATCAAATTCGCATGGAGGGTGATGAATGGAAAACAACTTTCAACACTAAGTTAAGGCTCTATGAATAGTTGGTTATGCCTTTTGGTCATACTAATGCACCTAGTACCTTCAAGAGGCTTATGAACAAAGTATAGAAGCCATATCTTGGAAAGTTTGTTGTTGTTTACTTAGATGACATCCTGATTTATAGTAGAAGCAATGAAGATGATCTACAACATCTAAGGAGTGTTTTCGAAACATTAAGACAACAGAAACTTTATGGGAAGCTCGAAAAGTGCTACTTCATGGTACCTAGTGTCACGTTTTTGGGGTATGTGGTCTCAAAAGATGGAGTTTCTGTGGATCAAACAAAGGTAGAAGCAATCAGAACTTGGTCTACTCCAACTAATCTCACTAAGGTTCGTGCCTTTCATGGATTAGCTTTGTTTTAAAGGAGATTTGTGAAGATTTTCTCATCTATTGTAGCTCCTATGATTGAGTGCATAAAAAAGGACAAGCCTTTTAAGTGGACAAAAGAGGCGCAAAAAGCCTTTGAGACGATTAAGGAGATGCTATACAGCACACCTATTCTTGCATTGCCTGACTTTTCAAGACCTTTTGAAGTTGAAACTAATGCAAGTAAAGTGGGGATTTGAGCAGTATTAGTTCAAGGGAAGAGGCCTATTGCTTACTTTAGTGAGAAATTGAGTGGAGCAAGGTTGAACTATTCTACTTATGATAAAGAGTTTTATGCAATTGTTAGAGCTCTTGATCGTTGGAGTCATTATCTACGACCTCACCACTTCATTCTACACTCTGATCATGAATCCTTAAAGCATATTAATGGCCAACAGAAGTTGAATCCTAGACATGCCAAGTGGGTGGAATTCCTACAATCTTTTCACTTTTCATCAATGTACAAAGAAGGCAAGTCTAATGTTGTTGCATATGCTCTCTCACGAAGGTATGCTCTTATTAGTGTGTTGAATTGCAAGTTACTTGGTCTAGACATGATCAAAGCATACTATGAGCATGATGATAATGTCGATCCTATATTGCAATAAATGGACAAAGGTGTTATGGGCTCGTTTGTGATGCATGATGGGTTCTTATTCAAGGGTAATCAGTTGTGTGTACCTAAGTGTTCAATTAGAGAATTATTTGTTAGAGAAGCACATGGTGGAGGATTAGTAGGGCATTTTGGCATTACTAAGACTCTAAACATGTTACAAGAACACTTTTATTCGCCTAAGATGATTGTTGATGTTTAAGCTACCATATCTAAATGTGCAACCTGTCAATTCTCAAAAGCTTCTTTTTATCAAGGGCATGACACATCATTGCCTGTTCCTGATGGTCCTTGGGAAGATGTCTCCATGGATTTCATTGTGGGATTACGTAGAACTGCAAGAAACACGGATTCTATCATGGTTGTGGTTGATAGATTTTCGAAGATGGCTCACTTTACACCTTACCATAAAACAGATGATGCTATGAATGTCGCAGACCTGTATTTCAGAGACATTGTGAAGCTTCTGAGTGATAGGGATACGAAATTCATGAGCTATTTTTGGAAGTCTCTATGAAAGCTTGTTAGCACGAAACTACTCTTTAGTACATCATATCATCCTCAAACTAATGGCAAACATAAGTCACAAACAGAACACTGGGTGTATTGTTGCGTGGTTTGGTGAGCAAGACATAGAAAGATTGGGATTTGAAGCTTGCACATGCAGAGTTTGCCAACAATAGGTCACCTACTTTTCCTACTAAACACTCGCCATTTGAAGTTGTTTATGGGGGGAATCCTAAGTTACTAATTGATCATGTTGATATCCCAAAGGGTGAATTGGTGCACAAAGATTCTTTGGCAAAGATTAAGTACATGCAGAAGCTTCATGCGCAGGTCAGGGCTAGAATTGAGAAGGTGAACGAGCAATAAAAGGCTCGAGCAAATAAGAATCATCATCAACATTTGTTCAAAGAAGGAGAATCGGTTTGGCTACACCTTATGAAGGAAAGATTCCCAAATAAACGCAAAAACTAGCTTATGCCTAGGTGTGATGGTCCATTCAAGGTGTTGAAGAAGATTGTTGACAATGCTTATCAACTAGAATTACAAGATGAATATGGTGTCCATGCTACATTTAACATTGGTGATTTGACTCCTTATGTTTCTGATGATCAACTTCGAGGTTTGAGGACAAACTCTTTTGAAGAAGGGGAGGATGATACAAATATTGATCACAACTTCGAAGGTTTGTTTAAAGCTGCTAATAAATGTGCAACCATGGAGGAATTGATTGCTTATGGAGACTCAACTATAATGGGTACATATAGGGTTGGGATTTGCGTGTGCATGGTCACACATATCTAGGTGTGGCACGCAAATCAAGGAGAGATGGTTGACAAGGGGAATAAACTAGTTTTGCCAATGAGTTTTTATCCCATTTCACTTAATAGGGGTTTTCTCATTTTAGCCATTAAGTCTTTCATTTCTTGGTGGGTCTTAATCTCCATTTACAGCCTTAAACACATGGAAAATGACTTCTTGAAGGTTTCTTGATTAAAAGATTGAATATTGAAAGGTTTCTTGAAGATTGAAGAAAATCTCAAAAATTGCGCAAAAGTTGATCATGTTTCTGTGGCGTGAATTTTGGCAATTTTGTGAGGATTTGGGTAGATTGAATCTTTGTGTTATTCTGGTTGTAATTTGTTGATTATCTTGTTTATCAAGTTATTAGAAATTTTTTTATGATATTTTCTTAATTAGATATAGATTGTTAGAGTTTGTCAGCAAGATGAGAAAGACATGCAGTGCTGACGTGACAATCTTCTCTTGTAAGTCATAGATGAGTCATTGGGAGGACGATTTTTGTTAGCTTTGTGCGTGTGTTTTTAGTTTGTTTGTTGATGATTATGATTATAAATAATCTCAACATTAGTTTGTAAAATTAAGATTTGGATATTGAATAAAAGTTTTGTTTACTTAGAAAACAAAAACACGGAAACTTGGGGTTGGTGGATTTTTCCTTTAGACTCTTGTGAGATTGTTTAGTGGCTTTGAGGGTGCCTAGAGCTTTAATCAAAGAATAATTAATAAACCTAAATTTGTGAGTTTTGGGTGGCTTAGCCTTTAGAGACTCGTAAATTTAGTCTTCTATCCTTGTGAGTTTTTGATTCATACGAAAATTCACATCAATATTCGGAAGTAGGCTTCACAAAGTTTCCCCTGTTACCCTGGAAGTTGTTGTTGAAATGAGGTTTCTAAAATCCACCATGATTTCCTTGTTGGTTGAATCTTCCTCCACCATCCTTCCTTTTCTCCCTCGTCTTACCTTCCTTATGTACCTCCTTCTTCTTTTGGTCTATGGCATATAGGTGTGCGGCTCTAGCATATAACTCATCCAAAGATTTGCCCAGCTAATTGTGACTGAAGGTCTAAGGGTAACCCTCTTTCAAAACGACTACCTTTCAACCTCTCGGTTGCCACGGCCTACTTAGCTAACCTAGACAATTCTATGAACTTGGAATAGTACTCAGTGACAAACTTCCCATCTTAAGCTCTAGAAACTCTTCAGCTTTCTCTTTCTGAAGGAACACAGGATAGAACTTATTACGGATTTGCTCCTGAAACATATCCTAATTAAACCCTGGTAAAGCCCTAATCACAGCCTCATTTTGTGACCACCAAATATCAGCTTCTCCTCTCATATAATAAACAGCATGGTTCACCTTAAGCTCTTCTGGACACTCAACTGCCCCAAATAACTTGTTAAACTCTCTCAACCATCCCTTTAGAATAGCTGGATTGTGCTCTCCTTGGTAAGTGGGCGGCATACTTTGAGAAATCTTCTTGAACAGTAGCTAATTGCCTTACTACTTCATTCAGCTGATTGTTGTTACGTTCAGCCATTCTATTTCTCCTGTAGAGGAAAAGACCTTTATATTAAATTATGTCTAGCTCTAAGTTAGAACAACATAAACTTATAACATAAAACACTTTCTCATTTCGTCCCACAAAAGAAGTTTCATTCTTTTAGAGCGAATGATTCACTTAGTTTTGATTGTTTACACAACCATTAAAATAAGAATAAAGCACATAAGAAATAAAAATAATTACCTTGGTTCTACTCTACTTGAGGCTTCATTTCCTAAAATAATTAACTCATTTATTAATTCATTCCCAAAAGAAACATATTATTTTATTTCTCTTAATATTTCTTTATGGCTCACTGCCACTTATTCAAACTAACATAAACAATAAACTAAATTGTTCAACATTCAAAACATCAAAAAATCTAAACAGTATCAACTAAATTATATCTAAACAAAAATCACTAAACGTTAACATTGCCCTTTCTATCCCTTGACATTACATACTTCTTTCGTATAAGTTCAGGATCATCTTTTATATCATCTTCCATATCTTCTTTCATTTCTTCATCCACATCGTCCTTTGGATCTAGCTCTTCTTCATCTTCCTCAGAATCGGTTACCAAGTCTACGTACACAGCAATTACTGGATCCAGGTTCTCGATTTCATAACATGTACTGTCCCTTGACTCATCACTCCTTAAACTAGTAGTAGTCTCTTTCACCATCATGTCCTCATTCTCTTGACTATATAGGCTTGGTGTGGGCGGGGTTTCCTCACTTTCATTCATCTCCTAATACTCCTCTCTCCTAGCAATCTAACCTTCCAAGTATCTCCAATCACAACCCCATTGGCCAATTGCATCCTTATATTTAGAGTAGATTGGAAGTCCTCCAGCAAAGTGGAAATCGCTAAACTTCGCCTTGATTTCTAGGTAGGGCAAACGGTAAGGCAAACACTTAACAATTACGGTTGATACATGCTTAGGTTGGTCCCATTGTGGCAGCTTCAATACCGTACTCATATACCAACACAAAAACCTTATCTTCCAAACGTACTGGGGTGGACTCTCAAGGTCTTTCTTCTCCAAGGTTTCTATTTGTGGGTCTTTACTAGGAATACTATACGACTTCCTACACAACACTTAAGAGTAATGGACCATCCTTCCCAAAACAAAACAAACTAACAGTTCTACAACAGAAGGTCTGGTGGTTAACATACAATTTCCTTTACACATAATTACTCACATAAACAACACCTTAAACAAGAACTTTAATGCTTGAAAGAACAGAAATAAAGTCTATCCTACATGCCCAAACTTCCTACCCAAACTCACCACATTGTATTAAAGCAATAACGCATAATACGTACCTGAATTCCTTGCAAATCTGCACACATAATTTATTTTTCAAAACTTTTTATTTTTCAAAACTTTATATTTTCGGAAATTACTATTTTTAGAAAAATTCTATTTCCAAAAACTTTCAAAAATAAGAAATTTCTCTTTCCCCAAAATAAAACTTAGGGTACCCCTAAAATAAAATTTATTTTATTTCAAAAACTAAGTTTTGGTAACCACTTTATAACACCGTGGAATTTCCTAACTTACTAATCTATATTTTTCTGGAAAACATATTATAATTATTAAAGAATTATAATTATTAAAACTCCTAATAACGGGAAAAACCAAAGTATTACCGCCATCATGATAACGGCTAAGACATTTATCAAAGTGCTAAAGTGGAAGTCTTAAAGCCAAAAATCAATTTAAAACTAAACTTCAAAACAAATCTCAAAATTAAACTCAAACCAGCATACAAAATAAAAACCAACTTACAATTTTATTACACTTCGAAACCATTTTAATGGCCCTTAAAAACAAAAAATAGAAACTTTGAAAATAAAAAAACATCCAAAAAAGGTTAGTACTTCATAAGCAATAAAACTAAAACTACAAAACTACACAGCAAGCGCTCTCACTCCAGCCAGCATAAAATGACTTATGCCCACTTGAGCCTGTAGCTTTTCTTGTTATAGACAACTAATCACCAACAAGTAGGTCATTTTAGGGCCAAGTCCAAGGCAAAGCCATGCACACAAAACAAACAGTCAGCAAAGCTAAGTACATAACTACTATAGACTATGCAACAAAGTAAAATATATTAAGACATACACACATCTTACCTTTGGCAACTCTTCACCTGTGCGTAGACTCAACAAATTAATTATTATATTTAGACTTTGGATTTTGCATCGAACGGGTTTTCCTTCCTTTAAAATCGCCCTATTGGGCACCAACTTGGGAGCAACTCCAAGAAGGTATTGCCTTTGTCACATAAAGTGACGGAATTCCAGCGCATTAAAAATATAAAAGAGTACAACGTCCTTTACTCCAACTAAAAGTCATAGATCACTGTTCCATACGACTCCCTCCATAGTTCATACTCAAGTTATATACATTCCAAGAGTTTTGATGCAAATCCTCTTACACTTTACGTGATCAACCGGTTTAACAATGTTATGTCTCACATACAACATCAAACAAAAACATGCATCAAATCAAGCAAGCCATATTAATTATCTTCAATTTAAAGTGATTCAAAAATAATCTCATGTATGTCCTTTAATTAAACTGAACTTCCTTTAGCACACATTATCTATGAGTGGCTAACTATTTACTTTCTCCTTAACTACACATTAAACTGTGAGTGGCAAAATGTATAAAATATTTGCTCATTAACTTCCTTTAATCATGTGATTAAAAATTCACAAACTACTTTTCTTGTTGATTAAGTAACTAACCAACTTTAATAACTTTCTTCCTTTATAAATAAGCTATTGGCCAAGTTAAACTGATCATAGCATTCCAACTCAAGCTTATAAAATTTATATTGCTAACAACATGGAATGTCAAAATAATATACAATCATGCTTCTAATAAAACTTGTCATGCACATCACTTCATAATCCAAACAAGCATAACAATATATCATAACATTGAGGATCATACTTGCATGAATTCTAATTCATATGTTTGTCTTTAGTACTTACATACCTTGTGAAATAGTGGTGCTCCGCCACAACTTCTAAAAGTTGACTAATTCGAAGTCTCGTACATAAAGAAAACCGAAACTAAATTAAAACCTTGTTGATCGACTAAGTTCTACAACAACTCTAACTAACTTCTATATTGGAAACTTGTCCAAAACATTCCATATATGGTCTCTATTCAATTCCATACTTCACTTAAAATTTTCTATTGCAACATTACTTGATTTTCGGGACTTATATATCCTTTATAAACCTCAACATACATTTTATGTCACTTTAGAAAGGTGGACAACAATTTAAAATAAGCAAAACTCCTTCAAAAACCTCAAAAACAACACAAATCAATCATACAATGTACTACTTAGCTTATATGGTTAACTTATGCTAATTACATACTTTAAAATCCTAATTATTAACTTTACAAAATCTGGACAGCATGTTAAACATGCTTAAAATCACTTTTAAACTTCATGAAACAAACTAAAAATCATATGTAACATTATAGAATTAATATGTGATGATACTAGCATAATATGAACATTTAAAACTTATTTTAAATTGATTTTATAAATTTTTCAGATTTATTAATTAACTTTAAAGTCATTAAAAAATCATTAAAACATCATAAATTCATCATAAAACTCTTTTACAATCTACTAGCATCATTATGAAACCAATCTATACTTTAGAATAATTTTTCATAAGCCAAAACATGTTCATAATATTTATTCTATTGAATATCATGATTGCAAAATTTGGAAAGCAATTTATTTTATGTTCAAAGCCTTTAAAAATCAATCTAAACTTCATAAAATCATCATAAGTTCACCAAATAACAATTCATGATCATAATACTGAAGTTTATATCATTAAAACTCATAAAAATCAAGACTTTCATAAATTTATAAACCCTAATCTAAAATTTCATGAACAACATATTAATTCATGCTTTAAAACAAATCATAACTTCATAAAACATGATTGAAACTTATAAAATCGTGATTAAACATAAATATAAATATGAATTTGCAAAATTAAATCAATAAGAAAGAAGAAGAAATTTTTTATTTATATGTTCGAAAAATACCAGAACAAGGGGAGGGTGGCCGGCGAGGCCCGGCGGCGATGACAGCGGTGTGGACGACGAGAGGCGGCGAGAGGGGCTCCGGTGCACAGACTTTATATTAGTCAACTTTTAGAAGTTTTGGCGGATCGCCACTATTTCACAAGTTACGTAAGTACTAAAGACAAACCTAAGAATTAAAATTCATGCTTTGATGATCCTTTATGTTATGATATGTGGTTATGCTTGTTTGAATTGTGAATTGACGTGCATGACATGTTTTATTAGAAGTATGATTTCATATTATTATGACATTCCATATTGTTAGTAGTATAAATTCTACAAGATTTAATTGGAATGTTATGATCAGTTTAATTTGGCCACTAGCTTATTTATGAAGAAAGGAAGTTGTTTAAGGTTGTTAGTTATTTAATCAAGAAGAAAAGTAGTTTGTGAATTTTTATTCACATGAATAAAAGAAGTTAATGAGCAATTATTTTATACATGTTGCCACTCACAATTTAATGTGTGCTCAAGGAGAAAGTAAATAGTTAGCCACTCACAGTTAATGTGTGGTAAAGGAAATTAAGTTTAATTAAAGGACACACATAAGATTATTTTTAGAATCACTTTAAATCAAAAATAATTAACATTGCTTGCTTGACTATATGCATGTTTTAATGTGATGTTGTATGTGAGTCATAACATTGTTAAACCGGTTAATCACGTAAAGTGTAAGAGGTTTCGCACCAAAACTCTTGGAATGTATATACCTTGAGTATGAATAAAGAGGGGAGTCATATGGAACAGTGATCTATGACTTCTAATTGGAGTACAAAATGTTGTACTCTTTCATATTTTTAATGTGTTGGAACTCCGTCACTCTATGTGACATAGGTAATACCTTCTTGGAGTTACTCCCAAGTTGGTGCCCCATATGGAGATTTTTAAAGGAAAGGGAACCCGTTCGATGCGGAATCCAAGTGTAAATATATGTTGGGTCTATGCACAGGTGAAGAGTTGCCAAAGGTAAGATGTGTGTATGTTTTAATTTAAGTTGTCTTGTTGCATAGTCTTTAGTAGTTATGTACTCAGCTTTGCTGACTGTTTGTTTTGTGTGCATGGATTTGTCTTGGACTTGGCCCTACAATGACCAACTTGTTGGCGAGTAGTTGTCTAGAATAAGAAAAGCTACAGGTACAAGTGGGCATAAGTCATTTCATGCTGTGCTGGAGTGAGAGTGCTTGCGGTGCAGTTTTGTAGTTTTAACTTTTTTGCTTATGAAGTTCTAACTTATATTTGGATGTTCTTTTATTTTCAAATTTTTTAGTTTCAGTTTTTAAGGGCCATTAAGATGGTTCCGAGGTGTAATAAAGGTTTAATTTGATTTATATTTTGGATGTTGGTTTTAGTTTTGAGAATGTTTTGAAGTTTAAGTTTTAAATCGGTTTTGGTTTTAAGACTTCCGCTGTAGTACTTTGATAAATGCCTTAGCCGTTATTTTGGTGGCCGTAATACTTTGGTTTTTCCCCGTTAATTAGAAGCTTTAATACTAATATTTATTTAACATTTATAATATGTTTTCTGGAAACAAAAATATAGAGTAGAAGGTTAGGAAATTCCAAGGTGTTACATGCTATGTACCCTATTTATGACTGCTTTGCTCTTCAGGGAGTGGTCCCTGCTGCTTGCCCCCATCCATCCTGGTACACTTACCCTCAGGGGGGATCCGGGGAGGGAACCAATAGGATGGGTGGTGCTGCTCATGATGATGATGAGGAGGAGGAGGGTGACACTGATGAGTTCCTAGAGGACTTAGATTGAGGAGATGATGCCTTTGCTCCCTTCCAGCATTGAGGACATTGCTGAGTCCGCCTTGGGGGAGGTATGTTTTATTTGCTTTCTTAGTATAGGTGTTATTGCTTTCTAGTGTAGTTTTTACTGCTTTCTTAGGTTACTCATATGGTTTGTACTACTTGTTAGAAGTAGGAGTTTACATATGATAAAAATAAATTTACTGCTTTTATAGTTTAGTTTTTATTGCTTTTTAGTTAGTTGATTGAATTAATTGAATGACCGAACTGTATTTTTATTTGGGAGTATTACTGAATGATGACTTCCGTGTGCCCCGCATTTTCTTAAAAATGTTTTTGGTTGATTTGGGCATCCGATGAGCTATGTTTTGGGAATTGCCAACTTGGACTTGAACTTGATTTAACCTGAAACAATTTCATATCTTGCAATACCGCCATGTGTAGAGTAGAAGCTTTAACTAGATAATGGGAGGATTTGAGCCACATACATTATTAAATCCTTATTTCTTTTCTTGTGTGCTTAGTTCCTGGTGCTTGTATGATCCATGTTTTGGCTTTTGACTCTAGTAGCTTGGCTTTGGTGTCTTTCATGTCGTAAATGATAAAAGGCATTCATTTCTTTTAGGAGCTTTCGGATTTTAGGCATTCCATCATAAATTTTCCTTTGGTCACTGTTTTGAGCTCTTTACCCTTCATTTGCATTTTAGCCACATTACAACCCTTTTTGGCCGTGCTTCAGTACTTTATATATGCACACACTTGGCTTGAGGGAGATTTGGAGCTGTTGTGTTTTCGTTGTGCATTTGATGGAAGTGTTGGAGGATGTTGGAAAAGAAAATGTTAGAATAAATGTATAAAGTTCAATGACAGGTTTCACAATAAGGCTTTGCATACCAATGTCTAGGTTAGTTTAAGCAGTGAAGAATTGAAAAGTTTATATCTTATATTTAACCCAGTTATGCGTGTGTGATGATTTTGTCTATGTTATGTTATTTTAGCAAAGACATGTCATTAAGAGTCGAGAGCCTAAGTTTTTGAAAATTTTGAAAGTTGAAAAAGAAAGGAAAAAACAATAAAAAAAATTGAAAAGTGTTGAAGTCAAAAGAAATAAAAAGAAGAAACTAAGCTTGTGAATATTGGTGTTGTTAAATTATATGTTTTATGGTGTGATGTGAATCTCATTTAAAATTTGGTTCAATGTAGTTGAATGTTGGAGATGTTGTTATATGTTGAAGTTGTTTTTGATATTCTAGCCACGCTATCCCAAATTTATCCTACCCATCACCCTAGCCACGTTACAAGCTTAATAAAGACCTTTTTGATCGACATGAGCATGTTTTAAGTTCTTATGAAGTGAGTCAATTGCCAAGGCTAGAGAGTATTACTTGCATTTCAAGTCAACTTTTGCATTAGGCTGAGTGATTACCCTTTAATCGCATGCATGAGGTGTGAGATGTAGGGTTGGGTTTCTCAAAACTGCATTTAAACACTTTTTGCATTGCATTACATGTTGATTTTGGTTGGGAGGTGAGGGTGAGCTACATTGTTTTTACGCTCAACATAAATGTGTGGAGTGACATCTTGTGAGGCTCTATCTATAGATCTTTATTTCTTGCATGGTTGGCTCTATGATTTTGTTTTAAGTGGATGGCGATCAGGGGATTCTGATATGTTGGTATAGGAACTTACATGCTCGGAATTGCTTGAGTTGATTGTGTTTTATAAAGTTTTAGGGGTGAAGTCGTTGTTCGGTTGGTTTGTTTGCTTGAGGACAAGAAAGGGTTTGGCTTGGGGGAGTTTGATAAGTGCACTTTATTCGTATATTATGCCCCCTTTCCCGGTTTATTTTGACTCTAACCTTGGCTCTTCGGAGCTATTTTGGCTAATATTTGATTGTATGGAGTTGTTTATGCTTTCAGTGACACTTTGCAGGATTTCGGTGTTTTTGCATTGATTCCGAGGCGATTTTATGAGCCACAACTAGATATGAGAAGCCATGGGTTAGTATTGAAGTAATTTGGGAGCTATGTTATATCTTGGATGTGTAGAACACGTTTTGTCCTCTTCATAGTAAAGAAAAGGTTTCGCCCAGGCAATCAAGCGGAATCTGCCTCGACAGTCGGGTGAAATTTACATAGATTTTTCAAGACTCATGGGGAGAAAACATTGATCGCGTCCGATCGGGCGGATTTCCCCCGAGTAGTCGGGCGGATTGTTTCCAAGGCCATTTTCACTCGTAACGTGAGCCCGATCGGGCAGATTTCGCTCGGTGGGTTGGGGGGCTCATCCAGATAGGTTTGTTCTCCTTTTTAGCTCAGGATTTGAAGCTTTTGTAGAAAGAGCTAATGTTTTTAGGCTTTTGACACACTACATTACATTATCATTAGAGCCTAGGTTTTTCATTCAATTCTCTCTCTAGAATATACTTTATGACCTCAATTATTCATTCGTTTAATACAATCGTTATTCCAGGTTTCATTCAATTTCTTTCCTTGTTTTTATTTGATTTATGTTTTTAGTTTATAATTATTAGTAGTTGTTTAGTTTAGTCATTTATTCTTAGATCTGTTATTATGCCCTAGAATTTATGTTTTTAGGCCCTGTTCTCCTCGTCTTATTTTTACTTATTATCAGCAAAAATAAGTTCAGTGCAGCAAAAATAAGTTCAGATTAGCAAAAATAAGTTCAGTTCAGTAAAAATAAGTTCAGTTTGGCAAAAATCAGTTTTAATCCTTAATAAATTGTTAATGATTTCAGCATCAGTTCAGCAAAAATAAGTTCAGTTCAGAAAAAATAAGTTCAGATCAGCAAAAATAAGTTCAGATAAGCAAAAATAAGTTGACGAGAACAGGGCAGTAGTTCATATAGTTTTTGTTAATTATTTTATTCAATTTAATCATAATTTTAGTTTTAGTTTTTAATATTGTTTTGTTTCCTATATTTTTGAATATGTGTGGGTAGTTTAGTTTCTAGGGCTAGGGGATCCATGGATTAGTTTCATTCGTTTGATTTATGATTTATTAATGTGATTTGTGTTATTTATGAATTCCTATTATCATTTTGTGTTGGTTTCAATTAAATTCTGGACAATTTTTATTGTTAGTTTGATATTGTCAAAATCGATGTCGAGAGGTAAAATTACCAAAACTAGATCATAAGGATAATAGGCAAAACGGGTCTAAGTTAGCAAGAGCCATTGGAGAAGTTTTGAAGTAGTCTAGGTTCGAGAGAATTAGTGAGTCGTAATTCAGGAAGTCATAAATCTATTAGTTAATTGTTAGTCAGTTCATTGTTCAATTGATTCATGGTGAACCGATGTCCTAGGTTTAGTTATTGATATATTTTTGTGCTTGGTTTCTTGTTTAGAAGTAATTAGTCTTTTAGCTAGAAACCAATTCAAAGGCCCTTTATAGCGAAATAGCTTTTTACAATTAGTAGAATTTCGTTGCTTCCCTGAGGATTCGTTCCCTACTTCCCCATCTGCATTAGTTAGAGTTGTAGGTTATTTTTTATAGGCATAAAACTGTGCCTTTCATTTGTATCATTCACTAAAAATGACAGTTTACATGTGACCAAAATGATTGTATTGTTTTTCTTAGGATTAGTTCTAGAGAGAGTATTGAATAATGAATAATTAACGTCCCAGCTTGAGTTTTATTTTGAGAATTGACTACTTCTGTACCCCTTGTTCTTATTTTGAAAACTTTATGACTCTTGACTGCAGATGGATCCACATGTGTGATTTGCTGGCTATGACTTTACTTTTAATTGTTCAAATTCCTTGTATTAGTCAACTCTTTGCAACCTTGCTTGGGTCTTGAACGTGAAATGTTTTAGCGGAAGGAATTCAATCACTTTGCTTATATTATTCATCATTTATCTTTCATGTGTGCCTAGTTACTGGTGCAATTATTATCTTGGGTTTGACATTGGAATCTAGTAGCTTTAATTGTAGTTTTGTGTATGTTGCGAATGATAAAAGGCCTTCATTTCCTTTTGAAGCCTCTAGAATTTCATATTTTAGTCATTTCCATATATATTTTCCCTTGATCCCTTGTTTGAGCTATTTCCCTTAATTTGTATTTTTAGGCACAATACAGCCTTATATTTAGCCGTGCTACATTGATTGTATTATTCCCAAACTTGGTTTGCGGGAGTTTGGAGTGGTTGTGATGTTGTTGATGTACTTTTGATGGTTGTTTTGGAGGATTGTTGGTGAAAATTGTTGGAATTGCTATTTAGTAAGGTTCACTTGATAACAGGTTTCACATTTAAGGCTCTACATACCATTGTCTAGGCTGTTGCAAGCTAATTGAAAAGTTATAATAAATTCATGGCCTAGTCACGTATGTGTGATGAGTCTGTTTATTGGTTATTAAGGACAAATCATTCAGATTCGTGAACCTAGAATTTTATAATGCATGAAAAAAAAATAAAGTGAAAAATTATAAAAGCATAATAAGTTCAATAGTTGAAAAAAGAATGAAAAAAAAGAAGTGAATGAAATTTCAAAGTTCAAAAGCAAATTCAAATGAAGAATAAGAAGTGGAAAAAGTTTGAATTCAAAAGAAAGAAAGAAATTTAAAACTTGTGATATAGTTTTGGTTGTTTTGTTGTTTTATGAGATTTATGGAGTTTATGTGAATTAAAAAGAAAAGTTTGGTTTGGTTTGGATAGAATAGGATATTGGAGAATGTAGATGATTGCTTTGGAGTTGTTGACGGTTTCCTTGATTCCATATGCGTATACCCCGCTTCCACCATATTATTCCAAATTTTATCCTACCCATTACCCTAGCCATTTTGCAAGCTTATTAAAGTCCTTTTTGATATTCGTGCACATGCTATGGTTATTGTGAAGTGAATCCTTTGTCAAGGTTGTAGAGAATTAATTACATTTCGAGTCGATATTTAAGATGAGTGGATACCCTTAAACACTTGCATGAGGTGTGAGATGTGGGATTCGGGTTCCTATATTTGCTTTTAAACACATTTTGCATTTGCATTCCATCTTTGGTTGGGAGGTGAGGGTTAGAGCTTCATTGAAATAAGCTCATCATTAAATGTGTGGAGTCACCACCAGTGAGCTACTCTAGTCATCGATCCGTTAAACTTGCTTGTTTGGTTTTGTTTGACTCGTATTTAGGAAGGATTGTAATTGGGTGCTTGATTGGTTGGCTTTGATCCATGTGTCTTCAGATGTTCTCTTGAGTTATAATGGTTATTTTGTGTTTATGGGGTGTAGTCAATTTATTGTGTTTGCTCAGGACGAGCAAATGTTTGGTTTGAGGGAATTTGATATACAAATTTTATATAGTGTTTTCCCCTTATTTTTGGTTGATTTCTATGGTTAGTATTTGAGTTTGTGGCTTTATTTTGGTCATAACATCGTTCCTCAGTGTTAATTTATGATTTGGATGAGTTTTAGCGGTTTTAGTTGATTTCTAGAGCTTTTAATGTTAATTATGTGCTTCCTCGGTTATTACGCGTGGTTTTCGGTCTGTTTTATGTATTATAGGAGCGTAGTAGGGAGTTATGAAGTCAACATGAGCTTAAACAGGCCAAAATTTCCTTGCCTTGGGATGCGTGCCAAGGTACGAGAAGCTACAAACGAGATTTGAAGGAATCGAACGAAGAATTCACTAAATCGTGAAAAAGTCACTTAAAATGTATACATGCGGGCATAACCTTCAATTGGCTTATGATTTATGCGTCCGCAACATAGATCAATTCATCAGAACTCGCAAAATAGACGACCCGCGGGTGTAGGGAAGAAGTGGGATTTGTTCCTTGCGGGGGCATGAAGACCCGTTTGGGGTCCCATGGGTTTTTCTCCGCGGTTTTTGTTCGTGGGCTTTATTTATCCAAAGCCCATGTACTATAAATAGGCTTTAGATGTGGTGGACGACCTTACGTAGTTTTTTTTTTTTTTAGCAAATTTTAGATTTTAGAATCCTAATTTGCTCTCTAATGACTTTCCCTCTCTAGAAATATTAGATTAGTTTTGTTAAACACTTGCAATTGAACTCAATTCAAGTTATTTTTTTGGTAATTTCTTTCCCTTTTCTTTAATTTTCTAGTTTTTTTTTTAGTTTCGTTATTTAGTGAAGTTTCTTTGTTAGATTAGTTTTTTGTGCTTGTTTTGATTTGTTCTGTTAATTAGTTTAATTTTAGTATTTAGTTTATAGTTTAAATTCTTGTTAATTTTGTTTATATTCATGATCATGTTTATTTATTTGATTTTTGTTTTAGTTTTCGTAACTATGAGTGATTACGCAATTTTTCTAGAGCTAGGGGATCTATGAACATGTTATGATTTATTTTTATCTTAGTTAATTAATTCTTAATTTGTAATTGAATTCTTATTATTGACTACTATTGATTGCAATTAAATTGTGGCCAGATTTAGTGGAAAGTTAGGTAATTGTCGAAATCGAGGCCGAGAGGTAATATTACTACAATAAGACCATTGAATAATAGGCAAAACGAATTTTTGCGAGCAGTAGTCGGTAAAGTAGTTTTGAGGGTGTCTAAGTTCGAGAGAATTAGTGTGCCCTAGTTTAATGAAAGTTAATGAATTGATTAATGAATGTTTTATGAGTTTTGTTGATTGTTCATAATTTATCTATCCCCTTAGGTTTTATATTTAGAGTTAAGTTCTTAATTTTCGTTGTTTTCCTAGTTATTAGTAGTTTAGTCATAACTCAACAAAGGCCTCTTACACGGTTTAGACTTTTTAGTACTAGTAGAAATTAATAGCTTCCCTATGGATTCGATCCCTACTTCAATTCCCTAGCTATGTTAGTTAGTGTTGTTTGGTATTTTTGAGAGGTGTGCGATACCCTTGTTTCAATAATGTATGCGTTGGATAAGAGTACATTCATAAATAATTTGATAAATTCTTAGTTAGTTAGTGGTATATATATATGTTTCTTCTACTAGTACGTGAGTTAGAGTTTGCAACAAGTAGATATGCTTTTGTAATCCATAGATAGAATATTTGTTTTGTTTCGGATTTTTAGGCAGTTGTAGTTATTTTAATTTAATCTTTATCTTAATCGACAAGGGATGTATAAAGAGCTTTGTTATTCATTAATAAAATTGTGTGTCGCGTGTTTGAGTCTGTTGATTTGCAGTAGCGTTGCTATCGTGGTGCGCCCAATCATTCATAATGTTGAGGTCGAGTGAAGAACCCCTGTAGTTGCGGGTATTAAGGTTATCTATCTATTCTATCCATCAAATTATCGTTTTATTTTCCATAAAATCAATCAATTATATTCAATCACGATTTCATTGTGAGACGAACCATATTGATGATGATTCTTAGGGATCAATATGAATTATTGTCCCAAGAACACATGAAAGGGATTTTGGAATACCTATCAAAAATAAATCTACTACTTTAACTAATGTGGATAGAGAAGTAGGGATCGAATCCACAGGAAATCAATGAATTTCTACTAATGCTAAAAAAACTATTTTGTTATAAAGGGCCTTTAAGTGATAGTTATCTGAGACACTAATTGCTACTAAGACAGAAATCAAACACGAAAATATATCAATAAAATAAGCTTAGGACATCGGTTCACCACGAATCAATCAACCAATGAACTGACTAACAATTAATTAGCAAATTAATGACTTACTGAATTAAGGCTCACTAATTCTCTCGAATATGGACTCCTTCAAAACTCCTCTAATGGCTCTCGCTCACTTAGACTCATTTTGCCTATTATCCCTGTGATCAAATTGCGGTAATTTTACCTCTCAGCATCAATTTCGACAGTATAAGACTAACCATCAAATCTGGCAAGAATTTTATAGAAAGCAACATAAACTGATAATAGAAATTCAAAAATAACAAGAATCATGCTAACTAATCATCAATCATCTCACTGAAATCAATCCATGGATCTCCTAGCTAGACCTAGAAACTCAACTACTCACACATATTCAAAACTATAGAAAACAAATTAACATTAAAAATCTAAAACTAAAACATAATTAAATTGACTAAACTAATCAACATATACTAAATAAACCAAGAACATGAATTCTAGGGCATAAAACGAGATCCAATAAATAGTTAAGTGAAATTGAACTACTACTAATAATTATAAACTAAAAGCATAAATCAAATAACAAAAACATAGAAAGAAATTGAATAAAATCTGAAATTTAAATTGTATTGAATAAATGATTGAGTTGAAAAGTAGTATCCTAGAGAGAGAAAACTGAGTGAAATCCTAGGCTCCAATAATAATAATAATGTCATGTACAAAGCCAAAAGACTCTTGCTATTTATACAAAAGCCCAAAAAACTCGAGTAAATGGTGAAAAAGCATATCCGGATGGATCGCCCGACCGGGGTCAAAAGTCATGTAAATTTAGCCAAGGAGGAAATCCACCCAATTACCGGGCAAAACCCGCCCGACCGGGCGCGATCAGGTTTTTCTTCCCAAGGCCTTCAAAAATTCTAAGTAAATTCCGCCCGACTGCTCGGGTGGATTCTGCCCGACTAGCCGGGCGAAAGCCTTTCTTCATCACGAAGAGCACCACTCATCTTCTAATACTTCCGGGCTATGTCATAACTTCCCAAATACATCATTATCGACCAATGGCTCCACATACTTAGTCGTAGCTTATATAATTTCCTTGAAATCAATGTAACAACACCGAAATCCTGCAAAATGTTACTAAAAGCACAAACAACTCCATACAACCAAATATTAGCCAAAATAGCTCCAAACAGCCGAAGTTAGAGTCAAAGTAAACCGAAACGGGGATAGAATATATGAATAAAATACACTTATCAACACACGTTGAGTAGGTTCATATCTCAATGAAATCGCAATCAATGCGAATGGAATTGAATGAATTTTGTGGAAAATAAAATGATAATTTGATGGATAGAATAGAAAGATAACCTTGGTATAGTAGTCAAAACTATAATGGTTCTTCATTCAACCTCAACCTTATGAATAAATGGATGTACCATAATCGCAACACTACCTCAAGTCAACTTACTCAAACACACAACACACACTTTTATTAGTGAATAATAAAGCTATTATACATCCCTTGCTGATTATGGTAAATATCAAAATAAAATAATTAAAACTCCCTTAAAATCCTAAACAAAACAAATTTTCTAACTATGTATTATAAAAGCTAATATACTTGTCACAATTTCTAAGTCATGTACTATTATAAGAAGCATATATATTTCACTAACCAATAATATATCAAATTATATACAATTTTACTCTTATCCTATGCATATATCTATACCATATATAAATGAGTGGAGGGGAAATTACTATTGAAAGAGCAAGAAATCAATTCTATTGGTCCACGTCATCTTCCAAACAGTAAAATCACTACGTGCTCACATGCAACTCATGCGCACTCTTGCCCGCTTCTTTAGTGTTCATTCCCTCACCTCAAAACAACCTTACTTTACACTCTTCTTTCTCTCTCCTCAATGTTCTCAACCTTCTCCTTCATTCTACCTTCTTTCATATCCAACAGACTCTCTTACTGATCTTCCATCAACGAACGAGCTTCGTGCGACCCTTAACCCTTTAAAGATCATTAGCTTCCAGCGAATTTTTGAATATTTAATTCGTTTTTCAAGGGTTTGATTTTTTACGGGTTTCTTCGGCCTTGAATTCAAATTCAATGATTTTACATGGGATAAATTTTTTTAGGGTGTTTAATTTTTATGGGACGATTATCGGGTAATTTCTAAATAATTTTGGTGTTCGGCTTTTAGGGTTTCAACCTAGATCAAGATAGAGCAGAGAGAATGTATTAACTATGTGCTTAAATTCATGGATTATCTTGTAAGATTTTCGTTTCTTTTCTTCTACTTTCAGATTATTGATACGGATTCATTTTATTAATTGTGAATTAGAATACATTAATATTCTACATTTGTGATTGGAGTTCACTAAATACGAAAGGTAAATTATATAAATTTTTTGTGATTTGTGCTTTCAAAAGATTGAAACTTTTTGAGGGGTTTTGGTTAATTGGGTTTTTTTGGATTGTTGAGATTATTTTCATCGCTTGATTATCAATTTATGAAAAGCTAAAATTGTTAAGTTCAATTAAGCACAAGCTACTGATTTTCTACAAATGAGGACTCTTTATTAGATGGATGGCGAAAATTTTCTAATCTTATCTACTCTCTTTGTCAGGTAAAAACTTTTCTTCTCTTCGTAAATGAATGTACTGGATTTGTGTTTGAAGTTCATTATGAGTCACATCCATTGTGAGTCACATAGGTCATATGGTCACGCACCACAACTTAGTGGTGATCCAAGTGGGACATCTATTATGATTCACAAAGGTCATGTGAGCACGCGTCATGGTTTGAGATGGTTTTTAATTAAGGAATAGCCTTAGGTAGTTCACCTAACCATCCTTAAAAGAAATCCACCGGGGTTGTCACAAGTATAGCACATACTTTAAGAGACGTGAACCCCAAAGCAAATACCCTTAATGGGAATTGCATGCGTTATGCCTAACAAACCATTTGAATATTGTAATTATGAAATTACGAGACTTTTTGAGTTTAGTCCACTTTGCCTTAATGTGAAGGAAATATCCCTAATAAAGTCACCAAACTATGGACCTGAGGCTTTGGGAGTCTACGTGCCCTTTTTACTGACATCAAATGTCTTTTTTAGTTTTGCATAGTGTGAGTATGCTTGGCTTGGGGTGAGTCTAGAAGCTCAAAAACCATGTAGATAATTCGCCACTGTGCTCCTTTCGGGAGCTCATGGAACCCCAGCCCATTAGGTCTAACTCGAAGGCAACTTGAAGCTAAGGATAAGATGGTCTCATATCTTTGGATTCGGGGACAAGGGTAAGGACAAAGTAGTTCACAATGTCTTCCCGTGTATACCTTTACTTTGTCTCATATGTAATTTCATGATTATAATAATAAGTTATAAGAATCATATTTTCGGTTTATCGTAAAACCACATAATAATTTGTTAGGCAGTTTATTTAATGCACATATATTTTTCTAATAACATGCATGGGGTGATCACTTTAGGAATAATCAATATTAAGGTTTCTAAGCCGGTTGTCCACTAAATGATCTTTAATTTAGTTAGAACATGCCTTTTCCGATCTTGTGATTAAACAATGATTTTATGTGATCAAAAGCATGAAACAAATAGCAAATAAAATCACATAAAAACAAACTAATTAATGTTTCTACCTAATGTTGATTTTATTTTAATGTCAATCCATAATTAATCAATATTTTTTGAATTAATTTAACATGATCAAATGTCTAATAAAAGCACTTAATTCACATAAACTAACTCAATTAATTGAAGAAAACTCAAGACGTAGATGTTGTTGATGTCACCCTCATTTGAAATATCTTGCGTGGGGCGATCAAAACAACTTCTTTGATTCAATGCTTGAATAAGAACTTATGTTTAATAATAACAATATTAATAATGCGTTTAGATGAGTAATTGATGCTTAATTATGCTTATAGGAGGTTTCGAGAGTGTTTTAGTAGAGAAAGTAGAGTGAGAGGTTGCACGACTTTCAAGAGAATGGCGCAAGGTGAGCACCATAGCACCCAAGGTTGAGTGCTGGAGCGCCAAGTGAGCGTTAGGGCAGTTGTTGAGCACTATGGCGCTCAAGTGTGTGTTTTTGGAAGTTTTCTGACATTAAAATAATTCTTAAATTCGGTACTTCTGAGTGTATTTACTCTCAAGGCATCGTATTTTAGAACTTCTATATTTTCGATATTCGCTTTCATTTTCCACTTTATACGCTTCCTTAAGTTTAAAGCCACCCGATTTCATGTATAACCTTCTAGAATATTCTAGATAGTTTATCGTACTTGGCCATATATTTGTGCGCTTAATTTAGTTTTCAAGTTTTCGAAATAATATAAAATAATAAAATAAAATAAAATGGTAAAATAATAATAATAATAATAATAATAATAATAATAATTCGAAGAAAGTAATTTAAGCGCATTTCAGCCATCGGAACTTATAATCGGCTAACCATGTTCCATCAATGAATTCTATCTATATATTTATTTATTTCTCTAGCGATGAATTTCAGAAGCTGGACCTGTTGCGACGTCTTACACATTAATCATCGGCCTTTTAGGTGGGACCAAATGTAGGTATCTATAGAAGCCCCGCTTTGACTGAGTCTACAGAGGTGACTAATCTCGTAAGTCGGAAATCAAAGTATTAGGTACCTGCAAAACAAATGTTAGTTTCACTTGTACCAAAATGTTGTTTCCTCGGAAAGTGCTACGTTTCTCGACAATGATAATGCTTCTTTCTGATGCTCTTCAATCATGTAGGAAGTTCTAGTTAGGCATCTGTACCATCCGGTGATTGATGTCTGTGTTAATGTTGATGTTGATCGTCTCTCAATGCAAGATAAGTATTTCCATTTTAGGCTCGGTTTGCCCGTAGGGAAACGTAATGAATAACATGTTGTCCGAAAATGTAGTGCCATTGTAGACACCTATATTTGGTACCACCTAAAGGCCGATGATTAAAGTGTACCACATTGCAATAGGTCCAACTTCTAAAATTGATTGCTTGAAAAGAATGTCTAATTGTCGAGAGTCAGTTGTTCACCTATTCGAACCCCACTCCACAATCTATATGGGGGTCCTTCTGGCTAGTCAGCGGGCGGGGGACTCGCTACCAAAGCAGCGAGTCGGGGTCCAGGGGTGAAACACTCTGGTTAGGGGGTCTAGGGGGCAACACTCTCCGAACGTTTTGAAAACTTAAACCATTGTCAATCCTAACCGATGATTAGTTCTGATGGTCGAGTTGCGCTTAAAAGTTATTTTCATATTATATTATATTATATTATATTATATTATATTATATTATATTATATTATATTATATTATATTATATTATATTATATTATATTATATTATATTATATTATATTATATTATATTATATTATATTATATTATATTATATTATATTATATTATATTATATTATATTATATTATATTATATTATATTATATTATATTATATTATATTATATTATATTATATTATATTATATTATATTATATTATATTATATTATATTATATTATATTATATTATATTATATTATATTATATTATATTATATTATATTATATTATATTATATTATATTATATTATATTATATTATATTATATTATATTATATTATATTATATTATATTATATTATATTATATTATATTATATTATATTATATTATATTATATTATATTATATTATATTATATTATATTATATTATATTATATTATATTATATTATATTATATTATATTATATTATATTATATTATATTATATTATATTATATTATATTATATTATATTATATTATATTATATTATATTATATTATATTATATTATATTATATTATATTATATTATATTATATTATATTATATTATATTATATTATATTATATTATATTATATTATATTATATTATATTATATTATATTATATTATATTATATTATATTATATTATATTATATTATATTATATTATATTATATTATATTATATTATATTATATTATATTATATTATATTATATTATATTATATTATATTATATTATATTATATTATATTATATTATATTATATTATATTATATTATATTATATTATATTATATTATATTATATTATATTATATTATATTATATTATATTATATTATATTATATTATATTATATTATATTATATTATATTATATTATATTATATTATATTATATTATATTATATTATATTATATTATATTATATTATATTATATTATATTATATTATATTATATTATATTATATTATATTATATTATATTATATTATATTATATTATATTATATTATATTATATTATATTATATTATATTATATTATATTATATTATATTATATTATATTATATTATATTATATTATATTATATTATATTATATTATATTATATTATATTATATTATATTATATTATATTATATTATATTATATTATATTATATTATATTATATTATATTATATTATATTATATTATATTATATTATATTTTACTTTATTTCATTTTATTATTATTTTTTATCACCGGAAATTAGAAAAATTAATAAAATGCACAAGTCAACCACGTACGACGAACGCTCTAGAAGAATCTGGGAGAATCCGTACGTGATAAGGTAACTTTAGGTTTATGAAAGTGAATAAAACGAAATCGAGAAGGGAATTTCGGATTGTGAAAGTGAGTATCACAAATTTCGAGAAAATAACAATGAATCAGAAAACCTCTAAAATTCGGATGTTGAGCGCCTAAACGCTTGAAGAGCGCCTGAGCGCTCGGTGCGCGATACAGTGCTTATATGCAGGGGGATACTGTGAACTACTCTTGTCCTTACCCTCATCTCAAAATCCAGAGATATGAGACCTTATCCTTGGCTGTCGATTTGCCTTCGGGCTAGACCTAATGGGGTTCCATGATCTCCCAAAAAGACCACGGTGGCGACTTCTCTACTTGGACTTTGAGCTTCTATACTCAGTCACTATGCCAAGCATACTAACACTATGCAACTAATCTAAAGACATTCAATGTCCGTAAAAAGGGCACGTGGGCCCCCAAAGCCCCCGATCCACATTTTGGCGACTCTGCTAGGGATATTCCCTTAATTTTAAGGGAGAGTGGACGAAACTCAAAAATTCTCGTAATTTCATAATTATGATATTGAATTTATTTGTTTGGCATAATAAATGCAATTCCCATGTGAGACTATTTGCTTTAGGATTCACGTGTCTTAAAGTATGTTCTATACTTTAGACAACCGTGGGGAATTCTTTCAAGGATGGTTAGGTGAACTACCTAAGGCTATTCCTAAATCGATATCCATCCCAACCATGACGCGTCAAGCATATGGCCTATGTGGTTCATAATGGGTTTCCCACTTGGATCACCCCTAAGGTGTGGTGTGGATAGTTGGACACATCCTAGTCATGGTACCTTTTAGACACATTAAGCCTTACTTATAGTTGCCTCCATAGAACTTTGGCTACGTATGGACTTGACCTCATGCGTAGGTGTGACAATGTGCCAATTTGTATATTATGTGTTTATATGGTTAACTTGGGCCCTAGTTTTGCATGAACCTTTAAACACATTAGAATAGTGAGTCTCGTATAGATTGTGGTTGCTCCATAGTGATCAAATAAAGTCAATATCTTGTCATGCATATAGAACCCCACAGGTTGCATTTTATTTAATAGTTATCAAAAGATGATAAGGTACCCTGCATTCATGCATTCTGTTAGGACAAGAAGTGAAAATGCTAGGTCATGCATTGAGTCTAGTTCAAGGAAGTAAACCATGAGTCAATCTCAAAATAAAAGTCTAATTAACTCTCATTAGAGCCATCATTCTACAAAGATAGGGCCGACAATGGAGTAATATAAGACATTCTATAGCTTGGGTCAAAGGACGTGGTTTGTAGTGTTCATCAAGTGCTCGAGTCTTCTTAAACAAGTGTGCTCATAAGAAGACTATTCCAAATTCGAAGTCTTCTTTAAACAGTTCTTCAAAAACTCCTGCAACAATGTCATGCGAAGATGTTAAAGTTCAACTACAACAAAAGAAAGCCAACTAAGCCAAATTAACCGAAATGTTTGAAACTATCCCCATCAAGGTGAACAACCTTGAGAAGGAAAAGACGACCCTCAAAGATTTTGAAAAGATTGTGAAGCGGATTAATGACGAAGATACCTATGTTGACCCTCCTGCGCTCGAACTGAGCTTGGTGGACTCACTTTCCCAAAAGTTCTCAATTTAGGAATTGCCAAAATTCTAAGCAACTGACAACACTCGGTTCTTACTTAGGGGGGTCAAGTCTTACATGGACACAAAGAAAGTTGATCCAAAGCTTTGCCCCAAGATTTTTCCATTCTCTTTGGAACCTGTTTGCCAAAGGTGGTTCTTTCCTCCTCCTGGCAAGGGAATCGCAACATGGGAGAACATCATCCATGCCTTCATTACTTTCTACAAGTGTAACACTCAAGCATCTACTTCCAAACGTGTACTTAAGATCCTCAAGCAAGGAGAGAAAGAAGAGTTCACCAAGTATTTAGCTCATTGGAGAGAAAGCGTTGCTCCAACGGTAACTACTCCTCCTGAAAAAGAGATGGTCAAAATCTTCATTTCAAACCTTTTGCCTCTATATAAAAATCAATTTAAATATTTAGGGTTGGAAACATTTCAAGATTTCTACCACATTAGTTTCGAAATTAAAGATAACTTGATCAAGGGGCAGAAATGGAACAATAGCTATGACATGCCCCAAAGATAGCTCTTCGGAAGAGGATGAGTAGAATGTGCAAGCAGCTTTCAAGATCAATTGTGAAAAGCAGAGGCAATATGAGCAAGAGTTTAAAGTCTTCTTTAGGTTAAGTCGGAGAGTCCCTCCACCTAGCATTTATGTTATCTTTCTTTTCATATGTTCGAGTCTATGTCATTAGGATTAAGGTCATTATCACATTTTAGCCTCCATTTTGTTATTTCTCCAATTTATTAATTGATAAAATTTCATCTTTTCTTTGAGCCTATTTCTTGTGCTTCAATTGATTTCAATTCATAAAAAAATAAAAACAAAAAAAAATCAAAAAATAAGAAAAAATAAATTAATGAATATTGGATGTGCTTAAAAAGCCTTAAACGCTACCAAATAAAACCTTTTCATTGCCTTACAATAAAATTGAGTCAATCACCTTCTACTTCACCTTTATTAACCCAATCATGGTGCGTAGGAAAAAGATGTGTGCTATAAAACAAAAAAAAGGAGATTTTGAATGTCAAAAGTTAAGGTAATCTCAACAAAAAAAAAAAAAAAAAAAAAAAAAAAAAAAAAAAAAAAAAGATAATTTTGAAAGTCATCATTCAAAGTCAAAAGTAAATCAAAATCAAATGTAAAATTCAAAGCACATCTACACACCTATGAGTAAAACCTTTGCCCCCTAGCCATGGCCTACATCTCAAACTATGCCATCCTATACTTCAAACCCAGAATTCCTAATTTCAAACTCCGTTGAATTTCAAATCCAATTCAAAAATCCAACCTTATTGAGACAAGTCAAACCGCAAAGTCAAAGTCCAAAATCCAAAACACAAGAGAAATCTCAAAACCAGAAATCCAAAGTCCAAAGACCGAAGTCCAAAAATCTTCAAAAACAAATCCTATTCACTCCTCAAATAACTTCAAGCATATAACACCCACTTCAACCATGTCCAACGCCAGCTAGGTTGAAAACCCAAAAGGGCTGCGTAGGCAAAAGTTAGGGCACAATCACATTAATCAAACATATTCTCACGAACTACGACAATTCTGATTCCGTAAGGATACGTAGGTAGCCTCACCTCGAGGTCCGACCACATAAATAAAAAAAGAGGTCATATCCGTCGTCATCATGGAAGTACAACTCTTTAGTTTAGAACCTGACATAGACTTGAGTTTGAACCAACGTCTCTTAGCCAACTACATGTAATCCTTTCACCATTGAGTCACATAATCGAATATTTTTTGTTTTCTTGAACCTTTGCCTTCCTTTTCACACCCATAGGGACTCTCCAATTCATCCTTTGTCATCATCATGTTCTAACTCTTTCTTATCAAGGTCGACGCGTGTAGCAACTAGTCATGCAATTATTGTCTCTCCAAGATTGGGGGCTTGTATAGTCGTAAGAGTCTCCATCTCTCATCATAGAGTAATATGTTCAAGCGACCAACCTAAGCAACCATAAGCACAAGACGACAAAGATCACCTTTCCAAGCTTAGGTTTGTTTTTTTCATCAAGAGAGTTTCCCTATGTTGACTTGACCAAAGTTAATAACCACCATCATTGACCCATCAACATAAGTTTTCAATTCGACTCTAGAAATGATCATCACAACTGCTTCATCACACCCCATTCATCATAGCATGGGGGCTATCTCTTATGAAAACTCAATGGCTCAAGTCGGCATTATATTCTTTCTAAACAACTAATTAACATTCCAACATCATTTATGTAATAAAAGTACTATAATAACAGAATGTAAATCATAATAGTCAAACCATAAGCTTATCTTGTAATCATGCAATAGCAACAATGATTACACAAGTCAACATGAAGCAACAACTACTCAAAATCTCATAAAACCTTCAACATGAAACTTAGGCATGTAAACTACTACTAGCATGATTCTGAAGCTCATGAAACCTCTTTAGTACTTACGTACCTCATTTTACACCGTTGACCAGCCACTACTACTAGAAATCGCCTAACAAGAAACTTCCTACAAAGCACAATCAAAAACTAATTAAAAACTTCCTTGACCAAAACCTTTCTTATATTATCTCTATTCAATCCCTTACTTTACCCGTAGGTTTTCTTTTAGAAACACTTGTTTTTCGATGTTTTCCAAAAATGGCAGCTTTGAAAAACAACTTTAAAACTCTTTTAAACCATCTTAAACTTCATGATTTGACCTTAAAACAATATATTCAAGTTCTAAGTTCATCATATGATTATTAAAAACATTAAAATAACCATTGTTTCACGAAACCAAATTTTTACTATTCATATTCATGCTTATATAAAAATTGGAGCAATATAAAAATACTTTAAAATCCATAAAAACAATTTTAAACTCCCTAAAATCATCATGATAATGAACTATAATCATTATTCATGAAATTAGAACTTTAAAACATGAACCCTAATTTTTTTTCATAATTTAATTTTACAAACCCTTATCATACAATTTCATGAACAACTTTTTAAAAGATAACTACAAACTTCTTAAACATGATAATAATACTAATTGTCATGCATAAACATAATTGTAAACATGATTTAAACAAGAATTAGCATAAAATTAAAGTAGATGAAATTTTTTTTATGATTTTGTTCGAAAAACGAAAGAAGAAGGGAGGAAAAATAGGTGGCCGGTCGGGTGGTTGGTCCGTAGCCTGGAGGTCCCAGTGTGGCAGGTGGTGGCAAGGGAGCAACCGGTAGGGAGGGGCACCGGTGAGGGGGGGGGGGTTTCGGGTTTAGGTTGGGTTTGTGTTTTTCTTTTTTTTGTAAAATCCTAAAACACAAAAATCATGAAATAAATCAGAAAAATTCTGATTTACAGGGTAATCATAAACCCAAAATCAGTTTTGTTGAAATTACTAATATACCCCTAATGATAGAAATTACTTTTATGCCCTTGTTTTGAAACAATTAAGGAAGCCTTTTAAAAATCCGATTTGGAAACTTTTTTAAAGACTTTCATAAAACTAAAATGTCATAAAATAATTTATAAATTTTATAAAACATTGAAATAAATATTTCAACTCCTTAATTAATTAAATTTATTTAATTAATTAATTTATTAAACCTCTATTTTTCATAAAATACTAAGAATGCACTTCATAATTATTAAATTAAATTTATAAAATGCCTAAAAATGTGGGTTGTTACAATGGCGCAAAACACTACATGTGCTAGAGCGCATGAGGATTAACCATCTACGCTCCCACTATCTACCTATGCTATAACGCAAGATCCTCCTTATGTCATGGCGTAGACTACCTTACCCACCCTACTTTGCCATGATCTCCCACGCCATGGCATAGAAAGAGATATGTGCCATACAATAGGAAACCAATTACCCAATAACTGACAACCTTCTACGATGTGGCGTAGATCGCCTCTTGCGCCATAGTGCAGTTTTGACAAGTCCAACCTCACTAACCCACGATCCACTTGCACCATAGCTCCAAGGGCTACCTAAACCATGGCGCACAAGTTCTCTGACACACGCTCCTCCAAGCCATGGCATAGGACTCAAGATGTGCCATGGCACAGGAGAGACTCGACTTTCTACAAAAAAATAAAAAAAAAACTCAATTTTTAGAATAAAAGAAGAACAATACATTATTCTCACACACAAATAGTTCACTGAAAATCACTTAAAATTAGCAGAAGGACCTGTGTATATACGCTCCTCCTTCGTATATATGCAGACCCAATGTATGGTCCTACGTATATTTGCAAGTATTACTTCGTGCTTATATGCACGCTTCCTTTGGGCATCTATATCCTTTATACTTTTCAATCTTCATCGATATTCGCGATCTTCAAGTGTATGTACATCTGTGACTTGGTCCTCAAGTAATCCAATTATGCATATATTATGTATAAAATATTATATGTTATATGTTTTTATTGCAGTACTTTATTGATTGAAATGTGCAAACCTATGAAGGAAGAGAAATTGACGAAGTGAGGATTAAATGGGCACATCGTATATATTTTTGCAAGCAGTTGATATTTTTAAAGCATTAATGTAACAGTTTTTGACTAATAATATTTTTCAAATAGGTTGAAGAAAAATTTAGATTTATTATTCAATCTTACATTTTTATGTTCATAGAAAATGAAATCATGTGTAGTACTTTATATTAATAAATTGAAACCTAATTATAAAATTATTTTTAGTCTTAAGTGTTAGTGAAATGTTGTATATTTTTATATGATAGTAGAATTAGCAAAATAGCTACTATTATAATATGTATGGTTTACAATTGTATAAATTTATTTAAAATTGTGACAATTACAATTGACAACGATTTAAATATATATACCGTTGTTAAATATTAAACCCCCCCCNCCGTTGTTAAAAATTAAACCCCCCCCCCCCCCGCCAAATATGTGGCGTCAATTACAAATTGACAGGGCTTCACCTGGTAATTGAACAAATTAAATTGACAGCACTTAAAATGAAGTGTTGTAAATAGGACCAACAAATGACATGATTTTTTATAGGCGCTTTAAATGTTTTCCAACCGCCACTATACAAAAGCACTTAAAAAAGCGCTGTTGAAAGCTTATTTAAGCGTTGTCATTATATTCTTTTGGCGTAGTAAACCTTCTGAAATGTCCAGAACATTGACTTACGTGTCCGTATATGTACGCTTTATTTGTTTTCAAAGATTTTTATTATTGTATAACATATTAAAATTATAGAAATATGTTAGAAAATTATTATAACACATTTTTGCCTTAGAGAACTTTGATCGACTACCTCGGGCATATTCCAACAATAGATATGGTTTACAAAAGGTTGGTTAGATTGTGGAATGGGGCCCAAATAGGTAAACGACTGTCTATTGACACAGAGATTTGGGTATTTTTTCAAGCAATCAACTTCTGAAGTTGAACCTATTGCGACATGGTACACTTGAATCATCGGCCAATAGACAGGGATAAATGTAGCTAGGTATCTACAAAAGCCCCCACTTTGATAGAGTTTGTAGAGATGACTAGTCTTTTAATACGAAAGTCAAATTATAATGTACCAGCAAAACAAAGGTTAGTCTCGCCTGCACTTGTGTGATCTCCTTGGACAACACCTTAATCCGTTGGAGTGAAGTTTTCTTGAATGTGTTGGGGTATGGGGGTGAGGGTCACAAAGACTTTCTTTCCACATCTACGAATTTTTTAAATATGTTCTTTATACCATGGGAAGAGTCATCGCATAGGGTGAGTTTGCTTGATGTGGACCCAGGGCTTTAGGGGCCGACGTGCCCTTTTACGGATCATGAATGTCTTTTAGTTTGATTACATAGCTATAGTGTCAGTATGCTTTAATTAGGGAGTGAGTCTAGAAGCTCAAAACCAAGTAGAGAAGTCGCCACCATCCTCCTTTCGGGAGCTAACGGAACCCCATTAGGTCATAACACAAGGGAAAAAAATGACAGCCAAGGATAAGAAGGTCTCATATCTCTGGATTCGGGGACGAGGGTAAGGACAACAGTAGGTGACAGTGCCCCCCCCCCCCCCCCCCGCGTATAGAGGCCTCTACTTGTTCTCATGTGTAATTTCACAATCACAATATCGAATTATAACATACATGTTTCTGGTTTGGACCTACAAACACCTAGAAATAAGGCTAGACGGGTTTTTAGTTAATGCCCACATAACTTCCGATTTATCATGCATGGGTGATCGCTTTAGGATTTAAGTTTATTTTATTCTTTATTTAGTCAAAACATGCTTTTTAGGTCTTTTGAGCTAAGAATGGATTCTAAGTGATTTTAAAGCAATAAACACTTAGCATGAAGATCATATAGAACCTAAGCAATGTTTCTACCTAGAGTTGATTTTAATTAAAAAGTCGATCATCAATTAGTCAATGTTACATGAACTTGATTATAAACATCTCGATTATCTAATAAAGCATTAAAATCATATAATCATGCAAACTAACTCCTTTGAAGAACTCAAAATGATGATTTTGATCTTGTTGGCCTTATTTGATGTGCCTTTCATGCAATTCATCAACAATCCCTTAGAACCGAGAGCTTGAAGAGCCTTAATTAATTATTATTATTAATAATATTAATGATAAATTATAAGTTTATAAGTATTGTGGAGGGCACGACTCCCGAGGTAGGGTATGAAAACTGAGATAAGTTGTAGAGAGAGAAAGTTACAAAGTAGAGAGAGTGTGTGAATGGGAAGTTGTGTTGGATGAAGGCCAGAGGAGGGGGTATTTATAGGGTTTGAAGTGACGTAAGTGAGCGCTAGGGTGCCGAAGGAGTGTCAAAATGCACAGAGGTGAGCACCAGGGTGCCTCACTTGCACTTGGGCACTGAAGGTGGGCTCCAAGACGCTTAGTGTGCGCTATGGCGCAGGCTGCTTGGGCGTCTAGGCACTGGCTAGGCACCTGGGAGCTGCCCTTGCGTTGTGGCACTTGAGCTCCTAATTTCTTGATTTTCACACGGTGAATCTCTGATGCTACCTTATTTCGTATATTCACTTCCATAAATCGAATATTTCGATAAAATGAAATAATACGTAATTCACTTCCATAAATTAATCTATTCATTTCCATAACCTAGAGTTTCCATATTCCAAACAAACCTTTCTAAACGGTTCGTCGAATCTGGTCACATTCATACACTTAAAATAATTTCATTTACTAAAATGTGAATTATGCAAATAAATTAATAATAGAATGAAAATAAATATAAAATGAGAAAATAAATGAAAATTAGAAAATTAAATGAAAATTAGAAAATTATTTTAAGCGTATTTCAACCATCATAACTCATCATCGGTTTACGCTTTCCGATAACGTTTTTCTTTATTTATTTATATATTTTCTAGCAATCGACTCTTAGATATTGGACATGTTTTTGACGTGGTAAACGATAATCATCAACACTTATGTGGGATCAAATGTAGGTGCCAACAGTTAGCCCATACTTTGACTGAGTTTGTAGAGACGACTAGTCTCATAAAACAAAAGTCAAAGTACTCGGTACCTGAAAAACAAAAGGGTTAGTTTTAATTGTACCAAGATGATATGCCCACTGAAAGTGCTACGTTTCTGGAGGAGGAAAGGTTTCGTTCAGATGTTGTTTGATCGTATAGGAGGTTCTGGAAAAGGTGTGTGTACCATCAAGAGAGATTGATTGTTTGAGATCGAGGTTGATCGTCTGACGATCTAAACATTTCCACTTTAGACTCAGCTTAGCCATAGAGAAACAAGATGATGTTGTAGATAGTTGACTTGTTGTCTTTAGACATGTTTGACCTGATTTCGCTTTCATGGGCACTTTAGTAATTTTGACTCCATTCGCTTTCGGGGGCATTTTGGTAATTTTGACCTGATTCATCTTTCGGGGGCATTTTGGTAATTTTTACCCGGTTCGTGCTTCAGGAGCATTTTGGTGATTTTGACCTGATTCGCCTTTTAGGGGCATTTTGGTAATTTTTACACAATTCATCTTTCCGGGGCATTTTAGTAATTTTGACTCGATTCGTCCTTCGGGGTATTTTAGTAATTTTGATGAAAAATGTTGGTAATTGGCGGTGGGGAATGTCGGAGTATGTGAAGCAAATCTTGCTTGAGGATTAAAAAATTAAAGCCCCCTAAAGTGCAAAGTGGGCCCCACAGGGGGTCCTAAATTTCGCCAAGTGGGCGCCAGGGCCCTCTGGGTTCTGATTGGTCCATGGAAGCTAGCTCATTTGGAATTTTTTTTTTGTTTGTGGTGTTGTGTCCGTGTTTGTTGCTCACAAACACACCTTTTCTCTTGCTCTCTTCTTCTTCTTCTTCAAACCTAACCCCAAATCAAACCCCTAGACTCCATTGTTGTCTTATGAAGTTTGGAGCTCGAATTTCTTGGCCATTGTGCTCACCAAATGATGTAAGTGCTCTTACTTAACTTAGCTTGTTATTTTCTTGCTTGAATCTTTGCAATTTGCTTCACTTATTTTATGAAGAAGTAGTGAACCCAAAAATTGAGTTTTCTTGTTCTTGCTCATGAATGTCAAAATTAATGCATGTTCTTGCTTCTATGAGTGAAATGGAACACATAGGAAGTGACTTGAGCCAAAACAAGTGAGATTTTAGTGAAAACTGAACTTGTTAGTTTAGGGGAAATAGTGTAGTGGAGGATGTGATTTTGAATGAATGAATGAAACTTGTTATGTTGTTGATAAAAATGAATTTCAACTTGAAAAGGTCATGAATTGAATTTTTGTTTGATTTTTGTGAATTGTTGGAATTTCTAGTTCATGGAGTTCACATAGTTCATATGAGCTTGAAATGAACTAAAATGGTAGCTTTTGTGAACTTTGTATTCCTTCATGAAGAAATTTGATTATCAAATGTCGATGATGATGAAGAATTGGAAGTGGCTGGAATTAGCAACAAAGCGTGGCTCTTGAAGCCAATTTCAGCAAAAATCAAATACTAACTTACATAGGTCATATAAGCTAGTTAATTCATAGAAAATTTGAATCATCTTTGGCTTCATGAGTTGAATGATGGCTTATGTGTCGTTGGAAACAAAACCATGCTTAAAAACACCTTCAAATGAATAAATCGAACAGAGAAGCTCATGTTTCTAATTTTAGTTCAAAACTAGTTCTTTCAAGCTTCTAATTGCTTTTTCCATGTAATGCTCCATTTTTGACATCAATTAGGAGCAATTGTAGAGATGTGTATTCACTCATGCTAGCCCCCTTTTCTTTAAAATTTTGAAACGATGGTTTTGGTGGAGAGCGAGGCTGGAAATATTGAAAATGTTGGTTTTGCTGGATGTTCCTAAGACTTTGAGCCTTCATAAGTTTATTACAGGTGGCTGGATAACCATAACTCATGGTTTATTTATAGGAAATGTCCATATACAGCCTTTATACTGTCAAAATTTCTACTCAAAAATCTTGCATTTTCCAGGTCTACTTCAGATGATGAGATCGTGGAGGTGGAGGACGTACGACAAGTATCCTCCAAGAGGCATACATGGGCTCCTGAGGAGTGGCAGCCTAGCAAGCTGGCTTTCGATCGTTTTCTCTCTTCTTATTATTCTTTCTTTTACTTCATTCATTTTTTTCTTTTTTTTTCTTTTCTTCTCTTAGACAACCATCATATGAGGGGATTTAGGTCGAGCACTGCATTCTTGGAGGGGTATGCCTTGCTCCGGCGCAGTGTGATCCCGATCTTCTCTGAATGCTCTTAGGGTGCGGATTCGATGACTCCATTCGGGTCCTCCAAACCCTCGAGAGCGTAAAAAGCTCTCGCGTGTTAGTTCTTTGCCTTTTGGGGTGGTGGTGGGACAAATCTCCCGCCGACCACTGCCTTCATGTGAATCCATACACAAAAGAAGAAATTAAGTGTTTCTTTTAAACCAACTTCACACTGTAGTGAAAGAAATGGCCCTCAACATTAGTAATGTTGACTTAAAATGGTTACTTAGTATCTGAACTCTCTATTCTTCGGCCTCAGGGTCACACTTGGCCATGGGAAGACACTTCTTCTTATTAGGGTCCTCAACCTTTTCTGGTACCACATCAGGGGATTTAAGGGGAAGGGGTTGTGAGGCAACATAGCCTGGACATGAGCCGTCTATAATACATTCTACTCCCGTCAGCAGCTCATCTACCCTGACAGGGACTACCAGAGTGATCTTCTTCCCCTGCTAGCGAAGCCTGTCCAGCTGATTATTGTGGTGAGTTCAGATATCTCTTAACTTTCGTCGTTTTTTCACCTAAATGAATGCTTATGTTGATTTTCTTGCTTTTCAGGTGTCATATGACGACGATCGTCTTCCCTATGTCGATTTTACTTATGATTATGAAATCGATGGGGTAGTTCATAGGGAGACGGCTTCGGAGGGTCGGCAGTTCACCGTTCAAGCTTTTCCTCCATCTATTTAGTCGGTTAGCAAGCCCCCTTTTCGATATATACGAGCTTTGTTAGATGATTTGCTTCCTGTCACATGTATTTATTATCATATTTTTTTGTAATAGATGCCTCGGGGAAGCGTAAATCACCTACTGAATGTGATAGATGCCTTGAAGTACCAGGCCAAGAAGCTGACTGTTTTCTTTTGTTTTAAATTCCTTGTTTCAGTCTCATGATTTTCAGTGACTCTTTTCCATATTTTAAGCCTTTGAGTCGAGTTCCAATGGGCAGCAAGGGACGGCTGGGGCTGTAATACCCTATATTTTCACGTATTTTAAGGAATTATTTCTGCATTTTATACGTGTAATTTTAATATTTTTATTGAGAAGTTGTATTCAATAAGAATATTGAACAAAGGAATTTAAATAAATTTTGATTAAAATAATTATTTAGGGTTAGAAATAATATTTTATGTTTTCTAAAAAAAATTTAAAAGGTTTCTAAAAATAGAATTTTTAAGGGTTTCCTAATTTATTTTAAGGCAAGGGCATAAAAGTATTTTCCACTATTTAGGATAATTATCGGCTTTCACAAAATCCTACTTTGGGGCCTATAAATACCCCTTAAAACCCAATTGTAAGATTTGATCTTGCAAATTGGTGATTTAGGATGCCAAAATTTAGAGAGAGAAAGAGAGAAAGAGAGTCTGAAAAAAAAAGAAAAAGAAAAAAAAATTTAGGGGGTATTTTCGAACTAATAAAAAAAAATTTCTTGTCTTTCTTTTTGATTTAATTTTGCAAATTCATGTTTATATTTATGATAAATCATGTTTTTATAAGTTTCAATCATGTTTTATGAAGTTATGATTTGTTTTAAAGCATGAATTAATTTGTTGTTCATGAAATTTTAGATTAGGGTTTATAAAGTAATGAAATTCCTTATTTTTATGAGTTTTAATGATTTGAACTTCAATATTATCATCATGAATTGTTGTTGGGTGAATTTATGATGATTTTATGGAGTTTAGATTGATATTTAAAGGTTTTAAACATAAAATAAATTGTTGTCAAAATTTTATAATCATAAAAATCAATAAAATAAATATTATGAACATGTTTTGGCTTATGAAAAATTATTCTAATGCATAGTTTTATTTCATAATGATGTTAGTAGATTGTAAAAGAGATTTATGATGAATTTAAGATGTTTTTATGAGTTTTCCATGTGTTTAAAGTTAATTAATAAATCTGAAAAATTTATAAAAGCAAGTTAAAATAAGTTTTGAGTTTTCATGTTATGCTAGTATGATCTCATGTTAATTCTATAATGGTACATATGATTTTTAGTATGTTTCATGAAGTTTAAAAGTGATTTTAAGCATGTTTAACATGCTGTCCAGATTTTGTAAAGTGAATAATTAGGATTTTAAAGTATGTAATTAGCATGAATTATTCATATAACTTAAGTATTACATTTTATGATTGATTTGTGTTGTTTTTGAGGTCTTTCAAGGAGTTTTGATTATTTTAAATTGCTTTTCACTTTTCTAAACTGACATAAAATGTATGTTGAGGTTTTATAAAGCATCAACAAGTTTTCGAAAATCGACTAATTTTGCAATAGAAAAATTAAAGTAAAGTATGGAATTGAATAAAGACCATATAGGGAATGTTTTGGACAAGTTTCCAATATAGAAAGTTAGTTTAGAGTTGCTGCAGAACTTAGTAAACAAGGTTTTAATTTAGTTTCAGTTTTCTCTATGTAGGAGATTTCGAATTAATCAACTTTTAGAAGTTGTGGCGGATCACCACTATTTCACAGGGTACGTAAGCACTAAAGACAAACATAAGAATTAGAATTCATGCTTGGATGATCCTTTATGTTATGATATGTTGTTATGCTTGTTTGAATTGTGAACTGATGTGCATGACAAGTTTTATTAGAAGTATGATTTCATATAATTTTGACATTCCATATTGTTAGTAGTATAAATTCTACAAGATTAAATTTGAAAGTTATGATTAGTTTAATTTGACCAATAGCTAATTTATGAAGAAAGGAAGTTATTTAAGTTGGTTAGTTATTTAATCAAAAAGAAAAGTAGTTTGTGAATTTTTATTAACAAGATTAAAGGAAGTTAATGAGCAATTTTCTATACATGTTTCCACTCACAATGTAATGGGTGGTCAAGGAGAAAGTAAATTGTTAGCTACTCACAGTTAATGTGAGGTTTTCTAAAGCATCAACAAGTCTTCGAAAATCGAGTAATTTTGCAATAGAAAAATTAAAGTAAAGTATGGAATTGAATAAAGACCATATAAGGAATGTTTTGGACAAGTTTCCAATATAGAAAGTTAGTTTAGAGTTGTTGTAGAACTTAGTCAACAAGGTTGTAATTAAAAATTGGTTTTCTCTATGTAGGAGACTTCAAATTAGTTAACTTTTAGAAGTTGTGGCGGATCATTACTATTTCACAAGGTACATAAGTACTAATGACAAACATAAGAATCAGAATTCAAGCTTGGATGATCCTTTATGTTATGATATGCTGTTATGCTTGTTTGAATTGTGAATTGACGTGCATGATAAGTTTTATTAGAAGTATGATTTTATATTATTTTGACATTCCATATTGTTAGTAGTATGAATTCTACAAGATTTAATTGGAATGTTATGATCAATTTAATTTGGCCAACAACTTATTTATGAAGAAAGGAAGTTATTTAAGTTGGTTAGTTATTTAATCAACAAGAAAAGTATTTTGTGAATTTTTATTCACATGATTAAACGGATTATTTTATACATGTTGCCACTCATAGTTTAATGTGTGGTCAATGCAAGGAGAACGTAAATAGTTAGCCACTCACAGTTAATGTGTGGTAAAGGAAGTTCAGTTTAATTAAAGGACACACATAAGATTATTTTTAGAATCACTTTAAATCAAAGGTAATTAACATGGCTTGCTTGACTATATGCATGTTTTTATGTGATGTCGCATGTGAGTCATAACATTGTTAAACCGGTTAATCACGTATAGTGTAAGAGGTTTCGCACCAAAACTCTTGCATCGTATATACCTTGAGTATGAACAAAGAGGGGAGTTGTATGGAATAGTGATCTATGACTTATAATTGGAGTACAAGACGTACTCTTTCATATTTTTAATGTGCGGGAACTCCGTCACTCTATGTGACATAGGTAATACCTTCTTGGAGTTGCTCCCAAGTTGGTGCCCCATATGGAGATTTTTAAAGGAAAGGGAACCCGTTCGATGCGGAATCCAAGTCTAAATATAATAATTAATTTGTTGAGTCTATGCACAGGTGAAGAGTTGCCAAAGGTAAGATGTGTGTATGTTTTAATTTATGTTGTTTTGTTGCATAGTGTTTAGTAATTATGTACTCAGCTTTGCTGACTATTTGTCTTGCGTGCATGGCTTTATCTTGAACTTGGTCCTACAATGACCCACTTGTTGGCGAGTAGTTGTCTAGAATAAGAAAAGCTACAAGTACAACTGTGCATAAGTCATTTCATGCTGTGCTGGAGTGAGAGTGCTTGCTGTGCAGTTTTGTAGTTTTAACTTTATTGCTTATGAAGTTCTAAATTTTATTTGGATGTTGTTTTATTTTTAAAGTTTTTAGTTTTGGTTTTTAAGGGCCATTAATATGGTTCCGAAATGTAATAATGTTCTAAGTTGATATATATTTTGGATGTTGGTTTTAGTTTTGAGATCGTTTTGAAGTTTAAGTTTTAAATTTGTTTTGGTTTTAAGACTTCCGCTATAGTACTTTGATAAATGTCTTAGCCGCTATCACGACGGCGGTAATACTTTGATTTTTCCCCGTTAATTAGAAGCTTTAGTGCTAATATTTATTTAATATTTATAATATGTTTTCCGGAAAAAAAATATAGAGTAGAAGGTTAGGAAATTCCAAGGTGTTATAGGGGCGTCTTCTTCCTAGGAGGTAGCTCAGATGGGTACAACAGAGGAACATGTTTATCGTCCTCGTCTTGAGGGTATTCCTGAGTTTGATGAGGTTGCTGGCACTTCTCAGTCTATTCGAGATTGCCCTTTCATTCATAAGTTGACTTCGGAGTCAATACCTTCGTCATCACTTGCAGGAGGATCTGGTGGTACCCCAAGCCTTTTCGAGTTGTACTTGTCGCTCTGTTTTACTCCTACAAACGTTCTATCGAGGAGCCAGGAACCTGCAACTTAGGATCCTAGCTTCTTGTTTGGTGTATGCATGCCTAAATGTATATATTTGATTTTATTGATGTAAATTGAACATGACTTTGTACATATTTAACTATATTTTATACATGTTTAACTTGACTTTTCTAATTATTTGACTCGTTTATCTTTTGACTTTAAATTAGACTCGACTCATGGGAGGGGACCAACTCCCCCCCCCCCCCTCGAAAAAGAAAGTAAAAAAAACATAGATTCAGACTAGAAACAAGTGAAATGGGCACGCAAATTGAGGAAGGTGTGCACGAAAATCGAGGCAAAATGCAAAAGGCAAAAAAATAAAATAAAAAGGGAGGCCTGCGCCATGGCGCTAGGTGAGCGTCTGGGCACCCAGCCTACGCCTGAGCAATCGTCCAGCGTTGTGGCGGTCGATCCTTTTTATTTATGGTAACCTTTGGGTTATATATACCCCCCTCCCTTCGTCTTTGTTGGTCATCATTCGAACCAAAGTGACGATCTTTGAGAGTTTTTTCTTCGAAAATTTCAATAGCATAGTGTGTTCTTGCAATCATGGCTAGGAGTTTTGAAGTTGCTTGTGTCGAGTGGCTTTTGGCGCTCAACCCGGAGGAGAAAGGTCTGCTGAAGGATTACAAGCTTGCTTCGCTAATAACTTTGAGGTATGCCCAACTCGATATTAATCTCATATATGCTGCAATTGTATTTTGGAACACAGATACCCATAGCTTCACATTCCGTTACAGAGAGGTTACCTCATTGCCTGAAGAATTAGGTGGCATAACAGGATTGTCTTGTGACGGTTTGTCGTGTCTTCCAAACACCAAAGACTTCTTATGTCCCATCTTTGATCGTAATTTGAATCTTGATGCATATGTTATGGAAAAAGTAGTTCATGGTAGCAGGAAAGTAGACTTGATAACATTGATTGTTTACTTCAGGATTGTTGAAATAGCACAAAAGAGGTATAGGTGACTAGCATTGCCAATTTGTATATTTGCAAAATTTCTTTTTATGAAAGATAAACCTTCAGTTGGTTATGCTGCGTTGATCACCATTGTCGAACAATTCGAGGAAGGCATATCTCCTATTCCTTGATGCACTGGTGAGCTATTTCTGACTCTTAATCACCTGAAAAAGGATTCTCAATCCCCCTTGACCGGTTGTCCTCTACTTCTGCAGGTAGGCATTTAAATGTTATGATGTAAATGTTTGTGAGTTATCTGCAGATGATGTTAACAATAAATAGGTCATTTATTGCTAAATAATCTGTTTCATTGAATAATTCATCTCAAACATTAAACAGTTCATAAAACATTTGAAATATCTTGCATTTAAAACATTCTATTGTGCTAATAATTTCAAGTATGGCTCATGGATCGTTTGAACTTGATGGAGTCTCCCGACATATACTCTAAGGAGTTTATATGGACGGCGCCGAAGGTACCATCATTCTACCATGTATGAGTGGTTGCTGACTCTTGCTGATAGGAAAATCAATATTCGTTGGACGATCTCATGGTGGAAGATCAAGACCATGACATATATATTCTGACGAAACCCCTTACATTCGCGTGGATGGCTTGACTACGCTGACTTTTTATTGCTCTTCTAGAGTGATGAGGTAGTTTGGTAAGCAACAAATAATTCCAGAACATGATACTTTGAATCCTAAGGAAAAACTTGTACTACTGGGCATTACCAAGAACTAGGAGAGAAGTTGGGAGAGGCGGACGAGGATTGATGTGACTCCACTACCCAAAATGCTATGAAAAGGTATCTAAGCAGTATTTGGTTTGGATGCATGCAAAATCTATGTCCATTTGTGTAGAGGCTCGTAAGGCAGAAAGGAGAGATCATTGATATGCTATGGATAAGGCGCAAGAGAAGCCAAAGATCACATTTATTAAGGACAAACTAGGTCCTAAGAAAGTGCCTGTTTGGTAAAGGCTTGTGAAACTACCTCCTTTGCAGATTGAATCTGCTCGTAAAAGGAAGAGGTCAAGAGAAGATTAGGATGTGAAAGGCAAGGGGAAGGAAAAGGTTGTTGAGGCTCCAAGAAAGAAGCAATGGGTCCCCAAGAAGCCTAGGGGAACAGGAGAATCTTCTAAGACTAAGGAGGACAATAGAAAGAACCTAGACCTAAGTAGAGAAGATTGCTTTGTTGTTTCACANTCCTTGATGCACTGGTGAGCTATTTCTGACTCTTAATCACCTGAAAAAGGATTCTCAATCCCCCTTGACCGGTTGTCCTCTACTTCTGCAGGTAGGCATTTAAATGTTATGATGTAAATGTTTGTGAGTTATCTGCAGATGATGTTAACAATAAATAGGTCATTTATTGCTAAATAATCTGTTTCATTGAATAATTCATCTCAAACATTAAACAGTTCATAAAACATTTGAAATATCTTGCATTTAAAACATTCTATTGTGCTAATAATTTCAAGTATGGCTCATGGATCGTTTGAACTTGATGGAGTCTCCCGACATATACTCTAAGGAGTTTATATGGACGGCGCCGAAGGTACCATCATTCTACCATGTATGAGTGGTTGCTGACTCTTGCTGATAGGAAAATCAATATTCGTTGGACGATCTCATGGTGGAAGATCAAGACCATGACATATATATTCTGACGAAACCCCTTACATTCGCGTGGATGGCTTGACTACGCTGACTTTTTATTGCTCTTCTAGAGTGATGAGGTAGTTTGGTAAGCAACAAATAATTCCAGAACATGATACTTTGAATCCTAAGGAAAAACTTGTACTACTGGGCATTACCAAGAACTAGGAGAGAAGTTGGGAGAGGCGGACGAGGATTGATGTGACTCCACTACCCAAAATGCTATGAAAAGGTATCTAAGCAGTATTTGGTTTGGATGCATGCAAAATCTATGTCCATTTGTGTAGAGGCTCGTAAGGCAGAAAGGAGAGATCATTGATATGCTATGGATAAGGCGCAAGAGAAGCCAAAGATCACATTTATTAAGGACAAACTAGGTCCTAAGAAAGTGCCTGTTTGGTAAAGGCTTGTGAAACTACCTCCTTTGCAGATTGAATCTGCTCGTAAAAGGAAGAGGTCAAGAGAAGATTAGGATGTGAAAGGCAAGGGGAAGGAAAAGGTTGTTGAGGCTCCAAGAAAGAAGCAATGGGTCCCCAAGAAGCCTAGGGGAACAGGAGAATCTTCTAAGACTAAGGAGGACAATAGAAAGAACCTAGACCTAAGTAGAGAAGATTGCTTTGTTGTTTCACAAACATATTATTATTATTATTATTATTATTATTATTATTATTATTATTATTATTATTATTATTATTATTATTTTTATTATTATTATTGTTGTTGTTGTTGTTGTTGTTGTTGTTGTTGTTGTTGTTGTTGTTGTCATTGTTATTTTAATGAATAAGGCATGCTTGCCATGTTTTTTCTAAATAATCATTTATATTGCGTTTGAATAATCATGCTTACATTTATTTCATTTCATGGAAAAAGATACAACCTTCAAATGACATTCATTCAAATAATGAATCTTTAAAAATAAACATAGTTCATGTTCATTTCAGCACGCGATTAAAGTACTATAGGGGAGAGGGATTGTTATTTTTAAATGGGCCGAACCCCAGGTCAAGATTGCCTACGTATCCTTTCGAAATCAGGCCAGGCATAGTTCCAGTAACTCCATGAACATAGTTTAGACATAGTATCTAGTCTGTTGATCCAAGTTGGTGAGATTATAAAAGTCGTCATCATTCATGTCCATTAGTTAATTTGCACCTCCGGGGAGTATCGTCTTAACAATATAGGGCCCGACCAAGTTTGGACGGAACTTCCCTCTAGGATCCATGACGGTTTTCTGCAATGCCTTGAGAACTAAATCACCTTCCTTGATTTTCCTTTCTTTGGCATGTTTATTGAAATGTCTCTCAACCCTATTTTTATAGACTTGTACATGACTTAAAGCCTTTAAACGCTTCTCATCAAGGAGGGCCAAAGCATCATATCGCACCCGTACCCATTCGGCTTTACGGTTTTACGGTTTTCATCCCGTAGAAGTTCTAATGGAGGTCCTGTACCCCTATAAGGCGAAGGGTAATTTAAGTGGCCAATCTCTATATGTTTCAGTCATTTTAGAAAGAATGGCCTTAACATTTTTACTTGCTGCATCAATCACTCCGTTTGTTTGAGGCCGATACGGAGACGATTTGTGTTGCTTAATTTTATATTTTATGAGAATTTCCTCACATTCACCCTGAAAATGAGTTCCATTATCAATGATAATTTCATGCGGTACTCCATATCGGCATATTTTATTGGTTTCAATGAATTGTGCCACATGTTTGGCTTGCAACACACGGTATGAAGCGGCCTCCACCCGTTTGCTGAAGTAGTCAATCGCCACCAATATGAATTCATGACCCCCATGACTCGGAGGCTTAACTTTTCCAATTATGTCAATCCCCCATATTGAAAATGGCCACGGAGATGATAGAGAGTAAAGTAATGATGGAGGTATATGTTGAGCATTTGCATATTTCTGGCACTTGTCACAATGTCTCACATATCTATTGCAGTTATCCTCCATTGTGGTCCAATAAAACCCTTACTTAATGATCTTAGAAGCCAACATTCAAGCATTCATGTGACTTCCACACACGCCTTAGTGTGTTTGATCCATAACCTGTTGAGCCTCTTTGCTGTCTATACATCGAAGGTGTAAACTAGTGTAGTGCCTTTTATATAAGTCCTCTCCTCGAATAATATATTGGGAGGCTAGGAGCCTTAGAGCTCGTTGTTCTTTCTTTGACGCATCAGTAGGATATTGTTGATTCTCTAAGTAGCTTTTGATATCACTATACCAAGGTTCCTCCTTTGTGAGGTCGTTTACCTTATTGTCTTCTTTAACCATGAAAATATGAGCTAGTTCCTTTCATCTTTAAACCAACAAGGGCATTTCTGTCAAAGAGCTTGGGATGCAGACCATTGATGCCAACTTAGCCAAAGCATCGGCAAATTGGTATTCCTCTATTTTTAGATAAGTGTACTCGATTTCTTTGATTTATACGCTTGATAAGGAGCCACGCTTTCCCTTCTAACTTTCCATCTTCTAGAAATTTGGTTAATGATTAATGAGGGTTCTCCGTAAACTGTTAACTTTTGGACTTTCAAAGCAACAACAACCTCGAGCCCTATAATGCAGGCTTCATATTTAGCGGCGTTGTTGGTCACATCAAAGTCTAATTTTATTGATATGGGTGTATATTCCCCTTTAGGCAAAACAAGTACGACACCGAATCCACACCCTTGTTTATTGGAGGTACCATGAAGGTGCAGGGACCAGCTTTCTTCTTCAGTCATCATCAATTCTTCATCGGGAAAATCGCAATGCTCCGGTTGAGGTTCATTTGGAGAATCAGCCAGGAATTCTGAGAATGTACTTCCTTTTAAGGATTTTCGCGACGCGAATATAAGGTCATATTCGGCCAACATTATCATCCATCTCGATATTCGCCCATTTACTGCAGGTTTGTCAAAGAGATATTTAAGTGGATCTCCTTTATCGACTACGCTAATAGTTTGAGTTAGCAAATAATGTCTCAATTTCTTGGTAGACCAAACCAATCCCAAGCATAATTTTTCTATGTTAGAATATCTTTCCTCATATTGTAAGAACTTTTTGCTCTAGTAATAAATGACATTTTCCTTTCCATCAATTTCTTGTGCTAGCATGGCTCTCGCAACAGTTTGATTGACGGTCAAGTAGAGTCTCATGACCGTGTAGCAATACAACCCTCATGGAGTAGTGAAGGTCGTTTTCTCCATGTCCTTTTTATCCATTTTGATTTGATTGTGGCCGGCGTAACCATGCATGAAGGAGAACAAAGTATTGGTTGTATTATCAACAAGCACATCAATGTGAGGCAATGGGAATTCATCTTTTGGACTGGCCTTGTTCAGGTCCCGAAAGTCCACACACATTCTTACTCTTCCATCATTCTTGGGTACAGGAACAATGTTGGCAACCTAATCAGAATATTGAACTACCTTGATGAACCCTGTCTTTGATTGCTTTATTACCTTTTCACAGATTTTCAATTGGACTTCTGGTTTCATTCTTCTAAGCTTTTGCTTGATGGGCTTGGCCCCCTGGTCCAGAGGGATGGTGTGCTTAGCTATTTTTGGGTCAATTCCAGGAATATCTTCATAGGACCATGCGAACACATCCTTAAATTCTGTGAGTGTTGCTATGAGTTCTGCCCTTTATTGCGGATTAAGTGTGAGACTAATTTGCAATTTCCTTTGAATGTCATTGTCAGGATCGCGTTTCAGTTTCCTTAATTATTGGAGTTTTGTTTTCATGCTCCTCTACATGCTTTATTATTTCATCATCATTTTGATTTTCAGTTTATGAAAAAAGCAACCATGTGAAGGGGAGAGGGAATAAGGAGACGAGGAGTAAGCAAAAGAAGTCATATTATTGAATTTGTTAAGCATGACATCAAAATTAGCCTTAGTGGTAGAATTTAAAGGAGGGACAAGCTCCTTGACAAGCTTATTAATAACTATAGAGTTTTTAGGACTAGTCATCTTAATAGTACTAGACTCAGACTCGGATTCAGACTCGCTTTCAGACTAATTGAATATTGGACCCTCTCCTACAGTGAAGTCCATGATCTTCCCTTCTGGCGTAGTAATTTTCACGGTGTTGCACCATCTTCTAATCACTCGATTTGCAGGAGTGATGACCTCGGTTGCATCAAAGGCTTCGGTATTCATTTCCATGAACACCTCTTATTCGGTTGACAGAGCACGTTCTAACCTAAAGAGCAATCCAGTCCTTGTGCATCAAGATCATCCAGTTCGGATTTTCCTTTAGTGATTGGGGTGGTCTCATTTTCCACGATGTGATAGTCGGAAAAGATTTCTAATCCCGGATACCTCATTCCATTGGCACCATAGAATGGTTCGGGAAACTCAAAATAAGGGAAATTCTCTCCTTATTTATGAATTTCTCGTTTAAGGTAAGAGAGTAGGGGTGAATCACTATGTATCCATCTTTTTCATCCATTTTCTGCTTTTGGAGTTCCTTATACTGCTCCTGGGTTGGAAGGTCCTCATCGGAAAAGGTGATGGACGGCTTATGATGCTCATGGATGATAAAATTGACCAAGCCGTCGGGAGTAGTGTTGTCGGCCACATTTAAGTTAGAAGGGCCTTGAGTAGAGCTTACTTATGCTTTTCTGAAGAGACTAGTAGTTGCCATGCATTGACATCAGCTTTGGTTCTCTTGAGTTATTTGATGACCACATTTTGCTCTTGAGGTGGAGGAGGTGGTGGAGTAGCTTGAGCATTGTTTTGATTTTGTGTAGTGTTAAGGCGTTGTGTTCGAGTAAGGACTTGAACTTTATTGTCCTTAAGAAGGGCCTTAGAACCTCGGCGATATCATTTTCTTCTTCGATGAGGGTGCGGTAAATAGGTTGCACCCTATTTCCAGCATAGACGTCTTCGTCATCACTATCCCATATTTTATTGAATTCTAGGAAGGATGGAGAGGTGATTAATTGTGGAATAGATTATCCCACGGGAGTAATCAAGTCTAGTGGGTCAAAAGATAGTTCAACTTTTTTTTACCGCATTGATACAAAGTGCCATCTTGTCAGCAAATTCACAGCATATTCTCTATAGGGGAAACCAAGGGAAGAGGTTCCTCAATGAGCCAACGGTATTTGTTACGCCTTTCCCAAGTGTTGTGGTTGTGTACCATTTCATTAATGTATTTGTTCCAGTATCTACTTAACATTAGGCTCATGCCTAGAATTTTGAGATCAAGTCTCTCCTAAATATCCTCCATAAGTTCTATGTGGAGTTCAATGAAAGGACTTGGTAGTTCAACGCTTTTGGGCTCATTGAAATTCCATTTACATAAGCGAAAATAACACTTCGGATTATTAATGGGCTCATCCCGTCCTGTTTTCATCCTTTCTGTTTGAACCCTTTTCTAATAGTCACATGCATATGGATCTTTGGAGGGAGGAAGGTTGTCGGAGGTTTTCTCTCCTTCTCCAAATATCTTTGGAGTAGCACCGTCATCTTCTAAGGCGTTCCGTGCAGTGGTGAGAGTGATAGGATTGAAGTAGAGGCTTTCTTCTTCAGTCATGAAGATGGCAAGAGGGTTAGTTTGGATGTTGAGCTTCTCTCTTCCGGGCGGAATAGGGAGCCTTCCATCTTCAACCATGTCTTGTAAGAGATTTTTGAGGGTCCAACATTCTTCAGTAGTGTGACCTCTACCTTGGTGATACTTGCAATACTTGTTGGCATTCCATCATAGTGACCTCTTTTCAGGAGTAGGGTTCGGAGTGGGCCCTATCGGACTTATCTTGCCTTTTGATTGGAGTCTCTCAAATGCTTGAGTATAGGTCATACCCAATGGAGTGTACCTGCATCGGCGACGAAGGACCTTTAGACTCTTCAACGTCATTGATATTGTTTTATCACAAGGAAGTGGAAAGTTAACTTGTTGACTTTCCTTGCTCCAACTGGAATTGTGGTGGGGTTCTTGACGACTACACTCGGATGTTTTAGTGCTGAAATTCATCTGTTCCAACTTTGGGATGTGCTGCAAAACAAGGAAACAAAATCCTTGTTGGATTTTGTCCCCCTACGATGCTTAAGTAAGAATGTGTTTAATTATTATAATTAATGTTAAATAAAATTAGAGGGAGAAAATGTAGGGAGAGAGAGTCATTCTTGAAGATTTGTTTGTATTGAATGTGAATGAATGAGTGAATGAATCCCCTCAAAGCCATGCTTTGGGGTAACTATAGGCAAGGTCACTAAAGGTGTCCTAGGGTTTTGGGACACTTGTCCCCTTGTGATTGGATTGTGTTTTCATGAGCCATTGTTGGGCCTCTTAACTTTTAGCCTTTAGCCCATTGCATAAAAAAGGTTTTTCTCCTTAAATCGAACACGTGGCATGATTCCAAGAGCGACACATAGTCGTCTTTATAATAAAATACAGTTCTCTGACTGTATATGACTTGGCAATTTATCTGATCAATAGGACACGTGGCCCACTATTAGGCTTACATGTGGCATGATATGGCGTGCCACATCATTTGTCGCTCAGTTGGGTGTTTGGATCCGTAATCCATACCCCAACCGATGTTTATTTTCATTCCGGAAGTTATTTTAGTAACTTCCATCAGCCGTTATTTATTACTCAACCACCTGCTTAGGTTTTTGGGGAAATTTTCAAAATTTGAGGGGGTAAATAACATTTTTATCCCTTCAAACTTCACTATAAATATGAGGGATTGAAAATTATTGTTTACAATCATTTTCAATCATTTTTTCACTTTATCTCTCAAAAAGTTTCAACAATCCTCTCAAGCAACTCTAAAGGGGATTTCCGGCGACCTGGTGGTGTGATTTCCGGCGAGTTCGTGCGATGGTTTCCGGTGTGAACAGTAGATCTTAGTTTTTCTTCCCTTTTTTTAGGTATTTACCTGAATTCTTCTTCTTCCTTTTTCTTCAATTTATTTCTTGTTTTCTTTTACTTCTTTGTTTTTATTTTCCTTAAAATCTTGTCAATGGCTTCTTCATCCTTTTCTTCCCCAAATAACAACGAGAATTAAATTAAATTACTTCCTTCTCCTCCACTATAACATAAATGACATTAAGTATCATCCTTAAAGTATTACATAAAGGATTAAAAGTGTTTCCTTAGACAGTGAATAACACTTTTCAAGTGAAATATCTGCTCGTGATACCTATTCTCAAAGGTAACACCTTTTAAGTTCAATGGTATCAATTTCAAAAGTGTAACTTAAAACTACTTTGGTATCACTATTTTNCGATATCATTTTCTTCTTCGATGAGGGTGCGGTAAATAGGTTGCACCCTATTTCCAGCATAGACGTCTTCGTCATCACTATCCCATATTTTATTGAATTCTAGGAAGGATGGAGAGGTGATTAATTGTGGAATAGATTATCCCACGGGAGTAATCAAGTCTAGTGGGTCAAAAGATAGTTCAACTTTTTTTTACCGCATTGATACAAAGTGCCATCTTGTCAGCAAATTCACAGCATATTCTCTATAGGGGAAACCAAGGGAAGAGGTTCCTCAATGAGCCAACGGTATTTGTTACGCCTTTCCCAAGTGTTGTGGTTGTGTACCATTTCATTAATGTATTTGTTCCAGTATCTACTTAACATTAGGCTCATGCCTAGAATTTTGAGATCAAGTCTCTCCTAAATATCCTCCATAAGTTCTATGTGGAGTTCAATGAAAGGACTTGGTAGTTCAACGCTTTTGGGCTCATTGAAATTCCATTTACATAAGCGAAAATAACACTTCGGATTATTAATGGGCTCATCCCGTCCTGTTTTCATCCTTTCTGTTTGAACCCTTTTCTAATAGTCACATGCATATGGATCTTTGGAGGGAGGAAGGTTGTCGGAGGTTTTCTCTCCTTCTCCAAATATCTTTGGAGTAGCACCGTCATCTTCTAAGGCGTTCCGTGCAGTGGTGAGAGTGATAGGATTGAAGTAGAGGCTTTCTTCTTCAGTCATGAAGATGGCAAGAGGGTTAGTTTGGATGTTGAGCTTCTCTCTTCCGGGCGGAATAGGGAGCCTTCCATCTTCAACCATGTCTTGTAAGAGATTTTTGAGGGTCCAACATTCTTCAGTAGTGTGACCTCTACCTTGGTGATACTTGCAATACTTGTTGGCATTCCATCATAGTGACCTCTTTTCAGGAGTAGGGTTCGGAGTGGGCCCTATCGGACTTATCTTGCCTTTTGATTGGAGTCTCTCAAATGCTTGAGTATAGGTCATACCCAATGGAGTGTACCTGCATCGGCGACGAAGGACCTTTAGACTCTTCAACGTCATTGATATTGTTTTATCACAAGGAAGTGGAAAGTTAACTTGTTGACTTTCCTTGCTCCAACTGGAATTGTGGTGGGGTTCTTGACGACTACACTCGGATGTTTTAGTGCTGAAATTCATCTGTTCCAACTTTGGGATGTGCTGCAAAACAAGGAAACAAAATCCTTGTTGGATTTTGTCCCCCTACGATGCTTAAGTAAGAATGTGTTTAATTATTATAATTAATGTTAAATAAAATTAGAGGGAGAAAATGTAGGGAGAGAGAGTCATTCTTGAAGATTTGTTTGTATTGAATGTGAATGAATGAGTGAATGAATCCCCTCAAAGCCATGCTTTGGGGTAACTATAGGCAAGGTCACTAAAGGTGTCCTAGGGTTTTGGGACACTTGTCCCCTTGTGATTGGATTGTGTTTTCATGAGCCATTGTTGGGCCTCTTAACTTTTAGCCTTTAGCCCATTGCATAAAAAAGGTTTTTCTCCTTAAATCGAACACGTGGCATGATTCCAAGAGCGACACATAGTCGTCTTTATAATAAAATACAGTTCTCTGACTGTATATGACTTGGCAATTTATCTGATCAATAGGACACGTGGCCCACTATTAGGCTTACATGTGGCATGATATGGCGTGCCACATCATTTGTCGCTCAGTTGGGTGTTTGGATCCGTAATCCATACCCCAACCGATGTTTATTTTCATTCCGGAAGTTATTTTAGTAACTTCCATCAGCCGTTATTTATTACTCAACCACCTGCTTAGGTTTTTGGGGAAATTTTCAAAATTTGAGGGGGTAAATAACATTTTTATCCCTTCAAACTTCACTATAAATATGAGGGATTGAAAATTATTGTTTACAATCATTTTCAATCATTTTTTCACTTTATCTCTCAAAAAGTTTCAACAATCCTCTCAAGCAACTCTAAAGGGGATTTCCGGCGACCTGGTGGTGTGATTTCCGGCGAGTTCGTGCGATGGTTTCCGGTGTGAACAGTAGATCTTAGTTTTTCTTCCCTTTTTTTAGGTATTTACCTGAATTCTTCTTCTTCCTTTTTCTTCAATTTATTTCTTGTTTTCTTTTACTTCTTTGTTTTTATTTTCCTTAAAATCTTGTCAATGGCTTCTTCATCCTTTTCTTCCCCAAATAACAACGAGAATTAAATTAAATTACTTCCTTCTCCTCCACTATAACATAAATGACATTAAGTATCATCCTTAAAGTATTACATAAAGGATTAAAAGTGTTTCCTTAGACAGTGAATAACACTTTTCAAGTGAAATATCTGCTCGTGATACCTATTCTCAAAGGTAACACCTTTTAAGTTCAATGGTATCAATTTCAAAAGTGTAACTTAAAACTACTTTGGTATCACTATTTTAAATATGTTGTAACATTTTGAAAGTGTTACATTGAATACTATAGGTAACACTTTTTATACTTTAAGTATCATATCTATTAACCTTAGTAACACTTACATAAACATTATGTATCATATTTATAACTCTATGTAACACTAAACTAGTGCTAAGGTAACTCAATATTTAATATTATGTAAAACTTTTCGATCAAAATATGTAACACTTTTTTATATAAAATTATAATAATATTTATTAATTTTATGATGATGATGTTAGTGATCTTGATTTCGATGATGATAACTTTAGCAATAACAATAACAATAATAGTAACAATAATAATAATAATAATAACAATTGTTGATTAATATATAAACCAAATATCTATGCGTCAATACACCCCACTCATATCGATGATGGTAGTCATTCAAAGACATTTGAATTAAAATAGTGTATTTGAAAACATCCATAATAAATGATTTAATCTAAAATTGAGTCTCAAACTATTCCTACACGTGTAATAGTCTTCACTAATTTTTCCATCTTCAATCTCGTTGCTTGTTTGCTTACGTTGCCTATTGCTTACGCCAACTAAAGCTTATGATCATTATCTTGGTCCTATAAGAATTGAAAAAAAGTAGCAAAATAGTAGTAATAAAAGTTTCTCGAAACCATTACGGTCATTAGAATTTAAATCAAGCCAGTCCCACATGCATTCCATTGTGTGATAGATTAATGATCAAGGAGTCATGAAGTGAAAGATACACATTGGCTCAGTCTTGCTACTGGTAGAAAATACTAACAACACAAACACTTGATTTTCACCTAATTTCCGATGAATAGTCATTATCTTGGTCCCATAAGAAGCAAAAAATTGATTAGGAAAGAGAGAAGTAATTATTCACCGAGACTCAACAAATAAAACTTTGTACCACAAACTCAACAACTTACAAAGATAATATACATGTTAATTATATATGGTAATCGCTCTGTAGTATAGTGAATAGTTCCATTAGTTAATAGTTCAATTTAGGATTTGACAAATTCTACCCAGAACAAACAAGATAATTTACAATTTATAGCAAGCAAGACTAACTATGAATAACGAATCGCTCACAAGATTGAGCAGCTAACAACAAGAAGACGAACAAGTAACATCTCCAAACAACAACATGAACATAAGACATCAACTAACACTAAACAGAGAAGAAAACAACACCAACACTAAAATCAAAGCCAAAACACAAAACCATTAGACAGAGGGAACAAAAAATAGAATCTACAATGTAAAACAATGGAGATCGGCCAACACATAGCAGTGTAGCCCAAATCGACGAATATCTTTGTAAAGTTTATAAAGAATGAATGACCCTCATGTATGTAAAAAGTAGTAGTACATTACGGTTTGTTTTCCCTGACAACAAATCATTTATTTTTTTCACCCTAACTCTCTTCATTGTTCAAGTTTAGCACTCAATGTATGATCATATTTATTCTTTTTTTTTCATTATGCATACATTCGAACATTCATTCATTCTTTTTCCATTCATGCATTCATCCATTTATGCATTCATATATTCTTTCGTTGATATATTCCTATATTCAAATTCATATTTATATACATGCGATCATATATTCTCTTTTCCATATATTCGGATTCATACATTCATTCATATATTTTTTTTTTTTTTTCATCTATTCATTTTAATATATACATAAATTTAATGAGTAAGAAACAGGAGACATAATGACAATGAACATCAAATTTGGTTAAGTGTAAGCATAAGTAACATGATATGATCTCAGGTGTGGAGGCCAAGCTAAGGAAAAATTAGAGAGAAGGAAATTGGAGGGAAAAAGAATTCAAATGAGGCAATGTCAAGTGATGTCAGCAGAGGAGCAGCTGTTGGGAAGAATATTCCTAAAATGCTGATGGAATCTTACAAGGAGAATGATGAGCTGGAAACAATGGACAAGACTCACATGGGAGGACACCCAAAATAGCCGTTATAGAAGATTCCTAGGACAGCAATGCAATCAGTAGCCAATCATTTATTTTCAGTCATTTTTGTAGTATGACGTCATAATTAGCTGTCAGTTCTGTCTTATTATAAAGGATGAAATGCAATGTACCAGCACTGCTATATAAGGCGTGCCTTGTGTAATTCATGGATCATCAATAAGAATTACAACTTTCTTCTACATTCCTCTCTTCTCTCTAAAATCTTATTTCAGCTTATGTTAGTGAATCAAACCTACAGACTGCTATTCTTTCTACTGCTGCTAGTCTAAGAGGGTGATTCTAGCTAACCTCCATCTTATCCTAAGATGAGATTAGGGGTTTTATTATAACACATTGAAATCACATGAGCATCATCTTAGTAAGACAAGAGATAGTCAAACATGCTATGTATGATATATATAGAAACCATCTGAGCAGCCAGTAAAACACCACTTGCCTACCTGGTTAAGAGATAATGCCTCAAATTTATTCTCGTTGAGTCTCTTCAATGCTTTAGCATTCTTCCATTCCAAACCAACCCTCTCAGCCTAACAAAATGCACAAGAAAGTACTCAATACAAAAGCAGCAAAGCACAAAGTAAGAAAATAACTAGCATTGACCCCTATTCATGAATTTACACATCAAACCACTCACCAAAACTACAACAAAATCCTATCGCAGCATAACATACGAACTAATACCATCACTAAATTCACAAACCACATTACTATGAGTATGAACATTACTATAGTGTGTTAGATGTAAATCCTCAACCAAAGTGACAAACAATAATGTTATACTAGGATGCAAATCAAGAAAAAAAGAAGCAAAATTAAGTGTCATTGCCTGCGGAGAAACAAGCTATTGGCTGCAAGTGAATTTACAAGATTATTGACCTTATCATAGTCAAAGAACAAATATACACTTAATTAGGTTGACTCTAGAATAATTCCATACTCAAGGGTTAAAGCTAGTCGTCCTTCTTCCAGTTTTCTACGGCTCAAGGTTCAAGTTAAATCAAGTACCTTTTATCATTTAGAAAGAAAGATTAAAGAAAACCCACAACAAAAATTGAGGTGGATCCTGTAGGGAATCCTTACCTTTCTAAATGATCTTGTCCTCTTGGAATAAAGGGGCGGAAAAGCTAAGTCTAAGTAAGATGACTCAGTGCAGACAGTTTCAGCACTTCTCTTTCAAGTATCATCTTCAATGGCAACAATAACCCCTCTTAGAGTAGAAGCATCTAAATGGCTGTCGGGACTAAGAATAAGTTAGGCTTAATGTCCAAGTAGGTAAAAACTCTGATCCCCTGATTATGATGATTACGACAAGTGGTCAAGAAATTATTATACTGTTAGATATTGGTTATTTGCCTATATTACACCTGAAATGGCTGATATATTAATGTTGAGTGAATCTGCTAAGCTAAGCATTTTTGGGATGATTTTAGTGAGAGATATGGTTAAACTATAGCTGTTCAACTCTATCACCCTATCAGATAAAGAAAGAAATGACTGGATTATTGCAAAATGATGTGTGTTGCTGAGTATTATGGGAAACTTCAAAGATATTGGATGAGTTGAACCGATTGGGGAACTCTCAACTTCATCGGATACAACATTATTATACTCATATAATTATGTTTAAGTCTGCATTTAAGAATAAAATGGTTTCTCCACCTTCAAAAGAAAGGTACATTACCAGGATCATGTAGTAAATTAACTCAGATATAAAGATGAAATGACCTACAAGTATACAGCATAAAGTAAAGTATAACAACTCTAACATATGATTTGCTTCAACAAATTAATAAACTCTTAATGCAAAATCACTATTGTTAAAGAAAAATATAAATAGACCAAAGAAAATAAGACCTAAGATGAAAGTAATTGACACCGAACTGATAACGCATGCACTTGTTGAGTTTTTTTCCGGTGTTTAACACCAAGATATAGCAGGCTTTCAAAATAATGGACAGAAACTATATTGGATTGTTTTTTACACTTTTGTTCCATAAAGTATTAGAGCAATCTTACATACATGGTACTTATAGCGCATTCAAATCAATGTATAATCCACTAAGCCAACACTGCCCATGCTTTGCTATCATGGGCGGATCTAGCGTGGCCCCACTGATCCAACCCAAAAACATTTATATATAAAATGCATGAAAATTATAACAAGTCTTCTCTTTTGCTCCACTGGTTAAGTCAACCAAGTTCTTTACAAGAGACTAGGGATCAATTCTTGTTGTTTACAATATGAGATTTTTTTTAGAACCTTCATAAAATTAGAAGTATTTCAACTTTTGGCCTCTTTTTCTTTCTCTCTCATAATTTTGTTCCCATTTTTGTTTTGGTGTAGTACTTGAAGCTATTTTGAATTTGCTAAATTGCCTTTTAGAACTTACTAATTGAGCATTGAACAATTGTGGTAATATTTGTTGTTGTGATAATATTTGTTGTTTTGGTAATTTGCCTTTCAATAGTATGTACATTGTATTTGTTTATATCTTATTTCTAATTGATATATAATGTTTGGTAAATATTTGTCATTTCTAATAATACAAAGTTGTTCAATTGGTCTAAAAAAAATATTATCACATGATCTCCCTCGACAAGATATTGGAGGTATATGTCGCTTTATGGTTGCTTGTAATGATCAATATAGTTTTGGACTATGGAGTTGTGTATGGGTACAAACCCAAACATCCGATCATATATCCTAATACCCGAACATCCGGTGTATGAAGAAGTTTGAACCCACGTGCCATAAATCCTGGATCCGCCACTATTTGCTATGTCACCCAATATTTGAGAGGGAGTTTCTCCATTGCACGACAACTAGATAGTAATTTGGATGAAAGTTTAAGACATGGGATAGTAAATCATATTAGAGGAAAAAATGACTAAAGCTTATACTCATAGCTTCATGAATATCATGCATGCATGCAAACTCTGTTATCATCCTTTAAAACTATAGATCGAAACTCCATATTGAATTATTTAATACATGGGCATAAATTGCGGAAGCGCACCTTGTTCCATGACAAAGATTGGCAGTGGGTTTGGTCTTCCAACTCTATATGATGTCCCTTTTGAATTCTTCTAATGATGAGGAGTCAAAAGAATAGGAAAACATATGAGATTGAGGACCATAACCCTAACCCTAGGAGGTATATATAGGGTTTTCTCATCCTCTTATTCGGCCCATCATGAAATAAGGGAATTAATCAGGTCTCTACGCATATTAGTCCATAATAATTCTAGATACCTCAAGCCCAATTATTTTATTAATTACTTTTATGAGCTAACTTTAGGATAGCTTTATACACCTACAATTATACATGTAGGCCCATAATATTATATTCTAACAATCTCCCACTTGGGCCAAATGTATATATGTATGTAAGTGTATAACCTGTGAGCTCTTAACTTTTGCTATCATGTCCAAAGGTATCTTTAAACAATCTCGTCCATTAATTATGCCAATATGGGACCAAAGCGACTTTTGTCATCTTTATTTGTAACAAAGTCTTCAATGATCACACATATCAAAAATAACTAAATGACACAGATCAAGTATGGATGCGTAGCATGGAAATTTCATGCAATGTGATTTCAACATGTCTATTTCCAACTAGTCCAACTTTATTCTTTATTGAGATCATACCAAAATTAGAACAGAGTGAACCATAAACTGAATACTTTATTTTTGCAGAAAAATATAATCCAAAACATGAAATATGTCTATAACAAATTGAACATCCAGATACAAACTCCCACTAAGCCTAAATATCATCAAATAACATAACATCCATTCGAGCAGTGTACTCATGAAAGACCTTGGGTGGTAGTCCCTTAGTTAGCGGATCCGCAATCATAGAGTTTTTTCCAATGTGCTCCATAGACACTACACCACTCTGAACTCTTTCCTTAAAAACATNCTTTCCTTAACAACACGGAACTTCATATCAATATGTTTAGTTTTTGATGAGCTCTTGTTGTTATTCGAGTATAGTACTGCAGATTTGTTGTCACAAAATATCTTGAGAGGTCTTTCAATTCCATCAACAATTCACAGTCCTATGAACAAATTCCTTAACCATTTTGCATGGTTGGATGCCTCAAAACATGCTTTAAACACTGCTTCCATGGTGAAAGTTGCTATGAGTTCTTGCTTAGCACTCCTCCAAGATATAGCTCCTCCGGCAAGCAAGTAAACATAACCCGAAGTGGATCTACAGCTATCCTTGCATCCATTAAAATCAGAGTCGGAATACCCAATGATCTCTAATTTTTCCGACCTTTTGTATGTGAGCATGTAGTGCTTTGTTCTTTGAAGATATCGCAAAACCCTTTTGACCGCTTTCCAGTGATCCATGCCAGGGTTATGTAAGTATCTTCCCAACATCCCAACAATGTACGCAATTTCTGGACGCGTAAAAACTTGAGCATACATTAGACTCCCTAATGCTGAAGCATAAGGAATCTTTTGCATTTCTCTCCTTTCAAAATCATTCTTAGGGCATTGACTAAGACTAAACTTGTCTCCTTTAGCCACAGGGGTATCAGTTGGTTTACAATCCTGCATGCTGAATCTTTCAAGAACCTTTTTGATATAGTTCATTTGTGATAATCCAAGAATACCTTGAGAACGATCTCGTTGTATCTCGATTCCTAATACAAATGATGCATCACCAAGATCTTTGATTTCAAATTTCTTTGATAAGAAACTCTTGGTTTCATGCAAAAGATCTATATCATTACTAGCAAGCTAAGCAATATGTCATCAACATATAGAACCAGAAAAATATGTCTACTCCCACTGAACTTGTGGTACACACAATCCTCAACTACATTCATCTCAAATCCAAAAGAAATGATAACTTCATGAAACTTGTATTACCATTGACGGGATGCTTGTTTGAGACCATAGATGGATTTCTTTAATTTGCAAACCATTTTACTTGCATCACCTGATACAATGTTTTGTGGTTGCACCATATAGATTGTTTCATCAATGTCACCATTGAGAAATACAGTCTTTACATCCATCTGATGTAACTCAAGATCAAAGTGTGCCACAATTGCCATTATTGCTCTAAAAGAGTCTTTCGATGAAACTGGAGAGAAAGTCTCTTTATAGTCAGTGACTACACGTTGAGTATAACCCTTTGCAACAAGGCATGCTTTGAATCTCGCTATATTACCCTTTGAATCCCTTTTGGTTGGTTAAATATCCACTTACAACCAATGGGCTTCACACCTTCAGGTAATTTAACAAGTTCCCATACACCATTGTCACTCATGGACTTCATTTCCTCATTCATGGCATCAATCCACCTTTGAGAATTAGGACTTTTATGGCTTGATGAAAGTTGATTGTATCACCTTCCAACTCACCATTATGAACCTCATGCTCCTGAAGATATACTATATAGTCATCAGGAATAGCATTCCTTCTTTCTCTAATGGATCTTCTTAATGGCATTTGTTCTTGAGGTGTTTGAGTTTGCTCTTCAGCAGCTTGATTAGGAAAAGTTTGGACATTGTCTTGCGGTTCTTGAGTTGTTTCTGGAACAGCGCCTAAAACTGCATCCTGATCATTGTTAACAACAATGGAAGGAAGAGGAACAAGCTCTTCTTCAAAGACAAAGTTTCTGTCCTTATCTCTCCCCCCAAACTCAACATCCTCAAAGAAGTGGGAATTTCCCGTTTCAAAAATGGTCCTGGTAGTGGGATTATAAAATTTATACCCTCGTGACCGTTCAGAGTAGCCAACAAAGTAACTACTAATTGTCCTTGAGTCCAACTTCTTTTCATTTGGCCTATAAGGCCTTGCTTCAGCTGGACACCCCCAAATGTGTAAATGATTGATACTGGGCTTATTTCCAGTCCATAACTCATATGGGGTTTTAGTAGTTGCCTTAGATGGAACTCTATTTAGGATATAAGCTGCAGTCTTTATTGCCTCTCCCCAGAGTGAATCAGGTAAGGTAGTTTGACTAATCATACTTCTTACCATGTCCTTCAATGTCCTATTTCGTCTCTCAGCTACACCATTCATGCTTGGCGTACCAGGCATGGTGTATTGTGGGACAATACCACATTCCTCTAGCAAATGGGCCTGCACATTGTTCACCTGATCCATCATATCTACCATAGTATTCACCACCACGGTCAGATCTGACAACCTTTATTCTTTTGCTAAGTTGGTTTTCCACCTCAGCTTTATATTTTTTGAACACATCCAGTGATTGGGACTTCTCATGTATAAGATATAGATAACCGTATCGAGAAAAATCGTCTATGAACGTTTTAAAATATTGTTCACCATTCATACTAGGTGTAGGAAATGGTCCACATATATCTGTATGAATAAGTTCTAAGATATCTGTAGATTGATTGGCCTCTAATCTTCTTGAATTTGTCTGTTTTCCCTTGATACATCCAACACAAGATTGAAAATCCAAAAAATCAAGAGAATCGAGAATTCCATTCGACACTAGTCTTTCAATGCTTTGTTTAGATATATGTCCTAAACGTTTGTGCCATAATGTAGCGGAATTCTCTTTAGTTAATTTTTGCTTTGTACCTTTAGAGCTTGTATGCAAAGTTTCATGATATGCAGCAATAGTATCAACTAGATATAGGTTGTCATGATAAGATAAAGAACCAGTACCAACGATATTTGAATTTAGAAAAAGACGAAATTGACTATTTCTAAAAGAACAAGAATAACCAAATTTGTCCAATGCAGAAATAGAAACCAAATTCCGTTTAAAACACGATACAATAAAAGTCTCTTTTAAATCCAAATAAAATCCAGTCCTTAACAACAACCTAAATGTCCCTACTGTTTCAACTTCAACTGATTTGCCATCACCCACGTAAATGAATCTTTCATCATCACTTGGTTTTCGGCACTTCAGGCAACCCTGCATAGACACACTTATATGAGTAGTAGCACCAGAATCTACCCACCAAGTATGACTAGGTACAGAAGCTAAATTAACCTTAGAACAAACCATAATGAGAAGTGTACCTTTCTTTGCACGCCAAACGTGATACTTGGCACAATCCCTCTTTAAGTGCCCTGAAGACTTGCAAAAGAAACAAGTATATACTTCCTTTTTATTGTTGTTTCTTTTCAGCCGGAGCATTTGGAGCTTCTTTATCCATCTTTCTTTTCTTTTGCTTGCCCTTAGAGATAGTAGCCAAATGAGCACTTTCAGTCTTATCTTGCTTTAACCTTTCCTCTTCTTGCACACAATGAGATATGAGCTCATTAAGAGACCATTTCTCCTTTTGACAATTATAACTTATTTTGAATTGATTAAATTGTGCAGGAAGAGATATCAAAACTAAATGCACGAGCAAATCATCAGATAGCTCTAACTTTAGTGCCTTTAGTTTTGAAGCAAGATGAGACATTTCCATAATGTACTCCCTTATGTTCCCTTTTCCTTTATACCTCATGGAAATTAAGTTCAACAAGGTTGTACTTATTTCCGCCTTATCGTTTTTAGCAAAACGCTTTCAAGGTTTTCAAGGAACTGTTTGGCAGTAGTCTCCTCAAACATTGTGCCCCTGAATGATTCTGGAATTCCTCGCTTCATGATCATCAAACACATGCAATTAGAACGGTCCCACTTCTCAGAGTCCCTCTTTTGATCATTGGTACTCTCAGCTGTAAGAGGAGCGGGTTTGTTCGTTCTTAAAGCAAGGTCAAGATCCATACATCCGAGGACAATACTTACATTTCCCTTCCATTCTTTAAAGTTGGTTCCATTCAATAGTGGAATGGAGTTGATGTTGGAAGATATAACCGAAGCAGATGCATTAACTGTAAAATAGAACAAAACAATACATACATACATCAATTCAATATGTCATTGAATAATTCAAGTAATGGCAGGGCCCATCACAAGGTACCTAGTACAACATTAACATTTAGTCCTTGGACATAAAAAATTAACTTGTAAGTGGTAACCTCAATATAGTAAATAAAATTTGACAACTAATTCCGGTCAAATGATAAACCCTTCTTTGGACTGATTTATTATTCACATGGAAAAGCTTTATAACTGTCACAATTTTATCACTACACATGTATATATAATTCGGCCAAATAACATCCTTCCTTTGGGCCGGACAATATTCGCATGAATTAAATACACACACATCTCAATATTTTAAATTAACAAATTTACATAAAGAGGCTACTTTGGTAACATATTACTTCAATTAATTAATTCAAAATATGAGACAATCTTTATTTATAGATAGTTGCCAATTATTTAACCTAAATTTAGTCTTTAACCATATATGAGAACAACATTTAATTCTCGGCCAAACAATAATCTTCCTTTGGACCGACTATTATTCGCATGAAAAATTAGACGAACATAATCATCTCAACATACTAATTTGTCAAAATTAAATCTGAATTGTGTTTTTAATCAGGTTGAATTGAATAGAAAAAAAATCTCAAAACAATTACTAAGACATGAGTAATATGAGACAATCATCTAGTATTACGAGACATGAGTAATAACCACATCTATAGTAAAAACAGGATGAATTTAATTTTGACAATTACGTGAATAACAATTACGTGGTTCATAATTAAAGTATAATTAGAGGCCAGGCGATAATGCATGGCTAATAACCACAAAAAAAAAAAAAAATTCTCAAGATGAAGGCAAAGAAAATTGAAATATGAGACAATCGTATTAGAGTGAATGTTGTATCGCCGAGTGCTTATTTAACAATGTTGTATAAATATGAGACAATTATTTATCCATCGAAAATGCCTTCATTGTTAATGGAGTAGTATAAGAATCAATATAAACAGTCCAGGAAAAAACCAAATTGAATTCCCTTGAGAAAGCCACATAATTAATGACAAACACAATAAAATAAAATTGAAATATAAGCATGCAGCCCATATAATCTAGTGGCAGACAAAAGAGTTACTTGATTCAATAAAAAAAACTTCGTCAAAATTTTTCGAAATAAAACCAAATGATATAATATGGAGTAGGCTCTTGATACCACTTGTTATCATTAAACCTTTAAAACCATAGGTCGAAACTCCATATTGAATTATTTAATACATGGGCATAAATTGCGGAAGCGTACCTTGTTCCATGACAAAGATTGGCAGTGGGTTTGGTCTTCCAACTCTATATGATGTCCCTTTTGAATTCTCCTAATGATGGGGAGTCAAGAGAATAAAAAAACATATGAGATTGGGGACCATAACTCTAACCCTAGGAGGTATATATAGGGTTTTCTCATCCTCTTATGCGGCCCATCATGAAATAAGGGAATTCATCGGGTCTCTACGCATATTAGTCCATACTAATTCTAGATACCTCATAAGCCCAGTTATTTTATTAATCACTTTTATGAGCTAACTTTAGGATAGCTTTATATACCTACAATTATACATGTAGGCCCATGATATTATATTCTAACAAACTCTATATATTCCTATCTAATATTTTATTGGTGAAATTGATACAGAGGCTCTGTTCTCTTCACGGGATTACAATCCCGATCCATTCCATTCCATTCCCGGGTCATCCATTCCAATCCATTCTAATCCATTCTAATCTCAGCAATCCATTCTAATCCCGGCAATCCATTCTAATCACGACAATATATTCTTGAAAATTTAATTCTTAATTAAAATTAAATTCTTAATTAAACTCTTGAAAATATAAATCTTGACGACTCAATAATGTTCATAACAAATTTGTTTTTTTTACTACATTTCTGTTACATAATAATTTACTGTAGATACAATATCCTTACAAGTAGATAAAGTTATGCTTCAATTATCCTCGTATATTTCTTCCTCCTCTATATCATCATCATCTTGGAACCTCATATTTCCAGCACACACATCTTGCCATATTTCATCTGCAATATTTGCACGAATGTCTCGCATTAACATTGTTCGTGTCGGATTAGTGAAATCTAAATCAGCTACACGTACAATATTTTGGGGACCATGAGAAATTGGAATCCCTAACTTGTCTAATCGAATGAAATTAAGTAAAGTGCATGTTGCCACAATTATAGCCAATTGATACGTTTCTTCCATTTGTGGCATCATTCTTAAAATTTTCCACCTTTTTTTCAATACTCCAAAAATTCTTTCAACTGCATTGCGTAATGACGAATGTCGGTAATTAAAATTCTCTAATTTTCCATTTGGAGGACCACCAAAATCAACCACCATTGTTACAAAATATTAATAACTAATGATAATAATAATTCCGGCAATCCATTCTAATCCATTCTAATCCCGGCAATCCATTTTAATCCATTCTAATCCCGGCAATCCATTCTAATCCATTCTAATCCCGACAATCCATTCTAATCCATTCTAATCTCATCCATTCCATTCCATTCCAGCCAAATCCCATGAAGAGAACAGATATATTGTTATAATAAAACAGAGATACCCTAGCAATGAGTTAATAATTTCTAAAAGAGAGTATATAACAAGCACATAATAGTCATCAATCGTAATGCCTACCCCATTAATTAGCATAACATCAAGGTTCGATTCATTCTCCCATAAAGAAACTTACATAAAAGTTACAACAGCATGGTACAAGACATAAATTTAAAAGTCCAGTACAAGACATAAATCGCAGCACTCCCCTTTATCTATTCTTGATAAGTCTAAAACAAAAACACTAAGAGGTTTATTTTAAATATTCTTGAATTATTTATTTAAGCAAACTAAAGGCTCACGAGTTATTTTAAGGTAAAACGGCGACTTCAGTTCAGCTGTACATCTACCAATGCATATCATAGTAGGCGACACAACTGTTTGAAAAGACCAAACTATACTCATATAATTATATTAAGGTCTGATTGTGTGGTGCTTTAACAAACTGTAGCTATACGTTTCTTAAACTCCTGATTTGATCAAAGATGGTTTGCTAAGCTTTAAGCTATATAAGACTTGTTGCTTTTTAGGCTCTTGATTAGAGAGGGGGAGGGGGTTGTTGTGAATGTTAAGGCTAATTTCCGATTTGGATATGCCTAAGTAACCTCAAATAAACTCAACTAAGTTAATATGGGCTCAAAAACATCGAAATACACATAAGCACGCAAAAAAAATGCCCAACCTCACTGCAATAATTTCACAAGGTAAACAATGATAAATCACACCACTCGAGCGTATATTATTACTTTATTTCCACATTTTACATACTACTATAATTTGGTTTGTGAAAAAAAAATAGGAGTGAACACTACAATTCTCCAAATGCAGTTTTCGATTTTTAATACAGGTTTGACTTCTAGAATTACAAATTCACAAAAACTAAAACAGTAACTCGAGCAATAAAAATCAGTAATTATATACAATTTGTAATATAGGTAGTAATTCGATTTTTTGAAATTTAAATTAAACTGTGATTCTTTAATTAAGCTCATGATGATTACAAATTCATATACACCCAAATTTAAGAAAGTGAAAATTAAACATTGTCAAGTTTTCTCTCTAAAAGAATTTCGTTGACTTCAGTCGTTTTCCTGGTGTTTTCTCGCCGAAAAACGGTCGCAGTGGCGAAGCGAAAGTAACCCATTACTCCTCAACCTTCACAATCCTGTACCACCCTTCCATCTAAAGATTTACAGCAGCTTCGAAACTCGGGGGTTTCACCTCCACCCACCATTGTTGAAGATGAAGAAATGGTGACACCACCTCCTTATTTGGTCCACCCTTTTGCCGGTCCAGTGATTAGGGAGCAATTGCGAGCTATTGAGGAGATGAATTGCACTAATTTGAACCCTAATCTAGCTCAGTCCAATGAAACAGTACCTCCAGTGGGTACTGATCCATTGCCTTCCCCTGTTTCAGTGGTGGGCAATTCTAGTGTAAAGGCTGCTGCTTCTGAGAAGGGGGAAGACTGGCTGGACTTGTTTAAAGGGAAATTTCATGCTAAAGGGACTTCATTATCCTTTGTTCCTCCACAAATTAAAGATGGTAAGAAGGTAGCTCATGTATTATCTTCTGAACTCGAAATTGGGGCTTCTAAGTGGGTGAATGCTCTTATTTTTTTATGTTGTTGGTTATTCCCCTACAATTGCTGATGTGAAAAGATATTTGATGACTCAATGGCCTAATATTGCTAAGCCGGTCATTTATTGGCATGAGGATGGCTATTTCATTATTAGCTTTCAATCTAAGGATGATATGCATTATGTGCTGTATTCTGGACCTGATATGTTCTATGGGAAGCCTGCTATTGTTAAAACATGGAATGACAAGTTTGATTTTCATTCTGAGATTTTGAGGGTGATTCCATTGTGGGTAAAACTGCCTAAATTGCCTCTCAACTGCTGGACTGCTAACTCTTTAAGCAGAATTGCTAGTACATTAGGATCTCCTGTTTTTGCTGATGAGTGTACTCCTAGACAATTGACAGTTTCTTATGCTAGGTTGTTGGTTGAAATTGATGTTACTAAGCCTTTGCAGAGTTCTATTGCTATTGAGCTCCCAGGTGGGACTGTTAGAGAGCAGTAGGTTATATATTAGTGGACTCTACCTTTTTGTTCTAAATGTCATAAGGTTGGACATAATTGGTCTAAGCAAAAACCAACTCCTGTTAAGAAAGTATGGGTCCCCAGGAAGGGTGGTACTGATAAGGGTGTTGCTGATCAGCCTCAAAAACCTAGCCAGGAGAAGGGTGACTAGGGTTGGCAAGAAATGGGGAAAAAAGGGAAGGCTAGGACTCCAATGGGGGCTCCTGTTCCTTTGGCTCATGTTATTCAGTTCAATTCCTTTGCACCTTTAGAGATAGCAGAAGTGGCTCAACATGTTGATACTGGAAAAGTGATGTGGATGAGGGTCCTCCCTCTTCACAATCATGATTATCTCTACATAGAATTTGAGGGGTCTCAATGACCCTATCAAGGTAACTGTTGTGAAGCAGTTGCTTAAAAAGTATAGTATTGATATTATTGGTATTTTGGAAACTAGGGTCAAGGTTTATAATGTTGGGAAGGTTCAAAGGAAACTTGGATCACATTGGTCATGGGTTGCTTATTACACTTGCTCTCCTAAGGGTGGGATTTGGTTAGGGTGGAAGGGAGACAAAGTTAATTTAGATGTTCTTGTTACTCATGCACAGTTTATTCACTGTAAGATTAGCTACAAAAATCTGCAGGATCAGCTGTATTCGACAGTGGTTTATGGGTTGCATACAGTGATTGCTAAAAAGGATTTGTGGGATGGCTTGTTAGCTTTGAATATAAATGCTCATCCTTGGTTAGGAGCTGGTGATTTAAATGTTGTTTTGCATCAAGGAGACAGAATTAATGGCATTGAGTATAGTGATTATGAAACTAGAGAGTTTTAGCAGTTCCTTGTGGATGGAGAGGATATTCATTTGAAAAACAAAGGGTCTTATTTCTCCTGGTCTAATAAGGCTCATGATGGAAATAACATATGGTGTAGAATTGATTGGGGCTTGGTTAACAAGCTACGGATGGATTAGTACAGTAATGTTGAGGGTTTTTATTTGTCTTCTTCTTTGTCTGATCATTGTCCTCTATTGTTTGAAGTATGCCAAGCTCCACATGGAAAAGGGAAACCTTTTAGGTTTCTGAACTGTCTGGCTACTCTTGGAGACTTTATTAGCATTGTGCAGCAAGCTTGGGAGGGTGAGTTCCATGGTAACCCTATGGTGAAGCTGTGGAATAAACTCAAAAGGGTGAAGCTGGGGCTTAAACAGTTGAACACTCAATAGTTTCAGAAAATTGAACTTAAAATTCAAGATGCATAGGATACACTTTTTGAGGTTCAGCAGCAATTGAATTCTAATGTTCAGGATCCTAGTTTCTACCAACAAGAACAACAGGTTGTTTCCAACTTGATGAAATGGCTTAGCATCTAAGAGAGCATATACAAGCAAAAGTCTAAGATCAATTGGGTTAAGTTGGGTGATAATAATAAAAAGTTCTTTTTTAACACTGTTAAGCAGCAACAAAGCAGCAACAGGATTGATTCTATATATACAGAAAAAGGGGACTTGTTGCAAACTCCAGTTCAGGTTGAGAATGAGTTTATTCAGTTTTATCAAATGTTAATGGGATCAGCTGCTGCTTCTTTTCCTGGGATTGATGTCCCCATTGTGAGAGAGGGAAAACAGGTCAGTTTTAGGGCTTGCTCCTCTCTTCTTGCCTCTGTGCCCACTCATGAGATTGATGTTGCAATTGCTGGTATTGATGAGTCTAAGGCTCCTTGAATTGATGGGTTTAATGGTTGGTTCTTTCACAACGCTTGAAATGTTGTTAAGCATGATATATATGAAGCTGATTGGCATATTTTTTTGAGATAGGAATTATGGCTAAGCAGTGGAATTGTACTATTATTACCCTGGCGCCTAAAGTGTTGCAACCTTCTTATGCTAAGGAGTTTAGGCCTATAGCTTGTTGCACAGTGCTGTATAAAATTATCTCAAAGATTTTGACTACTAGGCTTGCTGCAGTAATTGCTGAAGTTATAGATGCTTCCCAAGATGGGTTCATTCCAAGGAAGCATATTGGGGATAATATTTTGTTGGCTACTGAGCTGATTAGAGGCTATTCCCAAAAGCATGTTACTCCTAGATGCATGATCAAGATTGATCTTAGGAAAGCTTATGACTTAGTTGAGTGGAGTTTCCTAAGTGATATGATGAGAGAATTAGGATTCCCTGGTAGGTTTATCCAGTGGGTCATGGCTTGTGTGACTTCAGTTTCTTTCACTCTTCTGTTAAATAGTGTTCCTTATGTTCCTTTTGTTGCAAAGAAGAGATTGAGGCAGGGAGATCCCATGTCTCCTTTCCAGTTTGCTATTTGCATGGAATATATGTCAAGGTGTCTTGCTCAACTTCATAAGGTCCCTGATTTCAATTTCCATCCTTAATGTGAGAAGTTGAGTTTAACCCATTTAATTTTTGCTGATGACTTGCTCATGTTTGCGAGAGCTGATAGTGGTTCCTTGAGGCTGTTAATGCAATCTTTTGCAGAGTTTTCTCAGGCTTCTGGGTTGGCTGCTAATCTTGATAAGAGTGAAATTTACTTGGATGGGGTGACTAATGACATTAAAAGCCAACTGGTGAGCATATTAGGTATTCCTATGGGGTCTATTCCTTTTAAATACTTTGGGGTTCCTCTATCTTCAAAGTAGCTTTCTATAGCTCAATGTAGGCCTCTTGTTGATAAAGTACTAGAATTCAAGGTTGGAATGCTAAGCATCTCTCTTATGCTGACAGGCTTCAGTTGGTAAAGAGTGTTTTATTTGGCATTCAGAGCCATTGGGCTTAGATTTTCATTCTTCCTAAGAAGGTGGTTAGGGACATTGAAGCTAGGTTTAGAGCCTACCTTTAGTCTAGTGTGGTTATTCCTACTAGGAAGAATCCTGTTGCCTGGCAACAAGTTTGTCTTCCCAAGTTGAGTGGAGGTTGGAATGTTTTGTCCTTAGGTGAATGGAATACAACAGCTATTACTAAACTTCTTTGGGATTTAGCCCATAAGGCTGATACCTTATGGGTTAAATGGGTGCATGTCTATTATTTCAAGAGATTTCAGTTTTGGAAAGTTCCAATTCCTAACACTCGTGGAAAATTTCCCATTCGTATCGGGCAAAATCGTTCATTTCGGACGGATTTTAGGCATTACGTTTGTGGGGGTTACAGATATGTAATTATTTGTATTGGACTTCAGACCGTTACAAATAAGTAACTATTTGTATCGGGCCTTATAGGATGCCCGTTACAAATAGGGTCATTAGTGGTAAAAAACCACATACTTGTAACGGGCATTGACTTAAGCCCGTTACAAATACATATTATTTGTAATGGGAGTCTCATGGTGCCCGATACAAATAAAGTTATGTGCTACAAAAAAATATATGTTATTTGTAACGGGTAAATTTAATGGCCCGTTACAAATAAATTTTTTTACCCAAAAAATAATCCAGCTTTCAATATCACCTACCCTGCATTCATAATATGCACACCCATTACATTTGAACCTCCACTCACCAGAGCCACCACAATTCAAATTAATCACCAACTAGATGGAACGATTCACTAGCACACTATCAACAAATATATACCCAAAATAATTTTCCAAAAATACAATCATATTTTATAAATGACCTTTTTATCAAAGCACCTAAATTTCCCTAACAAGTACCATGCTAGGAATCTAAGACTAGCAAATGACCATACGCATTGACTACCAATACTCAAAAAATATACTATATGTTCAATGCAAGAATGTGAAGCTAATTAGTACAGTTAATGCCCACAAAAGGGCCATAACTCCATAAGCACGAGACATAAGCAGCAGGACACAAGCAGGCTTGAAGGGAATTTAAACCAATTTAGATGCGGAATTTTCCAAGTCAATGATTTTCTTCACATGCTCCTACGCTCCTGTGTTGTGATAACTATGTAAAGCAGCACCAATAAGGCCATGCCATATATCTTTGGGAACTCAAGCAACAACATCTAGAAAAAACAATCACAATAATCAGCAATAGCAAATTAACACAATGAATAACAAGATTTCAAGTAGCCTCAAGGTTCTCACACAGGCAGCTAAAACATATAACCAAACGTATATATACATCCGAATGTAGAATGAAACGCAGCACTTGATTTCAAAAGTAAAAAAATAATCAAGTAAAAGAATTAGTGAAGGAGCAGCAAATATCGGGTGTAATACAATAAGCTGACATGTCTAAAAGTTGGCAGGTGATTGAGATTATCCATAGCTCCCGTTTGACATGATAAGAAATCCAAAAAAATAAACCAACTATTAAAGAATACACCTTTTGAAGTGAAATGCAGTTCTATTGGTCAAATTTTTGGGGTTGAACTTGAGAAAAACACAATAAAAATAGAAATTAAATACGCCTTCTACTAGCTTCACCAACAAGGATCTCAACGCAGTTATTGCATTCCTTTCAAAACACACAAACGTCGAACGATATTCACTTTCTCAGCTCCATGGTGATCCATATAGATCAAAACACACAAATTACACACCCAGCTCACAGAAGAAGATAAAATACTAACACACTCTGATGATATCACTACTAATTTGCTAATTTAGAGGGAATAGGTGTCAAACTCTACCTGAAATTCATTAGATAAAACAATTTAGAAAAAGATATGGCAACAATATTTTCTTGTTGACAAATATAAATCAAGTCTCATACTAAGGTTGAACAATTGGTTAAAAGAAGTCCAAGGCCCTGTTCTTTCCACCTTATTTTCAGTTTTGTTCAGTCCAGTATTTTTCAAGTGAAGTAAAATAAAACAATAGAATCTAAACCCTCTTTCACAAGCAAAGCTTGTGCTTAGTGAAACAAACTAGTAGTCAGTATCCACCGTTAACCAAAAGTACCACCAATTTTATCGATTTAAATTATTGCACTTTCACAATGCAATACTATAAGTCAACTAATACACACAAATGAATGAAACCAATAAGTAAACAAGCCACAAAACAAATCAACAAAACTAATGCCATTACGTAAAGAGGTAGCAGAAAACGATTCAATGGATCATTACTTGTTATTTCGAGCAGAATCCATAGTTGACTGAAAGCGCCCCTAAATCCATTTAACTAGATTACCTCATCCCCAAATTGCAATACAATAAAAATCAATCAATGAATTATATAGCCACATTTCACATGTTGCAAATTTGCAAATACCATATGAATCAATTAATGAGTAACATAGCCACATTTCATATCATCAATAACATAATTCGTTCAAAACTAAAAGGTTGATCAACTTCGGCAACTGATACCATATTCGTTAACTACATCCTCAAGATTGGCGATATTGCCTTTGCTTATACTAATTTAATATGCCGAGGCATTCAGGTGGATGGTTGGATTCTCTTTTGATAGAAAAAATTCTGCCGATTTCATAACCTTCACCCAGGTGATGAGTTTCAATCAAATTCTACTATTTGAAGAAATCAAATACCAGAAATTAAACAAATAGATTGGTGAAATTTGACAATGGTCTATGACAAAAGAAACATACTTTTTCTTCAGGATTGTGTTCGTAAAGCTCACTGGACATAGTTGGTGAATCTGCAAATACAAAATTTCCATTTTAGTCTCTTAGAGTTGTATACTGAACCTAAAATATAGTCAAAAAAATAAAACATTAGACCAATGGAGGTCTGGAGCAAGAATATGTTATGTAACGACTAACGAATGAAGTAACTTACTTTCCCCAAGATTATTACCTGGTTTATGACACACTTAAATGATTCCTTTGTTGACACAGCACCAATATCATAGAGAACCTAGAAACATAGAAAAGATGTGTTGCAATTATAAGGTAGGAGAGCTAAAGCAGGTATGATAGCTTAATTTTCGATGACATCTTATTAATAAAGGGGCATACAAGTGTGGAATACAAGTGGAAGGAAATAAGGCTGTCTCATATGTCAAAATGCAAGTAGAACAAGTAATATGGTTTGAGCCTCAGCTAAATTCAAATGCTCCAAATCTTAATCTCTCAAATTAGAGACATGAAATTTTAGGTTAAACAAACCTTGTGCTAAAACCTTGCATAAAGTAAGTGAAAAACTGAATGCTCAGTACCACCAACATATACATCAATTGGACCCCAGTACTTGAAAGATCATATTTTCCAAAAGTTAAGCCACAAATTGAGAGCATAATTTCAGGCAACTTAAGATAAACATATTGCATTCATTAACAAAAATGATATTATGTATGGTGTAAACACCTTACCTCTCTTTTTCTTTGTCGACCAATTCTTTTGAATTATTTGGATCCATACACTGGAAATAATACTTGCAACTGGTGGAAAAATATTATACTAGAGGATGAAGATATAATAAGGTTGATGTTAGAGTTTTTGAATCATGACAGTGAAATAAAAAACACAAGCATCCTTAAGGAGTTAAACTTAAGGGAAGCATGATGAAGGAAGAGAAAATGTGTATAAAAACAATATGTATAGAAAAAACTAGAAAAGCTCGACCTTAGAAATCAGCCTCGGTTAACAAAATAACATAGAAAGATTGATGCTTTATGGAAAAATCAATAAACAATACGTTTGGAATCAATCAAAGTCAAACTAAACACACACAAAAATGAAATGAAACATTCAGACCTATGTTAAGAAATGAAATCCAACACTTCTTCAGAAAATCAAACAAAATCAAAATCCACCAAAGCTTCAGAAATTAAAGTTATTCCTAGAGATCCTAAAACAGGAAGAAAAAACAAAATAAAAATAAATGAAAGCATTCAAGATCGAAACCAAACCTGGAAGTTTTGAAGCCATTCTGAATCGAAGTTTTGAAGGGTTTAAAACATATATTTACCCAATTACCTCACATTTAGCCAATTCATCTTGCCGGAAAACCCCTTGCCTACAACAACAGAGCAATTGAGGTAAAAAAAGAAAAAGAAAAAAAAAACCTAAAACCCCAACAAAGGGCGTATAATCTAAGCTAAACAAAACTCCTCCATCATCCCAAATTTATGCATACTGATTTAGAATTTTTAGACCTTGACCAAACTTCTACTGACACTCCAATGGCGGATTCAACTGCCAACAGTCGAACCCGTGACCTCGACCGCCTTCTTTTGTTGGCCCAATTTTTGTACCAGGTCCTCAGGTTTTGTACTCATCATTGCTTAATTTCTAACGTGGAGGAGATATAAAGGTTGCGACTGAGAATTCGCGCAAAGATCACCGCAAGGTTTCAGTTTTGGTTTTGGTTGGAGTTTTGGAGGTTTTGGGTTTGACAAATTATCTTATACTTAATTTTCTTCATTGCTTCTTTTATAAAATTTTTAATTTTTTTGCAAACTTTAATTGTAACGGTTAATGAAAGGACGCTACAAATGAATATTCAATTGCAACGGGCATATCTTTGTACGTCACATATACCTAAAACTAAAGTAAATACCATCGTAATTGTAACGGGCACCAAATAATATTGTTACAAAAAAATATTTTGGTGGTAAAAAAAAACATGTTTTTGTAACATTATCACAAAAGGCCCGATGCAATAACTCCATTTGTAATGATGCAACCAAAAGCCCGCTACAAATAGGGCGTTACGATTAGGAATTTTTCCACTAGTGTAATAATCGTTCTTGGGTTTTAAAGAAAATCCTTAAGTGTAGAGCTGTTATTGATGTAGTAGGAGGCTGGGAGGTAGTTAAACATCAAGGCAGAATGCATACTCAAAAATTGTATAAGAAACTCCTTCCTGATTTTCCTAAGGTCAATTGGAGGAAGATCATTTGTAGCAATCTTGCCACTCCTAGTAGTATTTTTATTACTTGGTTGGAATTGCAAAATAGACTTATGACTAGGGACAGAATCCAAGTTTGGTTCCCATGCTGTAGTACTTTGTGTCCTTTGTGTAATAATCTGCTAGAATCTGTGAACCACCTCTTTTTCCAATGTCAGTACTCTGCAGCTGTTTGGAGCAAGGCTTTGGCAATTATGCAAGAAAACAGGTTGCCACAACAGTTCTGCAGGAGGGTTGAGGCTGTTAAGAAGGCTAGCAGAAGAAGATTTGTTAGGCAGAAGTTATGGCTTATGTTGTTCACTGAGTGTTTGTATGGCATTTGGCTGCAAAAAAAAAAAATATAAATAAAAATAAATAAATAAATAAATAAATAAATAAATAAATAAATAAATAAATAAATAAATAAAATAAAACTTAATGCTTTTTACTAATAGCAGGAAGGATGTAGATACTGTTTTTAGAGAAGTTTTGTTTAGAGTTTCTTTTAGATGTACTGATGTTGAACATCAATTGTTGTATAGAGATGCCTAGTTTCTTTTGTTGCTGCAAATGATAGTTTGGCTTCGAGGAGTACCCTTCATAGAAGATGCCTTCTCTTAGACTTTTGATGCTTAAGCAACTTTACTTTTGGTTGTTTGGCTTTGAGCTATTGGTGTTTGTATGGCTTTCTTTGTTCTTGGTAATAAAATCCTTTTATTAACCAAAAAAAAAAAATAGATATTCACTGCAAATATGTTTCGTCAACTCAATTAAACAGGATAAAAATCAAATGAATGGATTCAATTCAATATAAAAAATTGAATATGAAATGAATTATTGCTTTCTATTATGTCAAAAATCAAATAAAAATTTCACAAATCAAAGTTTTTAGAGATTACCAAATTGTTGAAGTAGTTCTACTGTTGATTGAACGAATGAATAGATCGATTGAATGGAATTGCAATCAAAACCAATATGAATGAAAGAATGTCTATATGAAGATTAGTTTTTCTGGGCTTGGGAATAGTTTGTCTCCAGGTTGAAGTAATTTTAGGTTTTTATGTGTTTGACATTAGTTTTGTATGTTGTTTTTTACTTAATCAATCTTTTAAGGGCTTAGTCAGTAAAAGTGACACCTTACATGAATAAGTGATACTTTAAATGAATAAGTGTTTAACTACAAATTGTCTTTAAGAAATTGTTACCTCAAAATTGTTACTATTACAAAAGTGATACGATCAAAGTGATACATACAAATATAGTCTTACATCAAAGGTGTTACATATAAAAAACTTTTACCTTAAAGTGTTACAGAATAAAAATTGTTACCTAACAGTGTGACTCTTTAATAACGTGTGACATAGGTGTTACATATACTTTTTAGATAAGAACATATAAAGTGTTACTATTAAGTGTTACTATTAAGTGTTACCTAATATAACTTATGTTGTAGTGCTCGTACTACTTCTTCTGTTAGGACTTATCATCTATCGTTCGTGATCATTTATTATCTGGGTCTTTCCTACTTCCTTCTTTTCCTGTTCAGGAAGTTACGATGGCCAGAACTAAACAAACTGCCTATACAGAAACAGCCACTTTGAGATGTAAATCCTCTTGACCAGCAAGATCCTACTCCCCAGGTTGAGGGAAGAGAGGATGCTACCACTGCACAGGATGCTTCTGAAAAGGTGATACGGGAGATCCTTACTAGAAAAAGAGTGGCTTCTGAAGCAACTACTTCCAAGCCTAAGAAGAAGAAAGGCGTCTATCCTGGTGCTAATGATGTAATTATTTCTGATGAGTATGTAGATAGTGTTAATAATGAAAAATTGAGCAGTGACCTGATCTTTGATAATGAGTACTTCCAACTGATCATTCCCAACAAGGGAGATACCATTTTAGATGCCCCTGAAGATTGCTTCCCTGTATATAATGAAGCTATCGACTTAGGGCATAGGCTCCCCACTTCTATGTTCATCTTCAATCTCTTCAAAAAGTATGACATAGGTTTATGTCAACTTACTCCTAACTTGTGGATTCAGATAATCTCATATGTGACCTCTTGTGGCCTTAGAGGAGTGAAAGCTTCCTGTAAAGTCTTCCTTCATCTTCATCAACTTTCCAAAGCTTACCACTTCAAACATGGGTGGTTTTATTTAAAAAATAGTGAAAGGTTCTGTACTTGTGTGGAGAAGCCCAATAAGGTTCCCAATCGGAGGAATCATTTCGTGTTTGTGAGATCCCATGACAAAACGTTGGTGGAAATGCTGAATAAATGGTCCCCTTTTCCCAAATGTCTAGGAAGATCCTTTGAGCTTCCTAGATTGAGTGACTACGAACAACAAAACCTAAAATATTTTAGGACAACCACAATGGAAATCAAGAAGAAATTTTTGACAGTTCCCTACAATTGGATCCCCTTTAGCGAGTTCTTTTTAGATCGCAACTTCCTCATTGCTGCTAGTGTAATTTATGGGGATGAGAATAGCTAGGGTAATTTTTGTCTTACAATATAACACTGAACCTTTATTTCCTTTCTTCACTTATCTGATCAAGTGTTTTCTCTTTTTTGCATAAGAAGCTTTTTCTAATCTTCCTCCATTCAAAAAAGGAACCATTGCATGAACCAAAAAGATTTCTGGAAGCAAGTATGGTAGAGGTTGAGGGAAGATACTTCCTCAAAGAAAGGGAAGACTCAGGTGTTTTCTCCTTGCAAATTTTCAAGTTTGTCTGTATATGTACCTCTAATTATGTACTTTTATTCCCCATTATAATTCTTTATGTTAAGTCTTTGGGAAGTATAACCTTTTTAACACACTCATGTATACTTCCTCATTTAGTGTCTTCCAATTTTGCCGACTTGAACGCAAGTAGGCACAAAATGGTGTAGCTATATATTTTAATTATATTTCTTTAGATACTTCCTCTTAGGGATGTTATTAGAGGCTTCCCTAGTTAGTGACTTCCCCCTTTGCCGACTTAAATGCAGGTGGGCACTAAGTAGGGAAGCTATATTATTTTCTTTCAATTATCTTTCTAAACTTCCTTGCTTTGAGAACTTCCACCCAAGAAGTTACTTTATAAATTCAGACTTCCCTATTTTTAAGAAGTTAATTTCTCTTAGGAAGCTGTAATTATTAGAAGTCTTCCCCTTAGGAAGTTTGTTTAGAGTTCCTCTCATGGGAAGTCTCTTCCACTTAGGAAGTAAAGATAAGTATACACGTCCCTCCTTAGTGTCCATGTGATATCAAGTCGGCAAAGTGGGAAGTCTTTACTTCCTTACTTGCCGAGTTGAACGTAGAATGGCACAAGGAGGAGAAGTTACTTTACTTCCCGTTAGGAAGCTTTAGAGTCATACTTCCCCTTAGGAAGTATGTTTAGACTTCCTTCCATGGGAAGTCTCTTCCTCTTACAAAGTTAAGATAAGTATAGACTTTCGTGCTTTGTGTCCATGTGCGTTAAAGTCGGCGAAACATGAAGTCTTTACTTCCTTGTTTGCCAAGTTGAACGTAGAATGACACAAGGTGGGGAAGTTAGTTTACTTCCCCTTAGGAAGCTTTAGAATCATACTTCCCCTTAGGAAGTATGTTTAGACTTCCTTCCATGGGGAGTCTCTTCCTCTTAGGAAGTTAGGATAATTATAGACTTCCCTCCTTTGTGTCCATGTGCGTTCAAGTCGGCAAAGTGGGAAGTCATTATTTCCTTGTTTACCTAGTTGAACAAAGAATGGCACAAGCAGGGGAAGTTGTTTTACTTCCCCTTAGGAAGCTTTAGTATCATACTTTCCCATAGGAAGTATGTTTGGACTTAGCTTCCTTCCATGGGAAGTCCCTTCCTCTTAGGAATTTAGGATAATTATAGACTTCCCTCCTTTGTGTCAATGTTCATTCAACTCGGCAAAGTGGGAATTCTTTACTTCCTTGTTTGCCGAGTTGAACGTAGAATGGAAAAAGGAGGGGAAATCATGTTATTTCATCTTAGGAAGCTTTAGAATCATACTTTCCTTTAGGAAGTATGTTTAGACTTCCTTCCAGGGGAAGTCTCTTCCTCGTAGGAAGTTAGGATAATTATAGGCTTTCCTCCTTTGTTTCTATATGGGTTCAAGTCGGCAAAGTGGAAAGTCTTCACTTCCTTATTTGCCTAGTTGAACATAGAATGGCACAAGGAGGGGAAGTCATCTTGCTTCCCCTTAGGAAGCATTAGTGTGACACTTCCCTTTAGGATGCATTAATTCATTACTTCCCTTTAAGAAACTTTAATATGACACTTCCTTTTAGGAAGTATTAATTCACTACTCCCCCTCAGGAAGCATTTGTATCGTACTTCCTTTATGTAGTATCTTCCCTTTGAGAAATGAATGATAAAGTAAGTTCAACTTCCATCTTTTGTGTCCTTCTGCGTTCAACTCGGTTAACTAGGAAGCTTTGGCTTCGAAAGTTTCTATTTGAACATAGGAAGATACAAAAGAGGAAGAAGTATTCATTTGCTTCTTCCCTTAAAAAGTTGTTAGCAGTGGCTTCCCCTCTTTCTGTCAATGTACGTCCAAGTCGGCAAACTAGGAAAAACAAAAAGAGGGAGGTTATTGATCTGACTCCTAAGAAAGTTGTTCATTTTAGTAGGATCTTCTAACGCTGAGAGTTTATTTCTGGACACAAACAAACCTTCTTGGAGGAAGTCAAAACCAGAAGAAGAAGAAGAAGAAGAAGAAGAAGAAGAAGTGGTGGCTGACACTAAGAATGATCCGGAGTTCATACCAAGGAAATATGTGATGTCATGAAATAAGAAAGATAATGTTAATGTTTATAAACTTTGTTTAGATCTAGTTAACTATTGATGATTAATGTTTCTAATGTTTAGTTGAACAGTTTAAGTTATTGTTTACATTAGTTTGAATAAGTGGCAGTGAGCCATAAGAAATGATGAGAAGAGTTGAGAAATAATTTATTTTATGATTTAAAGCCTCAAGTAGAATAGAACCAAGGGAATTATTTTTATTTCTTATGTGCTTTATTCTTATTTTAATGGTAGTTTAAACAATCAAGACAAAGTGAATTATTCTCTCTAAAAGAATGAAATTACTTTTTTGAGACGAAATAAGAAAGTGTTTTATGATTTAAGTCTATGTTGTCCTACCTTACAGTTAGACGTCATTTAATATAATGGTCTTTTCCTCTACAGGAGAAATAGCATGGCTGAACGTAATAACAATCAACTGAATGAAGTAGTGAGGCAATTAGCTACTGTAGCTGAACAGTTAGCTGCCAGAGGAAATGGAAATGGTAGTGACCCTGCTGGGGAACTCTTCAAGAAATTTCTCAAAGCAAGCCACCCACTTACCAAGGAGAGCACAATCCAACTATTCTAGAGGGATGGTTGAGAGAGTTTAATAAGTTATTTGGGGAAGTTGAATGTCTAGAGGAGCTTAAAGTGAACCATGATGTGTACTACCTGAGAGAAGAAGCTGATTTATAGTGGTCACAAAATAAGGCTGTAATACGGGCTTTACCAGGATTTACTTGGGATATGTTTCAGGAGCAGATTCGTTATAAGTTCTATATTGTGTTTCTTCAGAAACAGAAGGCTGAGGAGTTTCTAGAACTTAAGATGGGAAGTATGTTTGTTACTGAGTACTACTCTAAGTTCATAGAATTTTCTAGGTTTGCTCCTGAGGCTGTAGCAACTGAGAGGTTGAACGTTAGTCGCTTTGAAAGAGGATTACCTTTAGACTTACAGTCACAACTAGTTGGACAGATCTTTGAATCCTTGGATGATTTATATGTTAGAGCTGCACACTTGTATGCCCTAGACCAAAAGAAGGAGGTACAGAAGGAGGGTGAGATGAGGGAGAAAAGGAAGGATGGTGGAGGAAACTTCAACCAACAAGGGAATCATGGTGGATATTAGAGACCTCGTTTCAACAACAACTTCCAAGGTAATAAAGGAAACTTTGGGAAGCCTAATTCTGGAAATGGGAATAGGACTCAGGTGGCTAGTCAAGGAGGGCGAGTGTACTTTGGCAAGAAGTGTCTTAACAATCACCCAGGAAAGGACTGTGCAGGGAACCCAGTGACTTGTCGGTTGTGTAACAAACTAGGACACCGTGAGTATGAGTGCTTCTCTAACAACAAAGGAAAGGAGGGACAAAATTCTCAAGCTAGGGAGAATTTAGCTAGGGGACAACAAAAGGGTTTCTAAGGAAATTTGGGAGGAAAGGTGACATCTCAAGCCGGAAGTTAGAATGGGAGTGGGAATGGAGGAGGACAGACTAAGACCTCAAACACTAGAAAGCTGAATGTGATGGCTCGAAGTGAAGCGGATGCTAATAAGGATGTGATAACTGTACTTTTTCTATTCACTCTCTTCCTGTTAAAGTTTTTTTTTGATTCTGGTGCAACATACTCTTTTATATCCACTAAACTCCTAGAAAAGTTAAAACATGTGTTGGGAAAAGTAGATGAAATAGATATGTCAATAGTGTTACCTTTAGGACAAGAAGTGCAATGTTCAAGAAGATTTCAGGACGTTCCTATTGAAATTGAGGGAGTGGAGTTTAAGGCTAACCTTATTGAGTTTGATTTAGGTGACTTAGAAGTAATCCTGGGGATGGATTGGTTGAGTAAACATAAGGCTGAGATTCTATATGAACTACTGAAGATCTCGTTGATGAATAACGGTAAGAAGGTGAGCTATTGGAGGGCAGGAAGACCAAAACACAACAAAATAGTGTCAGTAATGAGGATTGCTAGGTTTTGTGAAGAAAGGTTTTCCAATCTACCTTTGTAATGTGAGAGATGTGGATCATGTTGAGACTGCTAAACCTTGGGATATTGAGGTAGTAAGGGACTTTCTTGATGTATTTTCGGAGGAGATCCCGGGGATGCCACCTAAACGAGAAATTGACTTTACCATAGACTTAGTCCCAGGCACAACACCTATTTTCAAAGCACCCTAAAGGATGTCACCTGCAGAAATGAGTGAATTGGAGGAGCAGTTGCAAGATTTGTTGGAAAAGGGTTATATTAGGCCTAGTGTTTCACCTTGGGGAGCACGAGTACTGTTTGTGAAGAAGAAAGATGGGAGTCTGCGGTTATGTGTTGACTATAGAGAGCTGAATAAGATGACAATCAAAAATAAGTATCCATTGCCGAGAATTGATGACATGTTTGATCAATTGAAGGGAGCTACCATGTTTTCTAAGATTGATTTGAGGTCAGGATACCATCAATTGAGGATTGCTAATGAGAACATATCGAAAACTGCTTTTCGCACTACGTATGGACACTATGAGTTCATTGTTATGCCTTTTGGGTTAACCAATGCGCCAGCAATTTTTATGGATCTAATTAATAGAATTTTCCAACGGTTTTGGATAACTTTGTGGTTGTTTTCATTGATGACATCTTGGTGTATTCTAAGAGTAAGGAAGAACATGTGGAACACCATAGGAAAATCTTGATGACATTAAGGGAGAATGAGTTGTATGCTAAGTTAAGGAATAGCCTATTGTGTCTAAAGAGGGAGTTGAAGTAGATCCAGCCAAAATTGAAGCAGTTAAGGAATGGCCTACACCTAAGAATGTAACGGATGTACGGAGTTTCTTAGGGTTAGCAGGTTATTACAGGAGGTTTGTGAAAGACTTTTCGAGAATTGCTAAACCCATGACTTCGTTAATAAAGAAGGACTAAAAATTTGAGTGGAGTAATAAGTGTGAAGAGGCATTTCAGACTTTAAAAGAGCGTTTGACTACAGCTCCAGTGCTGACTTTGCCAGATGGGAGTGACTCTTATGATGTATATAGTGATGCTTCTAAAAATGGTTTGGGATGTGTGTTAATGCAAAATAGAAAGGTGATAGCTTATGTCTCGAGACAATTGAAACCATATGAGATGAACTACCCTACTCACGATCTGGAGTTAGCAGCAATAGTGTTTGCTTTGAAAATATGGAGACATTATTTGTATGGGGTGAAATTTAGGATATACACAGACTACAAGAGTTTAAAGTAATTTTTCACTCAAAAGGATTTAAATATGAGGCAAAGGAGATGGCTTGAGTTAATCAAGTATTATGACCTAGATATCTAGTACCATGAAGGTAAAGCTAATGTGGTAGTTGATGCTCTAAGTCGTAAAACAAAACATGGAGTGAATACCTTGGTGATTGCTAATGAACTATGTAAGGATACAGAGAGATTGAGCTTGGAAATAGTGAAGGAGGGAGAGTTGGAAGAAATTCTTTGTAATCTCAGTATCCAACCAACAATACTCGAGGAAATTAAGAAGAACCAGGAGGGAGATGTAAAACTGGACAGAATTAAGGAAAAGTTGAAAGCAGGAAAGTCGATGGATTTTAAGTTTCATGAGGACGGAAGCTTAAGGTATAAAGGAAGGTGGTGTGTACCACAGAAATGTGAAGATTTGAAACGAAGAATCATAGAGGAAGGTCATAATACCCCGTATTCAGTGTATCCTGGAGGCGATAAACTATATAAGGATTTAAAGAAGATGTATTGGTGGCCTAGGATGAAGAGAGAAGTGGCTGAATTTATGAGTAAATGTCTCACTTGTCAAAAAGTTAAATTTGAGCATAAGATACCTCAAGGAGAAATACAGCCACTTGAAATACCAAAGATGGAAATGGGATTGCATTTCGATGGACTTTGTGACTTGTTTACCGAAGTCGAAGAATTCAATTGATACCATATGGGTAGTGGTGGATACACTTACTAAGTCAGCAGTGTTTATACCCATGAAAGAGACTTGGAAGATGGAACAATTTGTAAAGGCTTACATAAAACATGTTGTGAGGGTACATGGAGTTCCAAAGGATATCCTGTCGGATAGGGACTCTAGATTTCTTTCGAAATTCTGGAAAAGAATTCAGGAGAACTTTGGTACAACGTTGAAAATGAGTACAAGTTTCCATCCAGCAACTGATGGACAGACAAAGAGGACCATACAAACCTTAGAAGATATGCTAAGGGCTTGTGTAATGGACTTTCAAGGAAATTGGGAGGATCACTTGGATCTCATTGAGTTTTCATACAACAATACTTGCATGGTACCTTTTGAGACTTTGTATGGAAGGAAGTGTAGGAGCCCCTTGTGTTGGAACGACATAAGTGAGACAGTGATTCTAGGACCTCAATTAATAGAAGAAACCACCGAGAAAATTAGAGTTATACAAGCAAAGATTCAAGCAGCACAAGATAGACAAAAATCCTATGCGGATCAAAAACGCCAAGAAGTTGTGTTTGAAGTTAGCGATAAGGTGTTACTTAAGGTATCACCAATGAAAGGGGTGATGAGGTTTGGAAAGAAAGGAAAATTGAGCCCAAAATACATAGGACCCTATGAGATCTTGCAAAGGGTTGGAAAGGTAGCTTATAAGTTAGCACTACCAATGGAGTTGAGCAAGGTTCACAATGTTTTTCATGTGTCTCAACTAAGGAAGTATGTGCCAGACGAGTCACATATGTTACAACCTGAAACAATAGAGTTAGACCAAAGTTTGACCTATGAAGAGAGGCCAATTAAAATCCTAGACATTAAGATCAGGGATACTCGTAGAAAGAGTGTCAAAATAGTGAAAGTGTTTTGGTCTAACCAAGAAACCGAAGAAGCTACTTAGGAAGCTGAAGATTTGATGAGAGAAAAATACCCTGGGTTATTTCAGGTTAATACTAGAGTTATGGGCTCGTAACTCGATTCTTAAGGGGGGTAGAAATTTTTTCGCACGTTTTACCCTCAATTTTGCAAGTTTCTACGACTTTTAAGTAAAAAGTTTATGTTTTTCTACTAGAAAGTTGTCAAGTAAATGTCTAAGGTCTACAACAACATAGTATTTCAATAAGAAAGTTGAAGTAAAGGTAGTCTTTATTCAAATTCCATACACTAATTTACACAAAGTTTCGGGACGAAACTTCTTTTAAGGGGGGTAGACTGTAATACCCCACATTTTCACGTATTTTAAGAAAGCATTTTTTTATAATTTTAATATTTTTATTGGAAAATTATGTTCAATAAGAATATTAAATGAAAAGAAATTAATAATAGTAAAATAAATAAATAATAAATAAGTTTTAATCAAAAATAATTATTTGTGTTCATAAATAATGTTTTATGTTTCCAAAATCTTTTAAAAAGACTTCTAAAAATAGAATTTTCATAGATTTCCTAATTTATTTTGAGACAAGAGCCTAAAGGTAATTTCCACTTGTTAGGAGTATTGGGCACCAACTTGGGAGCAACTCCAAGAAGGTATTACCTGTGTCACATAGAGTGACGGAATTCCAGCGCATTAAAAGATATAAAAGAGTACAACGTCTTGTACTCCGATTAGAAGTCATAGATCTTTGTTCCATACAACTGCCCCCATTGTTCATACTCAAGGTATATATACGTTCCAAGAGTTTTGATGCGAATCCTCTTTCACTTTACGTGATTAACCGGTTTAACAATGTTATAACTCACATAAAATATCACACAAAAACATGCATAAAATCAAGCAAGCCATAATATATATATCTTTGAATTAAAGTGATTTGAAAAATAATATTATGTGTGTCCTTTAATTAAACTAAAATCCCGGCCTTTACCACACATTAACTGTGAGTGGCTAACTATTTACTTTCTCCTTGACCACACATTAAACTGTAAGTGGCAACATGTATAAAAATAATTGCTCATTACCTTCTATTAATTATGTGAATAAAAATTCACAACCTACTTCTCTTGTTGATTAAGTAACTAACCAACTTAAATAACTTCCTTTCTTCTTCAAGAAGTTATTGGCCAATTTTAAACTGATCATAACATTCCAATTTAACCTTGAAGAATTTATATTGCCAAAATATGGAATGTCAAAATATGCATGTAAGTTTCACAATCCAATCAAGCACAACAACATATCATATAAGATCAACCAAGCATGAATTCTAATTTCTATGTTTGTCTTTAGTACTTACGTACCTTGTGTTCTAGTGGTGATCCGCTACAACTTCTAAAAGTCGACTAGTTCGAATTTTCCTACATAGAGAAAACCGAAACTAAAATAAAACCTTGTTGACTAAGTTCTACAACAACTCTAAACTAATTTTCTATATTGGAAACTTGTCCAAAACATTCCCTATATGGTCTCTATCCAATTCCATACTCTATTTTAATTTTTCTATTACAAAATACTCGATTTTCGATAATTTTCCAAAAATGACAGCTTTGTAAACCTTCTTAAAACACTCTTAACCCTTTCTAAATATCATATTTTGATCATAAAACACTATAGTGTCCTAAGATCGATATACAATACTTAGATGCATTAAAAACAATTATAACTTACTATGTTATATGTTACTATTTTATTGGGCATAAATATGTGTTAATAAAAATTTACAGCTTTATTTATTCATATAAAACTCATTAAAAACTCATAAAAACATCATAAAACTCTTTTACAATCCAGTAACATCATTATGAAACAAATCTATGCTTTAGAATTATTTTTCACAAACAAAAACATGTTCATATTATTTATTCTATTGATTTTCATTATTACAAAATTTGGACAGCAATATAATTTATGTTTAAAGCCTTTAAAAATCAATCTAAACTTCATAAAATCATCATAAATTCACCCAACAACAATTCATGATCATAATATTGAAGTTTAAATCATTAAAACCCATAAAATCAAGAATTTCATAATCTTATAAAACCCTAACCTAAAATTTCATGAAAAACAAATAAATTCATGCTTTAAAATATATCATAACTTCATAAAAACATGATTGAAACTTATAAAAACATGATTAATCATAATTATAAACATGAATTTGCAAGATTGAATCAAAAAGAAAAGAAGATGAAAATTTTTTTTTTATAAAGTTTCGAAAATACCAAAGGGGAGAAAAGGGTGGCCGGCGACGGGCGGCAGCTCCGGTGAGGCTCCAGCGAACAAAAGTTTTTTTTTCTTCGGAAAATCCGAACTTCTCTTTTTTTTTCTTTTTTTCCGAACCCTTTTTTTCTCTCTTTCTCTCTCTAAATTTTTGGAATTCTAAATCACCAAGTTGCAAAATAAATCTGAAAATTGGGGGTTTAAGAGGTATTTATAGGCCCCAAAGTAGGATTTGGTGCAATTCCACAAATACCCTTTGATGTGGCACGCCAACTCATGCCACGTGTCAGCATAATACTGGGCCACGTGTCCACTAAAAGTCCAGGTGGCACTGCCACTTGGCACTGACTGGACCACCAAGGTGGGCTCTACACGGCCATGTGTCGTTGTAAGATTGGGCCACGTGTCCACAACAAATACTTAAAAGAAGAGAAACCTCTGCCACGTGTCGCAATCCTATTCGAGGCTACAAGGTAGGGAAAAAAGGAGGAATTTGGGCCTTGAGGCTTGAATGCAAAAGCCCATGAGGCTTGATCAAGCATCAACCAATTAGACGATGACAAATGTCATCGTCCTATTTGTTGGCCTCCAAACCTAAGGCTATAAATACCCCTCAAAATCATCATTTTGGGGGCATTCAACATTCAAACATTCAACCAAATCTTCATTCATCACACTAAGAGAATTTCTCTCACTAGTTTCCCTCTCTAGATTACCAAATTGCTAATTATTGTTAATTTGCCTTAATCCTCATACAAATACTTACTTAAGCATCGGAGGGGGAAAAAATCCTACGAGGATTTTATTCCCTTGTTTTGCAGGAATCGAGGTCCGAGCTATCAGGAAGTGAACAAGCCAACACCTGTCCATCTGACGTGTAGTCCTCTAGTTCCCTCTCCACGTATTCAGTTGAAGAGACCCTACCAGGAACTCTTTCTACATCACCCTTAATGCTTGAAATTACTTTTATGCCCTTGTTTTAAAATAATTTAGGAAACTCTAAAAATTCTATTTTTAGAAACTTTTCAAATTATTTAATAAAACATAAAATATTATTTATAAACATAAAATAATTACCTTAGTTAAAATTTATTTAAATTTCCTTCGTTTAATATTCTTATTGAATATGCAGAAATTTTAGCAACTCATGAGGCTAGTCGAGAATGTGTATGGCTAAGGTCTCTAATTCAGCACATACAAGAAGATTGTGGTCTATTATGTGAAAAACAAGATCCGACTACATTATATGAAGACAATGCAGCATGTATTGCACAACTTAAGGAAGGGTACATTAAAGGTGACAGGACGAAGCATATTTCGCCAAAGTTTTTCTTCACCCATGACCTTCAAAAGCATAGTGAGATTAGTGTCCAATAAATTCGTTCAAGCGAAAATTTGGCAGATTTATTTACCAAGGCACTTCCGACTACTACATTCCAGAAATTAGTTCATCTAATCGGGTTGTGTCATCCCAAAGATCTCAACGGATGACATCATGAGGGGGAGTTAATGTGCGCTGTACTCTTTTTCTCTTAGCCATGGTTTTTCCCACTGGGTTTTCCTGGTAAGGGTTTTAACGAGGCAGCATTGCATATACGCATTATAAAATAGTGTATTTGTTTTATAATGGACATCCAATGGGGAGTGTTATAAAATATTGATATATTGTGGATGCCCATTATATTCCTTATGTAACTAGAATATTCCGAAAAGTAGGGTTAGTTTATAGGAAACCCTTATTGCTTGTATATATATATATATCCCCTATTATTGAATAAGATAACAGATCTATTCTTCTCCCCACAAACTCTTTACTAAAACCCTATTTTTATAACAAAATTATAATAATTGGATGTAAATAACGTACTCATTAAGACGAATCAAACAAAATCTCATATGGCTATAATATATTTTATATATTAATAGCGATTTAGAAGATTCTCTCATTTAAGGAATAGTATCAAGATTTCAAACGTATCAAATATTGGGCGTGTTTTCTGTATGGCAGGTTGCACCATCAATTAATGGTGCAGCCATACATGTGAACATCGTCCTTTTGTTATGAGTTTCACAGCAATGGTTACTTAGTAGAACAACGATGGTTACATGTTTGAATAATGATGGTTACTCACGTTCTACATACACTTATTTAAGCAATTTCTTACTTATTTGAATTGTAATGGCTAATTATTTGAACTATATTATTTACTTATAGGTTACTTTGTTAAATATTGATGGTTCGTTACTTGTTATAAATGTTGATAATTGAAGATTAATTTGTTATTAACATTGTGGTTACATAATTGAACAACGATAGTTACTTTTTAGAAGAATTATGGTTACTTATTATTGATAATTGTAATTTACTTGTTAATAATAACGTGGTTACTTATATGAACAATGATGGGTACTTTTTAGAAGTGTTATGGTTACCTATTAGTAGAAGTACTGAGGTCACTTGCATTATAGTTACTTATTGATAATTGTGATTTACTTGTTAGTAATACTAAGGTTACTTATATAAACAATGTGGTTACTTTCTAAAAGCGTTATGGTTACCTATTAGTAATAGTACCGAGGTTACTTGTTAGTAATATTGTGGTTACTTATCAGACTAATGAATAATGATGGTTGCTTATGCTAAAAGTGGTTACTTTAATAATCTGGGTTACTTTGTTGTAGGGGTGAAAGTTCGGTCTATGGTTTGGATTATTGCCCAATCCAAATCCAAACCATATATTTTCGGTCTTTGAAATTTGAGACCGATCCAATCCATATTGAATTTCAGTCCAATCCAATCCAATCCACCTAAATTCGGTCTTACGATTTTGGATCCAATCCAATCCGAATTTCAAAGATATTTTTTTTTTCTATAGAACAATTCCTGCTTAATATATTTGTAGCAATAATCTGTAGTACTATCCAATAACTCATTAAATCAAATACTACACACACATTGAAAAAGGATGATAGAGAATTTTGGGATTTTGCTAGCTTTTGGTGTTTTGGGCATAAATACTTAACAAGTAGTAGGCTTAAGGCCATTAAGGACGTAAAGGTTTATTACTATTTGGTCTAAAGTTCGGTGTATGGTCTACCGAGGGGTCAAGTCCGAGTCCAAACCGAAAAATAAAAAATTTACAATCCAAACCGCACCAAATTACAAAAAAGTCCGATCCAAATTTCTAAAATGGTTTGGTTTGGTTCGGTCTTCGGTTTTAATTCGAATTACTTTCACCCCTACTTTGTTGGAATATGGATATAGAACTTACAAATTAAAAAAAATATATATATAAGAAATCAAATACCCTAAGAATCTTAATTCTACAATAAACTCAAGATTTGTATCAAAAAATTCGAATTCAATATAAAAGAAGATGAAATTTAAGAACCTAAAATTTCGAAATACATTGAACATTAAACTTTCAATATAAAAGAAGATGAAATACATTGAACATTTCGAAATACATTGAACATTCGAATTCAATATAAAAGAAGATGAAATTTAAGAACCTAAAATTTCGAAATACATTGAACATTAAACTTTCAATATTGTTGAAAAGAAAAATTAAGATTAATTGCTACATTCATGTACAAACCAAATATTGCTGCATAAATTCGCATAAAAAAGGAAGAAGATTAGAGGAATAAGGAAGAAGAAGAACGCAGAGGAGAGAGAAACGACGGCGGTGACGACGATGGCGATTGGTTTCTGTTAAAACCCTAGTTTTTGATCGGGTTACCGCACCATTTAATTATTGTGCAACATGCTACATATAAAACAAAATGTCAAATATTTAGAAACGGACGGAGTATAACATCTTGTAGCATGAAAATTATAACCACTTGAGTCATGAACCAATTATTGTTAAGCCCATACTAATTCGGTATTTCCCTCCATAGTTTTCGCCATTGCCGCCACATAAAACCACCCTCTCTTCTCATTCACCCACTTTCTTTTTCTCCTCAATAAGGTCTCCCAGTTTCTTTCTCAATAATCTCTAAATTTGGCATTCTTCTGACCCTAATTTCATATATTAGGGTTTTGACTATATTTTCAATTCTTTAATTAATCACTTCTATGGTCCCTTTCCGCACTCGTAACGTTGCTAACTGTCATACTATTCTTAATTCGCTTCCAAATGTTGCTAATTTTCAGCCGCGTGTTGTAGATTTTCAGTCTTCTCCTTCTTCCGGTAACAGTCTTGCCTTTTTTTTTATTTGTTATTTTTTTAAGTGTAATTAATATGTTGCATTTCATGTTTAGTTTGATTTCGGCATTGCCGCTTTCACTAATGCAGTGGTTTTTATTTTATATTAATTTTTGGGTAAATATTTAATTTAATTTGTAATTTTTTTTAAAATATATATTTATGTATTTTGTTTGGCTTTCTTTCGAAAAGATTTAACCTCTTTGTTTAGTTTGGTATCTATTTCGATTTTAATTCAATTTTGATTTTCGAAGTTTCTAATTAAAATGTTGCATTTTGTGTTTAGTTTGATTTCGATATTATGGTTTTTAATAAGGTTTGAGAATGAGTGTTTTTATTTTATATTAATTTTTGGCTAAAATGTAAATTGTCGGGCTTCAAAATTTATGTCCATTTTAGTGTTTAATGTGCTTCATGTCTATTTATTTATTTATTTAAATCAGGTGAAAATAAGGGTGATGATTGTGATGATAAAATGTTTGGGGATACGGTACCATGTGAAGAAGATACGTGTTTGAACAATGACGAGTTTGACACTCAAGTCGTGGATGATGACAATGCTGATGGGGAAACACAAGCAATATGTTTCGCCGACGAAATGGAAGCAATGGAATTGGCTGGGGAAACTCAAGTGATGGATGATGATTGTAATTTTGTGGATCATATGGGCACACAACGATTAGAAATATCAAATACCCAGGAGTACGAGTGCGACATTGATGGGGAAGGTTTTGAAAGAACTGAAAATTTGGATCATACAGTGTGTGCCAAATTTCAGGACAGCGAAGCAACTCCCTCTGCGGCAAATGAAATTTCTCAATTTCATCAAAATGATGGAGGTGCTCAATCTGAATCACTCCTTGTAGACAATGTATCACAGAGTTCTGGTTGGCTAAATTTTTTTTCCAAATGTTTTATTTTTCTTATCATTGTTTGTCTTACATATTACCTTCATAATCATTGCTATTAAGAAATTTAATTGAGAGTTTCGGACGGACCAATTTACACTGGCTCACTATTTGTGCCTCCATGACTCTTGTGATGCTAGGCACACAACGATTAGAAATATCAAATACCGAGGAGTACGAGTGCGACATTGATGGGGAAGGTTTTGAAAGAACTAAAAATTTGGATCTTACAGTGTGTGCCAAATTTCAGGACAGCGAAGCAACTACCTCTGCGGCAAATGAAATTTCTCAATTTCATCAAAATGATGGAGGTGCTCAATCTGAACCACTCCTTGTAGACAATGTATCACGGAGTTCTGGTTGGCTAAATTTTCTTTTTCGCAATGTTTTATTTTTCTTATCATTGTTTGTCTTACATATTACCTTCATGATCATTGCTATTAACATATTTAATTGAGGGTTTCGGACGGACCAATTTACGCTGGCTCACTATTTGTGCCTCCATGACTCTAGTGATGCTAGGCATGAATTGTTTATCAATTGTTATTTAATTTATAAATTTTGGTGAAAGTTTTGCATTTTTTTTTCTTTCTTGATTGTTAGAGAAGTGTAGTCATGGGTTTGTGACTGTATTTTTGCTGAAATTGCTTGGTCTTTTTTCCCTTAAGTTTCACTTATAGATATTTCCTGTTTGCATTTCTTCCTTTGATTGAGCCCATTTTCAGGTTTGTCTAGAAGAGGTTTTGCTTCTGTCCGAACAGCTTCTTTACGAGCAGCTGGTCTAGCAGCTCGTCAATCAGCTTTAAAGAATGCTAACCGTGGATCATCTTCTACGGTTTTCAGCAGTTTAGCATCTAAATGCCCTCTTTCTAATGATGGTAGTGGAATGTCTAACGTCGAGGCAGTTGGTATAGTAAATGATGTGGAAAATATGTATGAAGATGCTTTAAGTGATAAAGATAGAAGTGTTGTCAATAGATCATTGGCAAGAAAGCTTTTTTTGAAAGAGAGTTCTGCTGATATGGGATCTGATGGCAATGTCTGTGAAAGAAGGGAAGACTTTTTTGAATTGCCCTGTGATAACAATGTTGCTGGACTAAGCTATGTAGATTCTCAAGAGCCTGGAGAACTATCACAGGCTAATGCTCTTAATATTGTTGATAACTATTTGAAAGTAAGTGTGTTTGAGTCAGCTGTTGGTGCTATTCATAACAATGCTGTGGCTGAAATAGCAAGTCCTAGTGCCATAGCAAAAGGAGCGCACAGCATTGCTCAACAAGCTAGTCGTAAAAGCGCATTTGCTAGAGGTTCAATATTTGAATGGGATGATGACCGTGAGGACGAAGGAGGTGGTGAATTCTTCACTAAGAAAAAAGAAGAACTTCTAGGGACCATTAGTAGGACCCATAAATCTTGTCCTAAACCATGGAGTTCCAATTATCACGAGCCTAGAAAGAGTCAATCTGTGAGTAAGTTGCAAAAGGATAAAGGGAAGCAAAATTCACGTGGCACCATGGATGATATTTTTCATTGTGATTTGATGTTGGTGAATGGTGGAGGAAAGGGTGAAGTCAAAGAGATTGATATTGAAAATCATGTAGACAGCTGTGCAGGTCAGCAAATAGATTTGGCGTCTGGCATTCAAGAGGCATTGAACAATTCTCAATCAGTTGATATTCATAATGTTGGAATTGACACCCAAATGGCTGCTGAAGCGATCGAGGCATTATCAGCAGGAAATTTACCTGTGAATAACTATTGCAGTATAGCTGATAATCAAGTTTGTCAAATTAAAAGAGATCGCAGTGAAATAGAAACTGTAAAAAAAGGTCCTTCAAAACATTCGAAGCAAAATTTTCTTCAGACATCCAGAGTTACTACTAGATCGAGATCTAAAAGGAATGTTCAGTCTCATGGACAGTCTGTTAAGAAAAAGTTTGATGTTGGCGTCATTAACTCAAGGACAAAACGCAGTAGATTAGTTATTAATGATTCTTTACCAGTTCACGGGAGGGAATCTTCAGGCACAGAATCAGGGAGTGCTGGTGGTAAGCAAACAAAGAGTATTTTAGACCATAGCAGTAATTCACTTTCCTCATTTAAGAGACGAGGATTGCGAGGAACAGCTATTATAGCTACACCAGCTGCTGAATGTATAGAGCATCATTTACATATTAATAATGCATCTGGTTCTTCGGGAGAACAGAACTGTTTGGAGGTTCTTGATGAAAGAAGGCGCCGGACAAAAAATAATGTGCTCTCTGAAAATTGTAATTGTAACAAGACCGTGTATGAAGCCAGTGCAGCTGATTCTGACAAGGCTGATGGGTTTGGTCAGCCACTTAATAAAAAAGGAGTCACCGAGCATGCTTCTATCCAGGACAGTCAAAGCAGAGATAAAAGTCTCACATCCAGTGCATATGGGGACCCATTAACGTTTGACACCATAGCTAGACGGACAAGATCTAGAAAAAGTGACATCCAATGTGCAAAATATCCGCGGAATGAGAAAAGTTCCAATTTCAGTGGTATGTTGTCACTAGAAGATACATGTCAGTTGTCTTCCAAGAAGCAGGATGCATGCTTATCCCCTGTTAAAGGGACATTGGATTCTGTGAAAATGGATGGATTGCCTACAAAAATGAAGCAATCAGCTAATCCAGTAGATAATACCCCGGTGAACTTGAAAACTCCTAGAAGTATTTCGTCTCCTATTTGTGTGGGTGATGGTTACTATTCACCCTCTTGCAAGAAGAGTTTATCACTCCAGAAAGAGCTCATGAGCTTAATTGCTAGTGAGCCTAAAAGCACTTCTCCCTATAAAGGTTTGAGACTAAGAAGAGATATTAAAAATGTCCGGGTTTTGTTCAGCCAGCACTTGGATGACGACATTGTTAGGCAGCAGAAGAAGGTAGTTTCTTATGCAATCTGATAGTATGGCAGCTTCAGTATGATATGTCTGACTGCGCGCCAATGTTTCTGCAGATACTTTCTCGTTTAGGTGTGTCACTGGCGTCTTCGATTTCTGAGGCCAGTCACTTTGTTGCTGATATGTTTGTGCGCACAAGAAACATGTTAGAAGCTATTGCTAATGCGAAGCCAGTTGTGACACACTTGTGGCTTGAGAGCTGTGGACAAGCTAATTGTTTCATTGATGAGAAAAGTTACATCCTTCGTGATGCTAATAAAGAAAAGAAATTGGGTTTCAGTATGGCCAAGTCACTTGCTAATGCAAGACAACATCCTCTGCTGAAGGCAAGATTTATTTCAGTAAATTAATTATTTTAGCACCTGAAAAAGCACTTTCCATTGAACTTGGTTACTTATTTGCTAATGACCTGCAGGGTAAAAAGGTTCTGATCACTCCAAATGTGAAGCCTGCAAAAGAAGTAATTACAAGCTTGGTTAAGGCGGTTCATGGTCAGGTACATACATTTTGAGTTTGCCTTTTGCCTGTCTCTCTCTCTCTCTCTCTCTCTCTCTCTCTCTCTATATATATATATATATATTCTCTCTCTCTATATATATATATACATATACATATATATTAACTGCAACAGATGGTATTCTACTTTGGTCATTGCTCACCAGGTGAAGACTAAAAAAGCCGATTTTCTTTTTTCTTTTTTTTTTTTATTGAGATGAACCATTTGAATATTTGATACTTGTAGGTATCTTGTAAACTTTAGGGGTTTGAAGAAGGGAATGCTTTAGGGTTTTTGTGTTTGGTAAGAAAATCAGGAGATATTTACGTGAATGACAACACAAGAACGATCAATATTGGTATTGGTTCATGTAGGTGACCTCAATTATGGAACTCGATTGATTGATTGATTGACGGAAATGCTGGGAAGTTCTGTTAAACTTTAAAGTGATACTGGCTTCAATTGGTTACAACTGAATTTATTGTATTTTTTTAAGTTTCTATGATACTCAAGATGGTCAATCAATCAATCAGAGCTTTAATCCCGAAAATTGGGGTCGACTACATTAACCAAAATCAATCATTCCATGTGGTCATCTACATAAATTTTCCTCCACCATCCCCTGCGATCGAGAACCTCATTCTCTTGTAAATCTAAAAGCTTTATATCCTTAACCCCTTCCCACCAAGTCATTTTCGGTCTCCCTTACGTCGTTTGAGATCTCCATGATCTCACCCTTCCACTCGTCGCACCGGTGCTCCCTCAGGAAGCCCATAAATCCATAATAAGCATCATGAACTGCTGTTTTTCAGTTTCTGCACTACATTTTTGTCCCCCTTTCATTTTTATCAAACACATGTTATAAATAAACACTGCAGTTACTTTACAACAACTATATATAGGAATCCGGTCAAATTTCAAACTTCACATCAAATTCAAAATTCACGAAAAGTCGAAAATGATCTATCTGTTACAACTGCAAATTTTTAATGCTAAATTTTCTGAGTGACGTTTCATTTTATGTGTGCTGGAAGAGTCGCTTATTTTTACAATAAATGTTTTATCTAGGCTGTCGAAAGGTTGGGCAGATACACAACAAATGATGAGCTCTTTGTTCTTTCATGTGAAGAAGATTTTGGAGTATGTGTGCCATTGTTAGAAAAAGGTTACTGCTTTTACTTCAACTATTCCGTGTCATTTGAAAACGACTGCTGATCAATTCAGAAAAAGTTTTAAACTTCTATTTCTGCAATATGATTTCCACAGGAATTGCAGTTTATAGCTCGGAGTTGCTATTGAATGGAATAATTACTCAAAGGCTGGAATATGAGAGGTCTGTTTTGTTCTACTATTGCCTCTCTCAAAATTCATGTGAAAACACTGTGATTTTCAGTACAAGAAACGAAGAAAATAATTGAACGATTGTTATGAAATGAAAATCGTTTTTTCATTTTATTTTATTTTATTTATATTTATTTATTTATTTATTTTTGCCTTCAGCCACTTTGGTTGAGCAAAGCATGCTTGTTTACTTGGCATGTTTTGAATTTAGTTTAAAGGTCTACCAGTTTAAGTTCTTGTTAGTGATCTCATGATCTGAATGTTTATCGTTGTTGCAGATATCGCCTCTTTCTGGCGCATGTAAAGAAAACACGTTCAACTTTATGGTTAAACAAAAGTGGAGGAAAGTTCCTTCCTGTGAACAAAACTATGTAAAATGCCCTTACCTAGCTTTGTATATTCTTGTACACTTTTGCTCATTTGCCTTGCCAACTGATGTAACCCGTTTTATCTTGTTGCATTGGCTTTGTTTGTTCAATTTGTTATCTTTTTATTCTTAGCAAGTTTAGACAATGCAACTGATGGGCCGAGCTGTCATTATTTATAGTATTTTTAGTTGTAATACAAGCTGTGATGATATTGTACATTTCGGTGAAACATCATATCTATGAGGAAACAAGAGGAGCGGAGGGGGTGCCATACTACCCCTGGTTCAACATGTGACTACATAATAAAAAAGACTTTTTTTTTGGCAAAGTACAAAGAGAAAGCTACAAAGAAGTTGCTAAATAGTGAGGATGATTAACTAACTGACGGCTAACCTTTCTACAAAGAACATAAGAAAAAGAAGCAAAATACTTAATGATATCATAAACTATGTCCTGAACAATGAGAGGTGCTGAGTCCAGTTGGATAAGAGCTTGGACCAATTGAAGACAATATGTGTGCATCAAGACGTGGGATGCCTAAAAAACTAGAGTTTTAATCCCATGAAGCATAGCTAGTGCTTCGGCTTGGAAGGGGGAAACGGTCGTAACAGAGTGGCAACCCTCATGAATGATTGCTCCTTCATGATTGGTGATACTCCAACCTACAGCAGCCTTGGGTACAGGATTTCCTTGTACCCATGAACCATCAACGGTAAGTAAGATAAGATGTCTGTGCTGATCAAACTCGCCAAACTGACAATTGTTCGATGGTTTTGGAGGGATTGAAGGGGGGAACATGAAGAATAGGAGCAACCTCGTCAGTTTTCTTCCAGGATTTGACTTGTAGGTCTTTAAACTTGATGATGTCCAAAGGATGAAGAATGGTACCCTGGAACATAATGTTGTTTCGGTGCATCCATATAGCCCAAATTGTTGCTATAAATTCTAACGCATCACTATTGTTCTCCTACAGGTCAAGATTCATCAAATACAACAAGTTATTAGTAACCCACCTACTAAAAGATATGTTTGTGTATCAGTTGTTAGCTCCAGATTTCCACATTTCCATAACCTTTGAGTGACCGGACAATCTCGAAACAAGTGAGAGGAAGTTTCCCTTTTAGAATTACATAACGGGCAAGCAGCATTAGTGGACACCCCCCGTTTTCTTAACTCGTCTCCCACAGGTAGCCCATGGCATATCAATTTTCATATAAACACCTTCCATTTTTGGAAACATCTTCCACTTCCACAAACGCTTTGTAATGTGATGGTTAACCAAAGCAATCACACTTACTGTACTTAAAATGGTGTTGGTAGTTTATAAAAAGTTCATGATAATTTTTGTGAAAATTTTTTTTGCCCTTAAGAAATTAAGAGGATGAATAGAAACTTTTAGCATTGTTTTATTTTAATTTTTACCACTGTATGTTTAAATCACTATTGACATATGGTTTCGGCTTTACAAGTAACGGATTTTTTCATGTGTATCCTTGAACTTTTATTATTTTTATTTTACAAGGTTTTCTCGTAATTTTAGAATTTCATGGGGTATCAACCTTTATCAAAATTCACCAGTTATTCTTAGCTTGGAGGTTAACTGTGTTAATTTTTCCATCAAATTTCTCTAATTATCTTAAAATTAACAATACTAATTAAATTAATGAAATTAGCAAAATTACTTATTTGGTAATAGGTCTTATATTTAAAGCTTTCTACGAGAAACTCCTAAACTTTTTTAGAATTGACGAGGTACCCTTGTGTTTTTGCAAATTCATAGACTCTTATTGAAAGAACCATCATCAATTAATACCTTCCTTGTTCATCCAAACCCAATCAACACCCAAACCAGAACCACCATTGTCAATCCCATCCATGTTAGAACCAACACCAAAATCAACGCTTAAGCACCCAAAAAAACTACTACAAACTCTCTTCCTCCCGAATTTTGTTTCAAAAACCCAAAAAATAAATATTGGTATAATTTCTAAAGTTTTGATTTTTCCCTAATCCCAAATTTATTTCTTAAGAAACCCTACACTTTTTTTCTTAGTTCATCTTATTTGGTAGATTGTTTTACAGTGCTAAGTTTTTAGCGGTTTGCTTTGAATTTTTGGGGGCAATTTTTTTTGGTGTAGTTATGATTTTTTGTAAGGTTTGTGTTTTGTTAAGGATTTGCTGTATGTAATTGTGATTTGTGATAGGTTTGTGAGGGATTTGTGTTTGACTATGATTCTTTATGTATGTAATTTGACAAATCCATTGTATTAGGAAATGAGATTCTTTTGAATCTATTTTGATCATAAGAAAATTAATAACTTCTTCTCACCAAATCACCTTCTTTATGCTAATGATTTGGAGTATTTGACATTTAATTGAAGAGAGAGAAAGAGAAAGCATTAAGAAAACAATAGTATTGAATATTTGAAAGAAAGTTGTCATTGATGATGTTAGAGAGGGGGGGGGGGGGTGAAAGAAGGACGAAGATACAAACACCAAAAAGCTTCGGAACATGAATTACAATTATAGAAACAACTTCACATCAAACCTACCACTTTTAGTAACCTTATTAATGTAGTAAGCGACCTTGAAAACATTTTTGAAAGCTTTAATAAAAAGAAAGTGAATTTTCTAAATTTCATTAAATAATTCGAGTGATCTAATTAGTAGTTAATTAAAGATTCCTTAATACCAAAATAATATATTTTTGCAAAGCTCTCAAAAAATATATATATATATATATATATTTTTGCAAAACACCAAAATATTGTAACAAATTAATGATTAATTATGTAATACAAAAATAATATATATTTTTGCTAAAAAAACCACAAAATTGCCAAAACTACAAATCATTTTCTACACCCTTCTTAAACACATCTAAAATTCTGGAAAAACTCATATAACATCGTATATAATGTAACAAGTTCAAAAAATATATATAGTAAGCATTAGAAAAACCAATAAACTCATCAAACACTTCAAAACATCGAAAATCCGGGTTTTCATACAATTCCAAACAATTTCGAGAAAGGGGATCATAAATCATAATTGTTTGCTTGACTCCAACTTCCTACACATGATACTAGGGCCAAAATCTAACACTTTCAGACCATTAAAATTTTAATAGCATGCACATACCTTGCTCGCAAAATTCCTTAAAACCTTAAAAAGATCTATCGATGAAATATCCTCCATGCATAAGAAAATTACGAAACCAACACTAAAAACCCATCAAACTCCATAAACATGTTATATAACTAATAGGAAAAATTGTTTCTAATAATCTCACCTTTTACACATGTGAAAATAATAGTCCCACCTTTTGATTATCTCACAACAGTCCCACCTTTACGCCTTATTTTCTTTTAATAGTCCGTTAACAACTTAATACTCGTGGCATAATGGAGCGTTTTGTTTTATTAATAAAATTTTTTTTAAAAATAAATAAGAAAAACTAAAACAAAAAGAAAGAAAAGTCATTAGAAAAACCCAACTCCCCTACCCTCTCACGCACTACTACACATTACCCTTTCTTTGTCTCCCTCTTCCCTGCTCACTTGACTACGACAACTCGTTCCCAACAACCACATTAGTGGTGAAGATGACGACGACGATAACAATGCATGGATTGGTGGATTTCGTGTGTTAATGACGATTTGGTGGTGGCCGGAGTAGATGGATGTAGGTGGTTGGGTACTGGGTTTCATGGGTTGTACATGGTGGCTGCGTTTTGTGGGTTATGTGGTGGGTTTCGTTGTTGGTGGTTGGATTTCGTGGATTAGGATGGTTAGATTTCGTGGGTTGGGTGGTTTGGTTGGGGTGGTTGGGGTGGTTGGGTTTTGTAGTTGGTACTTGTTACATTGGTGGTTTTAAGGTAAGTTAGTAGTAATATATATTGTGGTGGCAGGAATTTGAGTGGGTGGTTGGAGCTTGTTTGTGGTGGCGGGTGTTGGGTGGTTTTTTAGGTGGTTGTGATTCTAGTAGTGTTGATGGGTTGTGATTTCAGTGGGTGGATTATTGGGAGGGGGCATATTTCTGGTGGTAGTTGGGAGGTGGTGGCAGTTGCTTGGTGGGAGATATAGTGGTGGGATTTGAGACACCAACAAGGGAGGAAAAAAAGGAGAGGATTAGAAGGAAAAATATTGTATTTTAAATTAATTGTGATTAATATTTAAAAGTTTGTATTTTTTTAATCACCTTTATTAATTAAGAAAAATAAAATAAATGAACTAAGGTAACCTAAAAGAAATTCATAAGTAAAAATGGGACTGGTGTGATAAAATTGAAAGGTGGGATTTTTATTTTCAAATGTGTAAAAGGTGGGGTTATTAGAATCAATTTTTCCTAAATAATAGCCAAAATTGTCACAAACTGCCTAATATTTATGTTCAATTTTGTGAACAACTACCTAACAAAAACTTTCAGTTATTAAATTACCTATTATATAAATTCCGGTTTGGTAGCACTACATTCTACCTGATTTTTGCCAATTTTATGGTATTGGGGCCCACAATTATAAAATTTCCCACACTTTAGTTTCGAAATGACAAAATTGTCCCTCAAAGCTCACCTTCAACTCACAACAATGGTCTAATTTCCGCAAAACTCCATATTTATCTTATTGTTTTTTCAATTTTCACATTTATCTCATACACAACGTTAATCCAATAACCAACATAACCTAACAAAAAAGAATTTTCTAGAAAAAAACATAATTAAATAATGAATAATCATGAGTTTAACAACACAATATATGAAACAATAAACAATTTGCTAGCATAACCCAAGTATCCAACAAAAAAGAGAATTGCTAGTAGAAAATGCAGATTAAATAACCAAAAATCAAATATGGTCTTTTGATTCCAGTTATTCAATGACACCTAACTTGTTGGATGGCTATATTGCAGCATTAAGTGTAATACCCCATATTTTCACGTATTTTAAGGAATTATTTCTACATTTTATACGTATGATTTTAATATTTCTATTGAGAAGTTGTATTCAAAATAATAATAAACAAAGGAATTTAAATAAATTTTAATTAAAATAATTATTTTGTGTTTATAAATAATATTTTATGTTTTATAAAATAATTTGAAAAGTTTCTAAAATTAGAATTTTTAGAGTTTCCTAATTTATTTTCAAAGCAAGGGTATAAAGGTATTTTCCACTATTTAGGATAATTATGGGCTTTCACCAAATCCTATTTTAGGGCCTATAAATGCCCCTTAAAACTCAATTTTCAGATTTTATTTTGCAGCTTAGCAATTTTGGATTCCAAAATTTAGAGAGAGAAAGAGAGAAAAAAAGGGGGGAGAAAGAAAGTCGAATAAATTTTTTTTTGGGGTGATCGGTTTTCCAAGGAAAAGAAAAAAAACTTTGTTCGTCGTTTCCACCGGAGCCATCGTGCCCCGCCGGAGCCCCTCGCCGCCGCCACATGCGCCCCTCGCCGGCCACCTTGCTCCTCTCCTTGTTCGGTATTTTCGAACCTATAAAAAAAATTTCTTCTTCTTTCTTTTGATTTAATTTTGCAAATTCATGTTTATATTTATGATTAATCATGTTTTTATAAGTTTCAATCATGTTTCATGAAGTCATGATTTGTTTTAAAGCATGAATTAATTTATTCTTCATGAAATTTTATCTTAGGGTTTATAAAGTAATGAAACTCTTGATTTTTATGAGTTTTAATGATTTAAACTTCAATATTATGATCATGAATTGTTGTTGGGTGAATTTATGATGATTTTATGAAGTTTAGATTGATTTTTAAAGGCTTTAAACACAAAGTAAATTGCTGTCCAAATTTTATAATCATGAAAATCAATAGAATAAATATTATGAACATGTCTTGGCTTACGAAAAATTATTGTAAAGCATAGATTTGTTTCATAATGATGTTAGTAGATTGTAAAAGAGTTTTATGATGAATTTATGATGTTTTTATGAGTTTTCCATGAATTAAAAGTTAATTAATAAATCTGAAAATTTTATAAAAGCAAGTTAAAATAAGTTTTAAGTGTTCATACTATGCTAGCATGATCACATGTTGATTCTATAATGTTACATGTGATTTATAGGATGTTTCATGAAGTTTAAAAGTGATTTTAAGCATGTTTAACATGCTGTCCAGATTTTGTAAAGTGAATAATTAGGGTTTTTAAGTGTATAATTAGCATGAATTAATCATATAAGTTAAGTATTACATTGTATGATTGATTTGTGTTGTTTTTGAGGTTTTTCAAGGAGTTTTGACTATTTTTAATTGCTGTCCACTTTTCTAAAGTGACATAAAATGTATGTTGAGGTTTTATAAAGCATAAACAAGTTCCGAAAATCGAGTATTTTGCAATAGAAAAATTAAAGTAAAGTATGGAATTGAATAAAGACCATATAGGGAATGTTTTGGACAAGTTTCCAATATAGAAAGTTAGTTTAGAGTTGTTGTAGAACTTGGTCAACAAGGTTTTAATTTAGTTTCGGTTTTCTCTATGTAGGAGAATTCGAATTAGTCAACTTTTGGAAGTTGTGGCGGATCACCACTGTTTCACAATGTACGTAAGTACTAAAGACAAACATAAGAATTATAATTCATGCTTGGATTATCCTTTATGTTATGATATGTTGTTATGCTTGTTTGGATGTGAATTGACATGCATGACAAGTTTTATTAGAAGTATGATTTTATATTATTTTTGACATTCCATATTGTTAGCAATATAAATTCTATAAGATTGAATTGGAATGTTATGATCAGTTTAATTTGGCCAATAGCTTATTTATGAAGAAAGGAAGTACTTAAGATGGTTAGTTATTTAATCAACAAGAAAAGTAGTTTGTGAATGTTTATTCACATGATTAAAAGAAGTTAATGAGCAATTATTTTTATACATGTTGCCACTCACAGTTTAATGTATGGTAAAGAAAGTAAATAGTTAGCCACTCATAGTTAATGTGTGGTAAAGGAAGTTCAATTTAATTAAAGGATACACATGAGATTATTTTTAGAATCACTTTAATTCAAAGATAAATAATATGGCTTGCTTGATTTGATGCATGTTTTTATATGATGTTGCATGTGAGTCATAACGTTGTTAAATCGGTTAATCACGTAAAGTGTAAAATGATTCGCACCAAAACTCTTGGAACGTATATAACTTGAGTATGAACAAAGGGAGGAGTCGTATGGAACAATGATCTATGACTTCTAATTGGAGTACAAGACGTTGTACTCTTTTATATTTTAATGCGCTGGAATTCTGTCACTTTATGTGACATAGGCAATACCCTCTTGGAGTTGCTCCCATGTTGATGCCCCATAGGGCGATTTTTAAAGGAAAAGAAACCCGTTCAATGCGGAATCAAAAGTTTAAATATAATAAATAGTTTATTGAGTCTATGCACAGGTGAAGAGTTGTCAAAGGTAAGATGTATGTATGTTTTAGTTTATGTTGCTTTGTTGCATAGTCTTTAGAAGTAATGTACTTAGCTTTGCTGACTGTTTGTTTTGTGTGCATGGCTTTTTCTTGGACTTGGCCCTACAATGACCCACTTGTTGGCGAGTAGTTGTTTAGAATAAGAAAAGCTACAGGTAAGGAGAGTGCTTGTTGTGCAGTTTTGTAGTTTTAATTCTATTGCTTATGAAGTTCTAACTTTTATTTGGATGTTATTTTATTTCCAAAGTTTCTAATTTTTGTTTTTAAGGGCCATTAAGATGATTTTGAAGTGTAATAAAGTTTTAAGTTGATTTCTATATTAGATGTTGGTTTTAGTTTTGAGATTGTTTTAAAGTTTAAGTTTTAAATTGGTTTTGGTTTTACGACTTCTACTGTAGTACTTTGATAAATGCCTTAGCCATTATCACGGTTGCGGTAATGCTTTGGTTTTTCCTCGTTATTTAGGAGTTTTAATAATTATAATTCTTAATATATATATATTATGTTTTCCCGAAAAATTTAGAGTAGGAAGTTAGAAAATTCCAGGGTGCTATTGGTAGTTTCTTCAATCAATTGAGGTCCTAAAATCACTGTCTCACTTATGTCACTCGAACATAAGGGATTTCTGCACTTTCTTCCATACAGAGCTTCAAAAGGTGCCATGCCAATACTTGCATGGTAGTTATTGTTGTATGAGAACTCAATCAAATCCAAATAATCTTCCCAATTCCCTTTAAAATCCATTATACAATCTCTCAGCATGTCCTCCACAATCTGTAGGGTTCTTTATGTTTGTCCATCAATTGCTGGATGGAAAGCTGTACTTATTTTCAACGTTGTACCGATGTTCTCTTGGACACTTTTCCAAAATTTCGAAAGAAACCTAGAATCCCTAACTGACAGATATCCTTTGGAACTCCATGTAGCCTCACAACATGCTTTATGTAAGCCTTTGCAAGTTGTTCCATCCTCCAAGTCTCCTTCATCAGTATAAACACCGCTGATTTAGTAAGCCTAACCACCACAACCTATATGGTATCATTTTGATTCCTCGACTTTGGCAAGCAGGTTACAAAATCCATTGGTATGCAATCCCACTTCCTTCCTGGTATCTCAAGTGGTTGGACTTCTCCTTGTGGTATTTTATGCTCAAATTTCACCTTCTGACAAGTAAGACACTTGCTCACGAATTCAACCACTTCTCTTTTCATTCTAGGCCACCAATACACCTATTTCAAATCCTTATACAACTTATCATCTCCATGATGAACTGAATACGATGTATTATGACCTTCCTCCATGATTCTCCGTTTCAAATCTTCACATTTCTGTGGTACACACCACCTTCCTTTGTACCTCAAGCTTCCATCTTCATGGATTTTGAAGTCCATAGCCTTTCCTACCATAATTTATCCTTTATTCTCTCTAATTTCACATCTCCATCCTAGTTCTCCTTAATCTCCTCAAACACTGTTGGTTGGATACTAAGATTACAAAGTATTCCTTCCAATTCGCCCTCTTTCACTATCTCCAATCATTCTCTTCATGTCTCTGCACAACTCGTTAGCGACCACTAGAGAATTCACTCCATGTCTAGTTTTACGACTTAGCGCATCTGCTGCCACATTAGCCTTCCCTTCATGGTATGGGATATTTAAATCGTAATCCTTGATCAACTCAAGCCATCTCTTTTGCCTCATATTCAAATCCTTTTGAGTGAAAAAGTACTTTAAAATCTTGTGGTCCGTGTAGATCCTACATTTTACTCCATACAAGTAATGCCTCTATATCTTTAAAGCAAATACGATCGCTACTAGTTCCAGATCGTGAGTGGGATAGTTTGATTCGTATGGTTTCGATTGTCTCGAAGCATACGCAATTACCTTTCTATTTTACATTAGAACACATCCCAAACCATTTTTAGAAGCATCACTGTAACCATCGTAAGAATTACTCCCATCTGGAAAAGACATCACCGATGTCGTAGTCAAACGCTCCTTTAAGGTATGAAATGCCTCCTCACACTTGTCACTCCAAACAAACTTACAGTCTTTCTTCATTAACGACGTCATCGGCTTAGCAATTCTTGAAAAGTCCTTCACAAACCTCCTATAATATCCTGCTAAACCCAAGAAACTTCGTACATCTGTCACATTCTTAGGTGTAGGCCACTCTTTTACTGCTTCAACCTTGGCTGAATCTACTTCAACTCCCTCTTTTGACACAAAATGTCCCAAAAATGCAACTTTCTCCAACCAAAATTCACATTTCGAGAACTTAGCATACAATTTATTCTCCCTTAGTGTCATAAAAATTGTCCTCAAATGTTCCACATGCTCCTCTTTACTCTTGGAGTACACCAAAATATCATCAATAAAATCTACCACAAACTTATCCAAGAACTGTTGAAAGATCCTATTCAATAAGTCCATGAAAATTGCTGGCACCCAAAAGGCATAACAATGAACTCATAATGCCCATACCTCGTACGAAAAGCCGTTTTTGGTATGTCCTCATTAGCAATCCTCAATTGGTGATATTCTGACCTTAAATCAATCTTTGAAAATACAATAGATCCTTTCAACTTACCGAACAAATCATCAATCCTTATTTAAAGAAACTTGTTCTTGAACGTCACCTTATTCAACTCCCTATAGTCAATACATAACCTCAAATTCCCGTCTTTCTTCTTCACAAACAGCACTGGTGCTCCCCAAGGTGTAGCACTAGGTCTAATGTAACCTTTCTCCAACGACTTTTGTAACTTCTCTTTCAACTCACTCATTTCCACAGGTGCCATCCTATATGGTGCTTTGGAAATAGGTGCTGTTCCTGGAATCAAGTCTATGGTAAAGTCGATTTCTCGCTTTGGAGGCATCCCCGGAATCTCTTACGGAAACACGTCCAGGAAATCTCTCACTACCTCAATATCTTCAGTTTTAGAAGACTCAACATGATCTACATCTGTCACACTACAAAGATAAATTGGAAAGCTTTCTACACATACCTAGCAAACCTCATTACTGACACTTTTTTGTTGTGTTTTGGCCTTCCTGCTCTCCAATAGCTCACTTTCTTACCATTATTAACTAAAGAGATCTTCTGTGGCTCACACAAAATCTCAGCCTTATGCTCACCTAACCAATCCATCCCCATAATCACTTCCATGTCACCCAAATCTAACTCAATTAGGTTAGCCTTAAACTCCACTCCCTCAATCTTAATTGGAACATCGAAAAACCTCCTTTAACATTGTACTTCCTATCCTGATGGTAACACTATCGACATATCTATTGTATCTACTTTCCCCAAAATAGACATTAACTTTTCCAAAATCTTAGTGGATACAACAGAATATGTTGCACCAGAATCAAACAAAACTTTAACAAGGAGAGAGTGAATAGAGAATGTAACAGTAATGACATCTTTACTAACATCAGCTTCACATCGAGCCATCACTTTCAGTTTTTCAGTATTCAAGGCCTTAGTCTGACCTCCTCCATTTCCACTTCCATTCCTATTCCCGGCTTGTTGCATTGCCTCTCCTCCCATGTTTCCTTGGAAACCCTTTTGCTGACCTCAAGTTGAATTCAGTTTGAATTGAGACCCTTGTCCTTTTTTCCCTTGTTCTTAGAGAAGCACTCATACTCACGGTGTCCAAGCTTGTTGAACAAACGACAAGTAACTGGGTTCCCAGCACAATCCTTGCCTGGGTGATTGTTAGGACACTTCTTGCAGAAGTACACACGACCTCCTTGATTTGTCGACTGTACTCTATTCTCATTTCCATTAGCTGGCTTCCCAAAGTTTCCCTTATTTCCCTAAAAGTTGTTGTTGAAACGAGGATCCTTAAATCCACCATGACTCTCTTGTTGGTTAATGTTTCCTCCACCATCTTTTCTTTTCTCCCTCGTCTCACCTTCTTTCAGCATCTCCTTCTTCTTCTGGTCAAAGGCCTACATATGAGCCGCTCTTCCATATAACTCATCCAAGGAAACAAAGACTTGCCCAGCTAATTGCAACTGGATGTCTATGGGTAACCCTCTCTCAAAACGACTAGGCTTCAACTTTTTCGTTGCTACAACCTCCTTATCAAACTTAGACAACTCTATATTACTCAGTAACTGACATACACTAGTAGAAAAAATGGATTTTGCTGCGCCACATTTGCTGCGGTTTTTTGACATTTTTAAAAAACCGCAGCAAATACTCGTTGATGATTTCAACACAAAATAATTTGCTGCGGTTAAAGTATTTGCTGCGGTTTTTTTGTTATTTGCTGCGGTTATAACCGCAGCAAATAATTCAACACAAATTACAAAGACTCCAAGCCCAGCCCAAAAGGAGTGGTATAAAAGCCAAAAAAACACTCCAAAAACCTTTATTCTTTTCTTCCTCCTAACCCTAACCCTATCTCTCTTTTCTATCTCATCTGATCTTCTAACCCTAACCCTCACCTCATGAGTTTTTCTCGTGCCTCTCACCAAACCTTCATTATACAAAACCAAAACAATACAAATAAAACAAGTTTTCTCTGATATTCATTATTCACCTCATGATATTCTTTTCGTCTCTCTTTTCTATCAAATTTTCTTCATTAGGTTTAATTCCTTCAATGGCGGCGCCATCATCTTCTTCTCCTTCACCTTCAATGGCTGGTGTTGCCGTCGGCGGCGCTGTCGGAGGAGCTGTTGGTATGCCTCTTTCCTTCATTATACAAAACCCTAGTTTTTTCGATTTTGTCAATTTCTTTGATTTTCGTGTTTTTTTTTCCCAAAATTTTTGAAGTTTTCGATTAACGTTGATTTTTCAGTCTTATATTTCATTTTCAACTTTTATTTTGTGTTCGAATTTTGCGAGTTTTGGTGGCTTTTAGAGGCGATTTCTGGTGGCTTTTGGAGGCGATTTCAGGTGGTTAGTTTCGATTTTATCTTTTTTGTTGTTGCTGTTTTTTGGTTTTGAATTTATTTTAATTTTTTGTTTTCGATTTTGTAGGTGACTGACTGAATCAATTGTTGTTAATGACTTTATGTTTAAATCTGGTGAAGCTTTACATTTGTGCATTAGTGTGATTATGTTTTACAGATTCATTATGTTCTTTGTTTGATGGATTTTCTGATTCATTATTACAGATTCATTATGTTCTTTGTTTTACATTTTCGATTTTGATGTTCTTTGTTTTTAAATCAGATTCATTATTAATGGATTTTCTGAGTTTTTAGTCAGATTCAACAATTGATGGGTGAAGAACAGGTTTTTTTTTTTTTTTTTGTTGGTTGTTAATTTTGTTGGGTTTTTGTGTTTTTTTAATTGGGTTTTGTTGTTTTTGTTGTTTTGTGTTGTTATTTTTTCTGGTTTTTTTGGTTTTTTGAGTTGGGTTTTCTGGTTTCTGTTGTTCTGGGTTGTTAATTTTGTTGGGTTTTTGGTTTTTTGAATTGGGTTTTCATTTTGTGTGTTGGGTTTTCTGGGGTTATTATTTTGTGAATTGGGTGTTCTGGGTTTTTTTTGATGGGTTATTTCATTGTTTCTGATGAAAAAGTTTGAAATCTTCATGAGTTTTGAGTGATCTTTTAACTGAAGCTGAATGAAGAATAACAAATTTTTTTGGGGGTTGGAAAGTGTGGTTTGCATTTTATGTAGCGAAATACCCACCTCTGATAGGAGGGATTTGAGGATTTAAGTTGTTTTGAAGAATGAATGGAAAATTAGGTTTGTATGTAAGGTTAAAAGTTGAATCTTCATGAGTTTTCAGTGATTTAGCATTAAACAGCAAAAAAAAAAAAAAAAAAAAAAATTTTTTTATTTTTTTGGGTGGTTATTTGCTGCGGTTTTCTAGAAAACCGCAGCAAATAAAGCTTTTTTTTTGGTGGGAAATCCCACTATTTGCTGCGGTTTTACAAAGAACCGCAGCAAATAGTGGGATTTCCCACCAATTTTTGTCCTTTTTTTGCTGCGGTTTTGACTACAACCGCAGCAAAAAGTCCATTTTTTTGCTGCGGTTCAACCGCAGCAAATAATAAACTAGTTTATTGCTGCTGCTCCAAGTGCTGCGGTTAAAAACCGCAGCAAATACCCCTAAAAAAACCGCAGCAAAAGAGGATTTTTGTACTAGTGATACTCCCCATCTTAAGCTCTAGAAACTCATTATCTTTCTGCTTCTGAAGGAACACATGATAGAACTTATTGCGGATCTGTTCCTGAAACAAAGCCTAATTGAACCCTCGCAAAGCCCTAATCACAACTTCATTTTGTGACCACTAAAGATAAGCTTCTCCTCTCAGATAGTAAATTGCATGGTTTACCTGAAATTCCTTTCGACACTCAACTGCCCCAAACAGCTTGCTAAACTCTCAGCCACCCCTCTAAAACAGTTGGGTTCTTTTCCCCTTGGTAAGTAGGCGGCTTACTTTGAGCAACTTTCTTGAAAAGTTCCCCAGCGGGGTCACCTCCATTACCATTTTCTCTAGAAGCTAATTGTTCAGCTACAGTAGCTAATTGCCTCACTACATCATTCATCTGATTGTTGTTATGTTCAGCCATCCTATTACTCGTTGTAGAAGAAAAAAACCTTTATATTAAACTAGGTCTAACTCTAAGTTAGAACGACACAAGCTTATAACATAACATAACATAAAAGCTTTTCCTCATTTCGTCTCAAAAGAAGTTTCCTTTCTTTTAGAGAGAACGATTCACTTAGTTTTGATTGTTTACACAACCATTCAAATAAAATAAAGCACATAGTACGTAAAAAAAATTTCCCTTGGTTTTGCCCTACTTAGGCATCATTTCAAAAAGATTTAACTCACTCATTATTTTATTCGCATAAGGGTTCTTAAATGCTTAGTATCCTAAATTTTCTTATGGCTTACTGCCACTTATTCGCAAGGTAAATTACAATCTAAAATTCCCAACATTCTAAATAATACAAAACAATACTAAACAACATTAACTAACTCATATTTATAACAAAACTTCTAAACTTAACATTATCCTACTTATCCTTAGACACCACATATTTCTTGGGTATGAACTCAGGATCATCTTTAACATCATCTTCCATATCCTCCTCAATATCTTTTTCCATGTCTTCTTCAGGGTCCTCTTCTTCTTCAGTATCTGTCACTAAGTCCACATACACCGAAATCACCGGGTTTGGGTCCTCAATTTCATAATACGAACTATCCTTCGACTCATAGCCTTGAGAACCTGAGGTAGCTTCATTTTCACTCATTGCTTCATTCTCTTGACCACTTAGGACTGGTGTGGGTGGGGCCTCATCACCTATATTTGACTCCAGAAATCCTTGCTCCTTCTTTGCAGTGTAACCTTCCAAATACCTCCAATCACAACCCCATTGACCATTTCGATCCTTATACTTAGTGTAGTTTGGAAGTCCTCCAATGAAATGAAAGTCACTAAACTTTGCCTTGATCTCCAGATAAGGTGTAAGGTTTGGCAAGCAATTAACAATTAGAAGCAGACACGTGATCGGGTTGGTCCCACTGTGGTAACTTCATCATTGAACTCATGTATGAGCAATAGAATCAAATCTTCCATACATACTAGGGTGGACTCTCATAGTCCTTCTTCTCCAAAGTTCCCATCTGGGTTTCCTTACTAGGCATATCATCCACCATCCTGCAACGACACCTCAAGCTAATGGGCCATCCTTCCCACAACAAAACCATGCTAACAGCTCAACAAAAAAAAGGTTTGGTGGCTAACACACAATTTCTTCTACACATAACTATCCACATAACACCTCAAAACATGTAATTAAATGCATGAAGGAAAAGAAATAAAGTCATTCCTACATGCCCAAACTTCCTACCCAATCTCACCACATGATATGAAAGAAATAACACATAGTACGCACCCGAATTCCTTGCATACCTGCACATGTAAGTGATTTTAAAACATTTATTTTTCAAAACTTTCTAGTTTCAGAAATTACTATTTTTAGGAAAAATTTCATTCCTAGTAACTTTCTAAAATAAGAACTTTTTCTTTCCAAAACAAAACTTAGGGTACCCCCAAAAATAAAAATTTTATTATATTTCGAAAACAAAGCTCTGGTAACCACGTTGTAACACCCTGGAATTTCCAAACTTCCTTCTCTAGATTTTCCGAAAATATATTATAAATATTAAAGAATATTATTTATTAAAACTTATAATTAACTAGGAAAAACCAAAGTATTACCGCCACCGCGATAACGACTAAGACTTTTATCAAAGTACTACAGTGGAAGTCTTTAAAAACCAAAACCAAAAATAAAACTCAAAACGAAACTTAAATAAACTTAAAACAAACCAAATTCAAAACCAAAAGAAAACCAAAATAAGTCTTCATTACACTTCATAACCATCTTAGATGGCCCTTCAAAAGTAGTAAACTATAAACTTTGGAAATTAAAAGTCAACATCCAACCAAAGCAATAAGAAGTAANTCAGGGTCCTCTTCTTCTTCAGTATCTGTCACTAAGTCCACATACACCGAAATCACCGGGTTTGGGTCCTCAATTTCATAATACGAACTATCCTTCGACTCATAGCCTTGAGAACCTGAGGTAGCTTCATTTTCACTCATTGCTTCATTCTCTTGACCACTTAGGACTGGTGTGGGTGGGGCCTCATCACCTATATTTGACTCCAGAAATCCTTGCTCCTTCTTTGCAGTGTAACCTTCCAAATACCTCCAATCACAACCCCATTGACCATTTCGATCCTTATACTTAGTGTAGTTTGGAAGTCCTCCAATGAAATGAAAGTCACTAAACTTTGCCTTGATCTCCAGATAAGGTGTAAGGTTTGGCAAGCAATTAACAATTAGAAGCAGACACGTGATCGGGTTGGTCCCACTGTGGTAACTTCATCATTGAACTCATGTATGAGCAATAGAATCAAATCTTCCATACATACTAGGGTGGACTCTCATAGTCCTTCTTCTCCAAAGTTCCCATCTGGGTTTCCTTACTAGGCATATCATCCACCATCCTGCAACGACACCTCAAGCTAATGGGCCATCCTTCCCACAACAAAACCATGCTAACAGCTCAACAAAAAAAAGGTTTGGTGGCTAACACACAATTTCTTCTACACATAACTATCCACATAACACCTCAAAACATGTAATTAAATGCATGAAGGAAAAGAAATAAAGTCATTCCTACATGCCCAAACTTCCTACCCAATCTCACCACATGATATGAAAGAAATAACACATAGTACGCACCCGAATTCCTTGCATACCTGCACATGTAAGTGATTTTAAAACATTTATTTTTCAAAACTTTCTAGTTTCAGAAATTACTATTTTTAGGAAAAATTTCATTCCTAGTAACTTTCTAAAATAAGAACTTTTTCTTTCCAAAACAAAACTTAGGGTACCCCCAAAAATAAAAATTTTATTATATTTCGAAAACAAAGCTCTGGTAACCACGTTGTAACACCCTGGAATTTCCAAACTTCCTTCTCTAGATTTTCCGAAAATATATTATAAATATTAAAGAATATTATTTATTAAAACTTATAATTAACTAGGAAAAACCAAAGTATTACCGCCACCGCGATAACGACTAAGACTTTTATCAAAGTACTACAGTGGAAGTCTTTAAAAACCAAAACCAAAAATAAAACTCAAAACGAAACTTAAATAAACTTAAAACAAACCAAATTCAAAACCAAAAGAAAACCAAAATAAGTCTTCATTACACTTCATAACCATCTTAGATGGCCCTTCAAAAGTAGTAAACTATAAACTTTGGAAATTAAAAGTCAACATCCAACCAAAGCAATAAGAAGTAACAAGTTCACATAACTACGAAAACTACAATGCAAGCGCTCACACTCCAACCCAGCATGATTGACTTATGCCCACTTGTACCTGTAGATTTCTCTTATTCTAGACAACTACTAGCTCACCATCAAGTGGGTCATCGTAGGGCTGAGTCAAAGACAAAGCCATGCACATAAAACACACAGTCAGCAAAGTTGAGTACATAAATTCCAAAGACTATGAAAAACATGATTAATATTGAAAATAAAATAAAAGTATAAATCACATACTTCTTATCGTTGATAACTCTTCACCTGTGCATAGAATCAACTCAAACAATATTACTTATTATAATTAAACTTTGGATTTTGCATCGAATGGGTTTCTTTTGCTTTAAAATCTCCTTATTGGGCACCAACTTGGGAGATCTCCAAGAAGGTATTACCTATGTCACATAAAGTGAAATAATTCCAGCGCATTAAAAATATAAAAAAGTACAATGTCTTGTACCCCGATTAGAAGTCATAGACCACTGTTCCATACGACTCCCCCCATTGTTCATACTCAAGGTATATACGTTCCAAGAGTTTTGGTGCAAATCCTCATTCACTTTACGTGATTAACGGGTTTAACAATATTATGACTCACACATAATAACACATAGAAGCATGCATGACATCAAACAAAACCATGTTAATTATCTTGAACTTAAGGTGATTCTAAAAATAATCTTGTGTGTCCTTTAATTAAACTAAGCTTCCTTTACCACACAGTAACATTGAGTGGCTAACTATTTATCTTCCTTGACCACACATTAAACTGTGAGTGGCAACATGTATATAAATATTTGCTCATTGACTTCTAATAATCGTGTGAATAAAAATTTACAAACTATCTTTCTTGTTGATTAAGTATTTAATCAATTCAACTAACTTTCTTTTCCTATTTAGTAACTATTGGCCAACTTTAAAATAAATTTAACATTCCAATTACTCATGATAAATTAATAATGTTATAAAAGTGGAACGTCAAACAATACGAAAATCACACTTTCATACTAGCAAACTTCTTATGCAAGTCAACTAAACAACAATTCATATACACATTCATAACACATAAGATCATCAATTAAGCATGATTTCTAGTATTATTCTTGCCTTTAGTACTTACATACCTTGTAAAGTAGTGGTGATCCACCACAACTCCTAAAAGTCAACTAACTCGAAGTCTGCTATATAGAGAAAATCGAATCTAAATTAAAACCTTGTTGACTAACCTCTACAACAACTCTAAAATAACCTTTCATATTGAAAACTTGTCCAAAACGTTTCTTATATGATCTCTATTCAATTCCATACTTTATTTTAAAATTTTCATTTCAAAATACTAGTTTTTCGATAATTTTATAAAAATGGCAGCTTTATAAAATTTCTTAAAAACACTTAAAAACCCTTCTAAAAATCATATTTTGATCATAAAACACTATAGTCATGTTCTAAGATCATCAAACATTATTTAGATGCATTTAAAAATAATTGTGACTACTTATTTCACGTGTTTCTATTTTGATTGTGCGTGAATATGTGTTAATAAAAATTCACAGCTTTGTTTAATAATTCAAAACTCATTAAAAACTCATCTAAACATCATAAATCTAATCTATGCTTTAAAATTATTTTTCATGAAGTAAAACATGTTCATAATATTTTTACTCTTAGTTTTCATGATTATAAAAATTTGACAGCAATATAAAACAATTTTAAAACCCTTTCAAAATCAATCTAAACTTCATAAAATCATCACAAATTCATACAACAATAATTCATGATCATAATATTGAAGTTTAAATCATTAAAAACCATTAAATCATGAATTTCATAATTTAATAAACCCTAATTTAAAATTTCATGATCGACTTTATAAATTCATATTTTAAACATAATCATAACTTTATAAAACATGATTAAAGCAATAAAAACATGATCAAAAATAATTATAAACATGAGTTTTGCAAGATTGAATTAAAACGAAAACAAGAAGATTTTTTTTTTGTTTTTTTTTATAAAAGTAGCGAAAAATACCAAAGTAGGGAAGAGGTTGGCCGGCGAGGAAGGCCAGGCGTGGCGCTAGGGGTGTGCAAGAAAACCCGGCTCGATACCCGCACTATCCGATCATTAAAAATGGGTAATTTTAGGGCTAAAAACAATTTTTTACAAGTCGGCTACCTGCATACTGGATACCCGACAATTTTCGGACCGGGTAAGGGTATCGAAATTTGTTGTTTAGGGTACTTGATACCCGGCTCAATTTTATATTTTCATTTTTCCTAATTCTTTTTAGTTTAGCTTTGTTTTTCTATTTTTTATGGTTAAGCTTTGTTGTAATTCTTATTCCATTTTTTTCTATTTTTNTTTTTTTTTTTTTTTTTTTTTTTTTTTTTTTTTTTTTTTTTTTTTTTTTTTTTTTTTTTTTTTTTTTTTTTTTTTTTTTAATATTTTTGCTTTTATGTTTTTTTCTTTTTCATTTAACTAATTTACTATTTTCCTTGTCTTAGTGATGGACTATGTTTCCTCTTTGTTATGAAGTGATGTACTATGTATTTAAGTTTTTTCTACGTTCATTTTGCTTTCATTCTTGTTAAAAAAGAACAAGTTTGTAATTTGAAGTAGGAGCATAAATATTCTAATTTGTCCAACTATAGTTTACTTGAAAAAATAATAGGAAAATGAAATTGAGGGTACCCGCTTACCTGACCCGCTTATTTCGGGTACCCGATATGCGGGTACCCGAAATTTTCGGGTAGGCCTCGGGTAGTAAAATTCACTACCCGCAAGGTCGGGTACCTGAACTTGCCGATACCCGCTTTTGCACACCCCTAGGTGGCGCGGCTGCATCAGGGACGCCAGCGAGGGGAGCTCTAGCGAAGGGGAAGCGGCGAAGAATAAGCACAAGCTTTTTTTTTTTTTTTTTTTTTTTTTTTTTTTTTTAAAAAAGATTCTCCCCCCGTTTGTGCTTATGTCATTAGCCGGATCTCACTTCGCCCTACAGAGTCCCCCGCTACGCGCTCACTGATGCATGCCGCGCCACTAGGGGCTTCCTTGGTTTGACAAAAGGTCCTGGGATCGGTTTTCACCTCTAACAGATTCTTTTAGTTCAGGGTTACCCGTACATTAGCGTGTAGTGAGATTTCATCTTCTTTTATCTCCTCTTCGATGCCGTACTACCCGACAAAATTTCGGGTACCCGCATATCGGGTACCCGAATAAGCGCGGGTCAGGTAAGCGGGTACCCTCAATTTCATTTTCCTATTATTTTTCAAGTGATAACTATAGTTGGACAAATTAGAATATTTATGCTCCTACTTCAATTACAAACTTGTCTTTTTTAACAAGAATGAAAGCAAAATGAACGTAGAAACAAATAATGTAAATCACTTCATAACAAAGAGGAAATAGTCCATCACTAAGAAAAGGACCAATTTAGTATA